>JALMGJ010000001.1:171960366-172320366 GCA_023362775.1 Charina bottae
CCAGAAGTGGTCTTCATGGAAGAATTGCAGCCAAAAAGTCATACCTCTGACGTGGAAACAAGGCTAAGCGACTCAACTATGCACAAAAACATAGGAACTGGGGTGCAGAAAAATGGCAGCAGGTGCTCTGGACTGATGAGTCAAAAGTTGAAATATTTGGCTGTAGAAGGAGGCAGTTTGTTTGCCAAAGGGCTAGAGAGCGGTACACTAATGAGTGTTGCAGGCAACAGTGAAGCATGGTGGAGGTTCCTTGCAAGTTTGGGGCTGCATTTCTGCAAATGGAGTTGGAGATTTGGTCAGGATCAGTGATGTCCTCAATGCTGAGAAACACAGTCAGATACTTATCCATCATGCCATACCATCAGGGAGGCATGTGATTGGCCGCAAATTTATTCTGCAGCAGGACAACGACCCCAAACATACAGCTAATGTCATTAAGAACTATCTTCAGGGTAAAGAAGAACAAGGAGTCCTGGAAGTGATGGTTTGGCCCCCACAGAGCCCTGATCTCAACGTCATCGAGTCTGTCTGGGATTACATGAAGAGACAGAAGGATTTGAGGCAGCCTACATCCACGGGAGATCTGTGGTTAGTTCTCCAAGATGTTTGGAACAACTGACCTGCCAAGTTCCTTCAAAAACTGTGCGCAAGTGTACCTAGAAGAATTGATGCTCTTTTGAAGGCAAAGGGTGGTCACACCAAATATTGATTTGATTTGGATTTCTCTTCTGTTCGCTCACTTTGCATTTTGTAAATTGATAAACATAAACAATTACAATATATATATATATATTTGAAAGCATTCTTACTTTACAGCATTTTTTCACACCTGCCTAAAACTTTTGCACAGTACTGTATATATACTTATCATCTTACATTCATATGTTTGCATTCCTGTATCAGGATGTCACCCTTTCTCTCTCTTCAAATGATTTTGTTAAGTGATTATCTGGTACATCCATTGTCAATGTTTTATTAATTGATTAAATGCAGGAAGTATAAATCATTAATGTTATTAACAGCATTAAAAAATTCATGAGACAAAATGTTTGCACTTCTGTATCAGAGCCTTAGACCTCTCTCTCTCTCCCTCTCTCTCTCCCTCCCTCCCTCAACACTCCATTTAAATTCTAAAGAGAGTAACATAAATGAATGTTTATGTTTTGCTCTTTTATAAGGCAAGCCTCCAGTTGAGTGACCTGGAAGTGGTTGGGCCTCTGAGATAACTTTAGTGTTTAGTAATAACTGTATTAGAGCTGGTTTGGTGTAGTGGTTAAGGGATCAGGCTATAAACCGAGAGAATTTGAGTTCTAGTCCCACCTTAGGCACAAAGCCAGCTGGGCAATCCTGGGACAGTCACCCTCTCTCAGTCCTAGGTAGGCTGACCATACATCCCGTTTTGAACGGGACTCCCGTTTTTTCACCATTTCTGGAGCGTCCCATCATTATACTAACAATCTCAATTTTGTCCCATTTTTTAAATCCAGAGGGAACCCAGAGGAGGAATCGCCCCTGCCCACCAGCATGCGGCAAAGGAGGTGGGAGAGGCGGGCAAAGCAGCACGACAGATGGAGGCGATTTCCCTTCTGGGTTCCCTCCAATCAGCTGCTCCACCCCCGCCCATTGCGCTGCCCAGCCCGCCCCTCCCACGCACTGATAGGCGAAGGTGACTCCCTCCCACTCCCCCAATCAGCTGCTCCACCTCTGCCCACCACGCCGCCCAGCCTGTCCCTCCCACGTGCCGACAGCCAGAGGCAAAAAAAACAGGACAAGAGGAACGGGCGGAAGCAGAGTGGCTGGTTGGGGGGCGGGGGGAGTCGCCTCCATTTGTTGGTGTGCGGGGAAGGCGAGCTGGGTGGTGTGGTGGGCAGGGGTGGAACAGCTGATTGGGGGGGCAGGGGGAGTCACCTCCACCTATCAGTGCATGGGAGGGGCGGGCCGAGCAGCACAGTGGGTGGGGGTGGAGTGGCTGGTTGGGGGGGTGGGGGGAGTCACCTCTGCCTATCAGCACATGGGAGGGGCAGGCCAGGCAGCGTGATGGGCGGGGGCAGAGCAGCTGATTGGAGGGAACCCAGAAGGGGAATCGCCTCTGCCCACCGCACCATCCACCCTGCCCCCTGCGCGCCGACAGGAGGAGGCAATCACCCTCATCCCATTTTCATCTCAAGGAAATATGGTCAGTCTAGCCCTAGGAAGAAGACAATGGCAAACCACTTCCAAAATCTTGCCAAGAAAACTGTAGGGACTTGTCCAAGCAATCACCAGAAGTCCACACTGACTCAAAGGGACCAAAACAAAAACAAAAACCCACACCACCTTCATATCAACCACCCTGGATATAAGTGGACTGAAATATCAGTTTTGGTAAGCATTACTGTACCTTTAATTGGAGTTTTACTGCCCTTGGTTTCCTTGTAAATTATAATACTTAACTGAGATTTGGAAATAAGTCTACTCTTCTATACTGTATACAGAAGAAACAGAGACAACTCATGAAAAATTGTTTTTTTATATAATTTTTTTTATTTTTTACAATGCATTACAAAATGACAGACAGAACCAGACATAGCATGATATAACATAATATAACATATATATGTAACATAACATAACCTAGCTTGACATAACCTAACATTCTATAACCTTCTCTAATTAACTTTAAACTAATCTAGCCTAGCCTAACAAAGCAAAAAAAAACACAAAAAAACCCCACATACTTTCTCCTATATAACATAACTATCCGATCTCTACACTCTCTAATTTGATGATTATCAATAACCAACATCCTCCTTTCTTCTTCTCATCTTCTTTTTTCCTCTTTCTTCTCCACTTCCTTACTCTCTCTAATCTACTTACCTCTACCTCTTCTCCCCTTGCCCTTTCTAAAAAGAAAAAAGAAAAAAAACACGTAAAAGCACACAAAAGACAAAAAAAAAGACTTCTTACTTCCCGTCTAATCTTTCCATCTCCTTTTTCTGTACCAAATTATTTCTCTTATTCTTAATTACATTATTGACATTAATTTTCTAATTGGATATTTTGCGATTTTTGAATAAATCTAAAAAAAGGACTCCAAACTATATTAAATTCTTCCATATTTCTGTCATTAATTTGATCAGTCAATTTTTCCATTTGCATTAGTTCCATTATCTTTATAATCCATTCCTCTGTCGAAGGTATATATTCTTCTTTCCAATATTTGGCGAAGACGATTCTGGCAGCAGTTATTACATAAAATAATAGTTTTCCAAATTTCTTGTGCAGTTCTGGATTTATAAAACCCAGTAGGTAGAGTTCTGGATCTTTGATGGTGTCTTCTTGTATAATTTCACAAACAGTTTTATGAATTTTGTCCCAATAATTCCTTGTTTTTCGACACGTTCACCATAGATGATAAAAAGTTCCCAATTCTTTTTTACATTTCCAACAGTAATTTGGTATGACAGGATTCATTTTTGCCAATAAATTGGGGGTGAGGTACCATCTGTACATCATTTTGAAAAAGTTTTCTCTCATATTATAATTTAAAGTAAATTTCAAATCTTTTGCCCATACTTTCTCCCACTTCTCAGTTTGAATACTATGCCCCACATTTTGTTCCCATTTAATTATAGAGTTTTTTATTGGTAATTTGGAGGTTTTATTTTGGATTAACATTTTGTAAGTTTTTGCAATTAGATGGTCCTCCTCATTCCACAATATATTGTCCCAATTGGCATAGCCGTTTTTAAATTTAAAGTTTTTAGAGTCGATCTTAAATTGTGCTTTTATTTGTAGGTATGTATACCAATTGCATGAGTGGCCCTCATTTACTAAATCCTCCCTTGATTTACGTTTATAGTTCGAACCCTCAAAAAACAACAAGTCTTTATACTTTAACCATTTATTCCTAGTTGTGATGCCTTGCAGTGCAAATGCTTCGTGTGGAGAGGTCCACAATGGTAGAATTGGTACTATCAATTTCTTATATTTTTCCCAAGTTTTTAAAATGGATTTCCTGATTGGATGATGCGTAAATGCCAAATTTGCTTTTATTTTACCATAACAAAGGTAGCTGTGCCAGCCAAATCTGAGATCGTACCCCTCTAAATTCAATACTTTTCTATTATCTAATTTTATCCAATCTCTCATCCAAACCAGTACACTTGCTTCGTAATATAATCTTAAAT
Organism: Charina bottae; assembly: GCA_023362775.1. Taxonomy (NCBI): domain Eukaryota; kingdom Metazoa; phylum Chordata; class Lepidosauria; order Squamata; family Charinaidae; genus Charina; species Charina bottae. The sequence goes on from JALMGJ010000001.1 coordinate 171,964,536, forward strand.
CTGGTAAGCCAAATCCTCCGTTTTCTTTAGTATCTTGTAAATATTTGTATTTAATTCTGGGTTTCTTCCCTTGCCAGATGAATTTGGTGAGATCTTTTTGCCAGTTGAGAAATGTTTTCTCCGTAATTATTATTGGAACTGTTTGGAATATGAACAGTATTCTAGGGAGTATATTCATTTTAATTGTGGAGATCCTACCAAGGAGAGAAATTTGGAGCTTTGTCCATTTATGTAAATCTTGTCGTATCTTGTTCCAAATTTTTGTATAGTTATTTTTGAATAGGTCTGAATTTTTTGCTGTAATTTCAATTCCTAAATATCTTATTTTTTTAACATTTTTAAATCCTGTGGCCAATTCCATTGTCTGGATATCATTTGCTGACATGTTTAAATTTATCATCTTAGTTTTTTGGTTGTTTATTTTAAATCCAGCAAGCTCTCCAAACTCCTGTATCGTTTTCAGTAAGTAACTTATTGAATTATTCGGGTTTTGTAAGATAATAACAATATCATCCGCAAATGCCCTAAGCTTATAATTTTCCTGTTTTATTTTTATTCCTTCAATCTGACTATCTTTCCTGATATTTTCTAAAAGAACTTCCAAAACCAGAATGAATAGAAGAGGAGATATTGGGCAACCTTGTCTAGTGCCCTTACCTATGTTGCAATTTTGGGTTGTGTCATTATTTACCACTATCCTGGCTTTTTGATTTGTATAGATTGCTTGAATAGCATTGATAAAATTGCTTCCATATTCTAAACTTGTTAGCGTTTTAATCAAAAATTCCCAATTTAAATTGTCAAATGCTTTTTCTGCGTCTAAAAATAATAAGGTAATTTGTTTGTCATTATGATTTTTTGCATATTCAGTTATGTTTAAAACAGTTCTTATATTATCTTTTATATGTCTTTTTGGTAGAAAACCACTTTGGTCCAAATTTATCATATCCTGTAAAACTCTTTTTAGTCTATTAGCCAAAATAGTGGTAAATATTTTATAATCTGTATTTAGGAGAGAGATTGGTCTGTAATTTTTACATAGGGTTGAATCTTGGTCTTCCTTGGGTATTAAAATAATATTTGCATCTATCCATGAATCAGGTATTGTGTTACCTTCCATTATTGAATTTAGGAGCATGTTGAACGGCATTATAAGTAATGGTCCCTGGTAAGACGGAGTGGCTGTGGATTGATGGCCCCCCTGGATCCGGGAAGTTGTCATCTTTGGTTCTGGGGGGGGGGGGGGTTGCACTACCCCACTCGGATCCAGTGCGGAATCTGGGGGTCCTCCTGGACTCGCAACTCCTGCTCGAAGAGCAGGTGGCAGTCATGGCCAGGAGGGCCTTTGCACAGCTGCGAGTTGTGCGCCAGTTACGCCCTTTCCTGGATCGGGAGGCCCTCCGAACAGTCACTCACGCCCTTGTCATCTCCTGTATAGACTATTGTAATGCGCTCTACATGGGGCTACCCTTGAAGAGTATCCGGAAGCTTCAGCTGGTGCAGAATGCAGCGGCGTGAGCAGTTATGAGTGCCAGAAGATCGGCGCATGTGACACCTCTGCTGCGGCAGCTGCACTGGGTGCCAGTTTGCTTCCGGGTCCAATTCAAGGTGTTGGTGATTACCTTTAAAGCCCTACATGGCATAGGACCAGGGTACCTGAGGGACCGTCTCGTCCCGATAATGTCGGCCCGCCCCACCCGTGCATGCAGAGAGGGCATGCTTCGGACCCCTTCAACAAGAGAATTCCATCTAGCGGGGTCCAGGAGGCGTGCCTTCTCTGTGATAGCGCCCGCCTTGTGGAATATCCTGCCCCCGGAGGTGAGACTGGCCCCCTCCCTCCTGGCCTTTCGGAAGGCCCTTAAGACCTGGCTCTGCCACCTGGCCTGGGACGACGGAGGTGGTAGTGCCTCCTGGGGTTGGCTGGCCCCGTAGCTCCACGATCTATTCTGCGGGTCCAAATCCATCTTGGATTTTATTTTATTATGTTATGCTTGTGTTTTTAGATATTTTGTATAGTTTTTAAATTTTGTATTTATTGTAACCCACCCAGAGTCCCTTGCATGGGAGATGGGCGGGGAATAAATTTGAAAAATAAATAAATAAATAAATAAATAATAAGAAATTCCTGAAAATATTTATAATATGATGCTGTGAAACTGTCTGGTCCTGGTGTTTTGCCTGGTTTTAGTTTTTTTATGGCTTCTATTATTTCTTGGTTTGTAATTGGTTCGTTCAAGCTCTCTCTTTGCATTTGAGAAATTTTGTCCTTTTTACTTTTCTGTAAATAATTTTTACATTCATCCTGTGCTAGTTGTGGTTTTTGATATAATTTATTATAAAAGTCATAGAAAGCCCTAGAGGGTAGTTCAAAGTAAGAAATTAAAAGAAAAGTCTACCATGCAAAATGAATGTATTACATGCTTCTTTTTGTGAATTAAAAAACTTAAATGTCCTCGGAAGAATTATTGGTCCACATACACATCAACCAACTTTCAGTTTTCCAATAATTATCATTTGGCAGTTACCTATAATTCTGGAAAACTATTATACAGAAGTCATTCTGAATTAAGGATCTTTGAAGGGCATGGTAGGAAATTTGACAAATAGGAGGAGGAAGGAGTATTAGGTACAGTATGTTTGCTGCCTTGAGTTATTCATAACAAATAATAAGGGCAGGATTAATTAATTAATTAATTAACTAATTTATCCCGCCCTTATTATTTGTTATGAATAACTCAAGGCAGCAAACATACTGTACCTAATACTCCTTCCTCCTCCTATTTTACCCACAACAACAACCCTGTGAGGTGAGTTGGGCTGAGAGAGATACAGGCAGAAAATCATGAGGGATGCAGAGGAAATAAAGAGAGCTTTTAATGGGTTTTAGAGAAAATATAGCTGCTATAGAAAAAAAACGTTGAAGTTAAACTAAAACAACTTAAAATTCTTGGTTTTCCCTTTACAGCTACCATGTTAACACCTTCTACAGGAATGCCTTTCTCACATGATTATGATCAGCATAATCAGAAATAAAGGGGTTGTAGTGACCCAGATGAAGAACAGAAATCCTTGACCATGAGATGTTAGAGGGCCCAGGGTGATCTGAGATTTGGATGGGTGTTCATGAGCAGAAGATAGCTTGGGAGGGTACTGAAGCCAACATAATAATTCTCATTATTTTACTTAAAATATTAGATTACTGCTTTCTGATTATAAACAATTATTTTATTTCCAAAAGTAGCTTAGAAGGATGAAGTAGAAAGCTATGTCAGGTCATGTTTATCCAAAACATTTTATTTTTAAGACTTGCCTCAGAACTGCAATTAAACTGTTTTGTTGTTCAAATCAGTATTTTCAAAAAGTGCTCTAATTAATGGACTTTCTGAATAAAAGCAGTGTTTTATTATTAGAAACCTCTTACATGTTCAAGTTCTAGCTTATCAAAAGCTGTATTTTATTGTTAGAGACTACTAGAGTGCTCTAGTCAAGTTTTCTTCTTATACACAAAATGGAATTTATTATCAAATAAAATTGTTCAACTGCCAAAGAAAAAAATACAAGGAAAAACATCATGAAAATATATTCATCTCATATTCATCTCATATCTCATAGAGCCAGTTTGGTCTAGTGGTTAAGGTGCTGGGCTAGAAACCAGGAGGCTGTGAATTCTAGTTCCGCCTTAGGCATGAAAAACCAGCTGGGTGACCTTGGGCCAGTCACTCTCTCTCAGCCCAACTCACCTCACAAGGTTGTTGTTGTGGGGAAAATAGGAGGAGGAAGGAGTATTAGGTATGTTCACTGCCTTGAGTTATTTATAAAAATAATAAAGGTGGGATAAAAATAATTGTATTTATTTATTTATTTAGTTTATTAAATTTCTATCACCGCCCATCTTCCCCCAAAGGGGGAACTCTGGACGGTTTACCATAATAAATAAATAAATACGATAAAACCATAATAAATAAATAAATAAATAAATAAATAAATAAATAAATATTTAGTAGAAACCAGAGTTTTATAAATCCATTCTGAAAAAGAGTTGTGTATGTCTTTTGCACTCATGGCTTCTCATGATGGGATTCAAGTTTGAAAAGTCATAGACTTGTCCTATAACATATGGTAACTCAATGGCAAAGCATGCCTTCCATTTTTGAAAAGGTCCCAACTAATTAGAGTACGGTCCGAACAGAAATACCATTGCTTCAGTTTCAATAAGCTCATTATTTGGATGTATTTCTTGGTTTGGGCTTAGGAGGAAAGGCCCCTCAGGGTACCAAACACTGTTTCAGTCCTATGTACTAATGCCAGCTTTTGTAGAATCTATTTCATAAGGTGTGAATGGCAGAATATGAGCTTGGGGAAAAGAGTAAAAAAAAAAACATGTTCTACCATATACCTATTTCTGGTTCCAGCAGATTAGCAGGAATGCCAATATATTATTTCTTCTTTAAATAAATGCCTGCACAGCTTCTTTCTACTGTTACTAGGAGGAGGGTTTTTCTGTTTTTTCTTCTTGTAATTGAAATAACACCCCATTTCAATTCTGAAGATCAAATTCAATGTTCCTGAAGTTGGTAGAAAAATAATCACATTCTACACTGATACAAACTAGCATAGTTTTATGGCCAGCAATGGAACTACAGTGGTTGACTTCAGAAGAATGTAAAAGATGTTAGATGGAAAATCACAATTTTAATCATGTGTTTTATTCTTAATCTGAATGTCTAATTCTGTCTCAGGTATGGGAGATAGCAGGACAGAAAGTCATTGAAGTGGTTGCTCCTATGGTCAGGATTGAAGGAATTTGCTGCTTAATAATGTCACGAGAGCAACACCTACTCCAATTAAATTTTTAAGGCAATTTACCACAAAGATGTTTTGACATAAAATCCAATTAATGGTGGCTAGGCACAGATGGGCTGAGCAGCTGTCCATGCATCAAAAACCACTTGTTTCCAAACAATAAAGGTACAGTATGTAACAATGCTCTTCACTGAGGCACAGTCTAGTTAATCTGAACACTGCTTTTCAAGCACTACACTTTGGCATTACAGTCAGTATACTGGGTCAACAGGCACTACAGTCTAGACCAGGGTTTCTCAACCTTGGCAACTTTAAGATACATGGAGTTCAACTCCCAGAATTCCCCATGCTGGCTGGGGAATTCTGGGAGTTGGAGTCCATGCATTTTAAAGTTCCCGAGGTTGAGGAACACTGGTCTAGACTGACTTTAACCTTTGCCATGAAGATGAGCACCAAATCCCTCAACTCAGGGCTGTGATTGGAAGAAGAGAAGAATGCTGTTTTCCTATCCCTTTCTTGGCTGCTTAAACCACACTAGGAGTCAGCTTATAATTAAATGTTACCTGGAGTTTTTCATCTTTATTTTTATATTATGTAAGCATGATGATTTTTATTTCAATTCATGCTCACCTAGAGACTTACTTGAGGGTTATTCTCTTGACTTAACTGATGTATACTGTCTTCCCTTCAGATAGGACACCATGGCAGGAGGAATAAAGTGTTTCCAGTCTTTTCCAACTGTACCTGGAGTTATAAAGCATTTATATAAACATATATGGTAGGTTTCCTTCCTGTTTTTCTGAGTTCCAGTGGCAAATGAGGAATTTTCATTTGCTGTAGTTTAATTGTATTTAATGGTGGGAGAGGAAGCTGAGTGGGGCTGCCATGTTGGTCCTGCACCAAATAACAGCAAAGACTATGAGGCTTTATATCTCATTACCGCCATCTAGTGGTTGGATGGATATAGCAGCTCAGCTGTCGTAGCCCTACCTTTTAGCTTACTGAAATTGTTCTTAATTTTTAATGCATTTGGGAAAAGGTGTTACTCTTTCCCTCCCCCCTAGTGCAATACATAAAAATATGACTATGGTAACATAAAAACTGCTGTGTGTTGTATTATTTTTGTCTCTGTTCAGCTAGATACATGTGAAATGCACCCAAGAAGCAGATCTGAGTTACAGCCAGCCTTCAAGGTTTCAGATGAATATGTGTTAATGTAAAGTGGGTCATATTTTGTCCCATGATGCCACTCTGAATGTAATCTGATACCTACAGCACTTTCTGATCACTAATCAAATTAGGATTTTTTTTGTTTCTTCTCCATTGCATGCTTTAGTGACAACTTTTATGATATAAAGTTTTGGAGGATTCAAAAGTGTGCAGAGCATGCATACTCTTTTGTGGCATCGTCTTTCCCGTAGCTACAGGATTTCTAGCTACAGTATATATATATTTTTAAAAAAATCTTATGTCAGTATTTATAGTTGGCCACTGTGGGAATTGAAGTCTAGAATATCTAGAAGGCCTCGGCTTAGAGAAGGCTGCTTTAAGTCATGGGATGAGGGTGGATCTGTATATGTGAAATGGGAGTCCACCAGAGAATACCAACTTGAAAAAACAACATGGAAGAAGGCAATAACAAACCACCTCCATATTGTTGCCAAGAAAACTACAGAATTCTGTTAAGGAAGAAATCATAATCTTGATCTGATGGAGGCCTCACTTTGACCTTGACTACTCCAAAACTAAGCAGTGGCTTGAAATGGTATTATAGTTGTCATGTCATATTTCTGTCAGATTTCCCGTATGAAATTGGCAAATATTTTCTGTACGGAGAAAAGTCTCTCATGATGACGTAACGCCAGATGGCTAGATAACAAAAAGGCCTTCCCATAACTTTGAATGGCTTTGCTTACATCTCCATTAGATATGAATTGTTTACGTCTAGTTTCTAAACCTTCCCATGAGAACAAGTTCTCCTAATTCCTTCTGTGGGAAGCCTGCTCCAGGGGGAGCAGAGGGAGGGAGGAGATCACATGCTTGCTTAGATGCAGCACTGCCACCTTGTGCTATGGCCTACACAAAGGCCTGGTGTGTGTCACACCTAACTTCCAGCCAATCAGAAAGCTGGAAGAACTGAATATCTAACCATGCAAAATGGTGTTCTATGCTTCTTGACTTTTTGTGTCTTTAGCCATGTAGTTCTTCACGTGTATTCTACTTCTGAGGACTGGGCAGCGTGAGCTATGCCTGGCTTTGGGTATAGGCCGTGGCATGAGCTCTGGCCCTGGGATCAATATGCAGATCTCTGCTTATAAGTTTGTTTTTGTTTTTCCTTATTGCAATAATGTAACATTTGCATTTATTGCCTTAACTATATATGCATTTATTGCCTTATGCTACAAGTAAACACTTTTAGCCCTAAATGCTGCACTCCTGTCTGGTTTATTCTCAAGCCTTGATTTTTTCCCTTTAAGCCAGCGTACATCTTATCAGGTTATGGGCTCAGAGAGAAATCTGCGTTTTCTTTGCTGTGTTGGGACCTGGCTGTAAAAGGGAGTTTGTTTTTAGAGGCTGATTTCAGAGTAAACATGTTTTCTTTGAGTGGTCAGCAATGGCTGAACAGTGTCTGGTCAGTCTGCCATTTGAGCCTTTAGATGGCACAAACTATCTGACCTGGTATGTGGAGATGAAATCATTCTTTTTGCAAGAAGATTTGTGGCAGTATGTGGCAAATCCACCTCCAGAGGATCCCTCTAAGAAGTGTAAGCGTGTTTGGACCATGCTTATAGCTTTTTTGCTTTTGGGACTCAACTCCTCTGAATGGAATCATATCAGCTACTCAAGGACTGTGTGTAATGAGTGCTGGGAGGCAATACAAAGTAGAACTCTGTTGCCCTTGGTGGACTACTAAGACAGCTTTATAGTTTGAAGCTGAAACCAGGCTGAGACTGTGATGACCCACCTTGGTGAGCTCAAGACTTTGTTTGCTGCATTTGAACAAGAAGGCATGTTGTTCTGGCACTATGAAAAAGCATGCATGATTTTGTCAAGCTTGGACAGCAGTTTTGAGCTACTGGTCGAGAAAGCAAAGACGCTATCTCCCTGCGACCTTCCTGTGGATTATTTTACAAGCCACCTCCAGAAGCCATCTGTTATTGTTGTTCCTGAGATTTCCAAACAGAACATTCCAGCTGAAGTGAAACCTGGAATGGAATCTACATTTGCTGTGATTCTGGAAGGTTGTTCCCTGCCGTATCGTCCAGCGGATGCTGTCAGTGCACAAGAGGCCTGATTTACGAAGGGAGGGGAAGCCACAAGCCAGAAGCCAGAAGTCAGCTAAACAACGAATCCAAGTTTTCTACTCTGCCGGCTGCTGTATGTAAGACTTGTTTGTTGAATTCGGCTTGCAGCCTTGAGTTCAGCAATTTATTTTAGCTGGTATTTCTGTGATAAGTGTGTGAAATGTGTATGTGTACACTTGTTTTTCTCTCCTCAGTGTTCCAGCCCTGGTCAAGTCTGAGTGTACTTGTTGTGTTCAAAGGTGCTGGATGTTTTCATTGAGAAATGTGAAATCTAAGAGTGTTAGAGGCTGAGTATGTTAGAGAAAAACCTGTAAAATCAAGTGTGTGAGATGCTTCCTGAGAAGGAGATTGTGTGGACAGAACATTGTGTGTTTAATGTTTCCCCACATCATAAATGCATCCATAAAGTTTTCACAAAGTACTGGGGTATCCCAGGATGGGAGAGTGTGTCTCAGATAGCCAAATGCATTCTGAGTTAGAACCCAGGAAATGTGCAAAAGTTTCTTGATTGTGTTGTGTGTAAACTGTGTGTAAACAATCTAATATCAGGACTGTATCTGTTGCTAGGCAAAGTGACAGAATGTTAACTAGACCATTTCAGTTGGTTCATAGAGATCTAGTTAGCCCCCATGTCCCAAGTAATGGTGGGGTGTGAGTCTCATGTTCCTTCTGGTTGATGATCATACCTACTTTGTGTTGTTGCTACTTGTTGAAGTCTAAAGCGAAGGTCTGTGCTTGCTTTGAAGTGTATGTAGCAATAGTAGAAAGAAAATATGGTTATCTCATAGGTCAGTTCCAGTCTGATTGTAGTGGAGAGTTCCTGAGCCATGTGTTCTAGAATTGGCTTTGTAGGAACATATTCTCCCAAAGACTTGCCAATGTTGGAATTCTAGCTGAGTGTTGGTGTTGTGAATACCATTAAACAATAGCCTGATGTTAGTTGCTCAGGTGCCATCCCATGTCTGGAGAGAGGCTACCTTGACTGCACTGTGTGTTTCTAACTAACAGGTTGCAGAATTCAACTGTAAAAAGAAGTTCAGTATTTTTCTTTGGTATGGCAAGTGCCCTTCACTGATGTAACTGCATGTCTGTGGAACATGTGCATGTGTTCGCATCCCCAGGTCACAGCGAAGGAAGAACCAACCAAAAGCACAGTGGTCAACGAACAGTGGTCAACGAAAAGGTCAACGAACTCAGTCCAACCACCAGGACATGGGAATACTTCTCACAATGAACATGCTAATCACGCTCATCAGCCACTCGTTAACATTTCAACACAACAAAAAACCCCACCTAATCTCCTATAATTTAGCTCTATAAATAGAACATTGCCACTCTACCTGGGCACAGAGATTTTGCTTCTATCTGTGCTCCTGCCCTCTGAAGATGCTGGCCACAGATGCTGGCGAAACGTTAGGAACCACAACTTCCAGAACACGGCCACACAGCCCGGAAGACCCACAACAGCCAAAAGCACAGTGCTTCAGGTTGTTGGTTGTTGGTTGTTGATTAAAATCCAAGGCTTATCGTTGTTTCATTAGGCCATGATCGAATCCAAATCTCCAGAAATGCTTTATTTTTAAGCAGCCTACTGGTTGGAAAGGTTGTATGCTAAGGTTGCAGAAGTGTTGCTGCATTGCTGGTGTAAAACCTACTGTCTATGCTTCAGTAGATGGGCAAAAACCAGTTCAGGTTTCTTCTGTTCCCCAGTCTCCTAGTGTATTAAAGGGCCCCTCAGGTGAAGGAGTGGAAATCTCACCTGAGCAGGTACAGGGCCTGGAGAGGGAGTCAGGTATTAGGAAAGAAGATGGTGATGAGGAAGTACAGTGGTCATTCCTCATGGGTCCTCTTATTCCAGGGTGTGAAGCCTGACAGATTTGTGATTTAGCAGGTGACAGTGTGTCAGGTTACATGAAAAAACCCAGTCTTTTTCAAGACGTATTGCTCCTGCCTTTTGAGAGGCAAGAAGAACATTGGAACACAGCTGTGGATAGTCAGTTTGAGTTTTGGTGAAGTGTTAAAAGTAACCAACCTGTCCTTTGTTTTAGTAAGCTGTAGGTTCCAGATGAGTGTTCAGAAAGACATTTCTTCCTGATATTACTCTGCAGTGTAAAGCCAGCTTTGTTGCCCAGGGATTTGTTTCACAGGAGGAGTTTGTGAACTGTGATCTAATGTATGCACCCACAGCTAGGCCAGAATGTTTACGTGTGGTAGGTTTTCTGGTTGCATAGCGTGAAACAGGTGTCCATTTACATATTGTGATGTTGACACAGCATATTTGAATATAGATCTCCCTGAAACAGTGTGTGTAAGGCAAGCTTTTGGCTATGCATGTGTGACAATTCCCAGACAGTCCATTGACTTCACAGGGTGCTTTATGGATCTTAAAGCAGGCCAGTCATTGATAGCATCAGTGCAGATGCTAACTGGGATGTGTAGAACAGTCATGTGCTGTTTTCTGTGTGTACATAAGAGAGTGTAGAAGTTTGTGTAGTACTTCTTACTTATGTAGTTGTTTTCTGCTTGGAAACTGAATTTTTCCACCTTGTATAAGAATTTGTCAGGCAGCTGAGATAGTATTTCCAGCTGAGGGAGTTAGGTACAAATTCAAGCAGTTATCTTGGTGTTGAAGGTTCAAAAGCCCAGAACAGAGAATCCTATGGTTCTTATCCTTAATTTGTTATACTGTATATCACTCTGCAGTAACACAGTGGATACACCCTGATTTAGTTTACCTAGTTTGCCCAGGTAAAAACACCAAGCCTGCAAAATGGTTTAGCCGTCTATGCGAGGCTGAAAAGGGGTGAGAAACAGTCCTGTGGTTTTTCTTAAAATCAAAACAAGACTTTGCTTCAAACAGAAAGCAGCTAGCAAGGTCGGCTTATCTATACCAGCTGCAATTTCTGCAAAGGAGGGGACAGAACTTACGTGGGCGATTCTTGTATGTACCTGTCTTCTATTACTGCATAATCTGTATTTGATGTATTTGTATGTATCTGAATAAAACATTGCATAAAGTGTATATTGTGCATTATACATATGTGTAACAAGTGTTTTTAAACCATTTCTAGTTTTGATGTCTATTGGTTGTAAAAACTGTAACTTGAATAGTGTGATTAATACATGTACTAACCATGTTTTTCTTGTTTCTGTAAAAATGTATTTTACAGCTTTGAACAACTTCCATCATTGCTAGTCCATACTGAAAAAATTTGGGAGGGGTGTCAGATTTCCCGTATGAAATTGGCAAATATTTTCTGTACAGAGAAAAGTGTCTCATGATGACGTAACGCCAGGTGGCTAGATAACAAAAAGGCCTTCCCATAACTTTGAGTGGCTTTGCTTACATCTCCATTAGATATGAATTGTTTACGTCTAGTTTCTAAACCTTCCCATGAGAACAAGTTCTCCTAATTCCTTCTGTGGGAAGCCTGCTCCAGGGGGAGCAGAGGGAGGGAGGAGATCACATGCTTGCTTAGATGCAGCACTGCCACCTTCTGCTATGGCCTACACAAAGGCCTGGTGTGTGTCACACCTACCTTCCAGCCAATCAGAAAGCTGGAAGAACTGAATATCTAACCATGCAAAATGGTGTTCTATGCTTCTTGACTTTTTGTGTCTTTAGCCATGTAGTTCTTCACGTGTATTCTACTTCTGAGGACTGGGCAGCGTGAGCTATGCCTGGCTTTGGGTATAGGCCATGGCATGAGCTCTGGCCCTGGGATCAATATGCAGATCTCTGCTTATAAGTTTGTTTTTGTTTTTCCTTATTGCAATAATGTAACATTTGCATTTATTGCCTTAACTATATATGCATTTATTGCCTTATGCTACAAGTAAACACTTTTAGCCCTAAATGCTGCACTCCTGTCTGGTTTATTCTCAAGCCTTGATTTTTTCCCTTTAAGCCAGCGTACATCCTATCAATTTCAAGGTACACATGCATCAGTTTTAGCAGATTCAGTTGGCAGCTACTAGAAGTGGGCCGTATATCTGAAATAATAATTTATGAACTCAACTTTATTAGTTCAACTAGTTCAAATATATATTGCCAGTGATTGATAACCCAGCTATCCTTAGGAAAACAACTATAGTAAAACTGTATGGATACTTGCCAAATAAATAAGTAGGATTTAAAAATAAGTGAGTAATATGGCTATTTCAACTTTTGTTTAGATGTTAAACTGTTGGAGGTTCCAGCAAATCAGCAGGCCTCATTAGCATATGGGTGATTGCTCTAGGAGGCAAACTCTCTGTGCTTCTAGAGGAAGCTGCTTGTTGCCCCTCCCATTTCCTCTTTCTCTCTCTCTTGCCTCCATCCACCAGAGGAGAAAGCAGCATTCTGCTGCTCTTTCCATCTTAAGGCCATGCGGCCTAGAATCAGGAGGTTTTCCCCTTTTCTCCACACAGCCCTGGCAGCAACATAGGGCCAGGGGTCCACAAAGTTTAGGGAACAAGAAAAGAATAACTGAAACCAATTTTCTACTGAAATGGATGTAACTGGACCAAATAAACATAATAACTCTTTTGTACTTACTTTTTGTAACCTACATTGTCTAAGCATGTAATTATTTATGCTTGGGTGGGCTATGTGCTTAAGATCAATAACCTATATTTCTCTAGCGTGCTCATTAATGCTATTGAGATAAAAACTCCTTTCTGTGTGCGTATTTCTTTGCTCTGCTCCATTCAGTGGTACTAGCTGCCCACTAATGGTCTTCATAAACAAATACACATTGAAGCCTTAATTTATTTCAAATTTCCTCAGGCCTTAACCCTGCAAGCTGCCTTTGATGGCAAAGATTATATCTCAGGTGCTAATTAGAAAAGCTATTCTTTTCTATGGATTAGATACACTGACCTAAAAACAGCATCTATTTATGAGGCTGCCACATCCATGGGAACTCTCTTGCCTTCTGGCTAGGTTCCTGTAGGTAGATCATTTTCAAAGTGCTTAATTGTGTAGTGCTGAAGTGGAACAATGACTCCAATCATTAGGCTAAGTGAAGGGATACACAGAATCAGTGGAATAGGGACATAGTCTTGGCTCTGCTCTCAACACTGAGCACTTTAATTGGTCCCACCGACAGCTGTCCACATAGTAGTAGTTGTGTTCCCTGATTTTTATTGTATTCATTCATTCATTCATTCATTCATTCATTCATTCATTCATTCATTCATCATATTTATATAGCCACCCATCTCACAAAATGTGACTCTGGGTGGCACACAATAAAAAGTTAAAAAACAATAATATAAAAAACAATCAATAACTAAAAATTAATATTACAATAAAAAAAGATTAGGAGAGAGTGACAGATATTAACAACAGTGGAGCCACCTCAACTCCTCACCATTCTCTTGGGGCCCCCAAGCCTGATGACATAGCCAACTCTTGAGGGACTTGCAAAAAGTTAACAGGGATAGAGTCAGCCTCACCTCAGGGTGAGGAGGAGGATGTTCCAAAAGGTGGGTGCCATGGCAGAAATGGCCCATCTCTGGGGTCCCGCCAGATGTAGCTCTTTAGCAGACGGAACCCGCAATATTCTCTTCTGCCAGATCTGATGGGATGGGCAGATGTAATTGGAAAGAGGCGGTACCTCAAATAACCCGACCCCCTGCCATGGAGGACTTTAAAGTAAAAACCAGCTCCTTGAATTCGACCAGGAAGTAAACTGGCAACCAATGCAGCTCATGTGCCATTCTAGAGGCACACAAAACTGCCCGCACCACTGCATTCTGCACCAGCTGAAGCTTCCAGATACTCTTCAAGGGCAGTCCCATGTAGAGCGCAATTTGCTTGAAAAATAATCAATTCTATGATTGATTATGTTTAATATGACTTTATAGATAAAAAGTAATGCTATCAAAGCCATGTATACTAAGTTGTGTGTGGAAACATGGCCATGGTTATAAAATTATGCATTTTTGCTTTCAGTTTAAATAAATTATATTAGCTGCTAGCCTGCAGTTTCAGAAGATTTATTGGTACATCAAATGCATGGTTGCCACCACCAAAAAGAAAACTGCTGTGTTCTGAATGCTTTGCTATTCTACATACAGTATTCAAATATTAATCATATTAAGGAATTAAATAAACAGGATTTTGTTGTTGTAGTTGTCATTTTCAGTATTATAATATCCATTGAGGATAATTTCAAGGATATGGAGGGTACAACATACAGATGTCGTGAGCTCTCTGGTAAATTTTCTTGTGTGTATTAACTGACTACATGGAGCAAAGAGCACACAGAAGCATGTTCAACAGTTGAGCATGACATGGAGAAGCAAACATAATGGCATGTTAAGGATGGACTTTTTAGAGAAGCTGCCTACTTTTGTGTATCTGACTACATAAAGGCAATCATATAGGCCCTTGCTTTCTGATAGTCTTAGTGTGGATCAGAGGTGTCTGCTGGGAGAGTCAAATGACAAAATTAACATCTTGCCTTTGAGATGCAAGCTTCATCCCTTTTGAACATGTATCAGGGTGTATGCATGTATGAGTGGAACTTGCAACTTGACACTTGTTTAGTCAATTTGATGAAAGCAATGGATCCAGTAGACACTTCTGGTGTGGATGTTCAGAACATGTAAGCTTATGTTCATATGGCTCCTTTGCCCCAACTCATGTGTGTTTTACACCCTGTATAGCTGCACATGTATAAGCCCAAAAGATGGCTTTCCCCATAATTAACATCTTTGGTTAAAAAAAAAGTCTGAAGGAGGCTACAAGAGGAAGAAATCCATGTGACATAAATACATAAATACATAAATCTATTGTTCAGCTAGAGATGCTACAGGTTGAAATGGGAAATTTTAATATGCAAAAATGTGGACATGCATATAGATTTTAGGGTTATAATTGTGTTGACAGTTACCTGATAGTAAACTCTACTAAACATAGCATGGATTACATTTAAATAATATTTATTATGTACTGTGATGGAATGTGTCCCTGAAGTGAGGGGTGATGTGGTGGGTTTTGAAGCTGCTGCTGGTTCTCAGAAAGGAGGGAGGGCATTCCAAGGAGATAAACGGGCTCACAGTCTGGAGAGTCTTGGCAGGGAGTCAAAGAGAGTCAGAGTAGCTCCACCTTAGAGTCTCCAAGGTTATTTCCCCTTAGGTTAGTTAGGATAGCTTTAGTCTGGCAAGTTTCTGTCTGTATGGTGGGAGCAATAAAGAGAACTGGAGTTTGAATTACACTGACTCGTCGTTGTTCTTGGGCTGGCCCTGACGTGTACTGACTTTACACTTTGCCTTTCTATTCTAGTGTCTTGTGTATTGTACTCAAGTCATAACATCATTATCTATTTGTATTACAGTGCTGTTGTGCCACTAATCCTAAACCTATAATGCTTCCACTTGTAAATAGATCAGGTTTAAGTTATTTACTTTAAGTGTTCTTATGGTAATCTCAAATTATTTTCAATAAAATTAACATTTATCTATTATTTCAGAGGGGAAAGAATATAAGATGCAATTACCTGTTAAATTGAATGATGGAATTATATAAACTTTCCAGGATTCGTCTGACTGATTAAAAGCAGAGATGAAGTTTCACATAAAAATTCAGGTTTATCTACTTATGTAATCAAAGAAAATTCACAGTAAAATATTGGAGACACAATTCTTTTTATTGAAGCAACATTATGAAAGAATATTGATTGATTATGTACCATCAAGTCAGTGTCAACTCTTAGCAACCACATATACCGTATAGATTTTCTCCATGACAATCTGTCTCTAACCTGGTCTTTCAAGTCTTCCAACTCATACCCACTGTAACTGAGTGCATCCACCTTGCTGCTGATTGCCCTCTTCTCTTTCTTTCCACCTTTCCCAACATTAGAGCGTTCTCCAAAGTGCTAAATCTTTGCATAATGTGTCCAAAGTAGAATAATGTGAGCCTGGTCATTTGAGCCTCGAGCGAGAACTCTCAATTGATTTGTTTGATGATCCATTTGTTTGTTTTTTTGGCTGTCCATGGTATTCTAAGGAATCTTCTCTAACACCAAAGTTCAAAAGCATCAATAGTCTTTCTATCTTGCTTCTTCAATGTCCAGCTTTGGCTTCCATAAAGTGTCACAGAGAATATCATTGCTTGCACTGTTCTGATCTTTGTAGGTATAAACACATCCCAGTATCTAAATATCTTTTCCAAGGCCTTCATGGCTGCTCTACCAAGTGCTTTTCTGCGACATTTCTTCACTGCTTGTTCCTTGACTGTTGGTGGTTGATCCTAAAAGAGAGAAGCTATCTATTGCTTTGATATTTTCATTGTCAGTTCTAAGGCTGGTTGTAGTACCTATTGTCATTAGTTTGGTCTTCTTTATATTTAGTCCCATTTTTTCACTGTGCTCCTTGACTTTTATTACCAGAACTTACATTTTCAGCTCAGTAGTTTGAAAGAATAAGGTTAGTTAAATATAACTACAGTTTAAGTCAAATATAGTGTATTCAAAATCTAAGCCATACCAATCCAAGAATGTAGGCCAGTGCAAGACATATAAGAAAGCAAGAATAGTAATGCCAAGCAGAGTCCAATCCAATCTATATTAAGGTAAAAATTGGTATATCACATCTTTTTTTTTTTTTTTTTGAGCCAGACATCCTAGAGAGTGAAGTCAAGTGGGCCTTAGGAAGCATTACTAACAACAAAGCTAGCGGAGAAGACAGTATCCCAGCTGAGCTATTTAAAATCCTAAAAGATGATGCTGTTAAAGTGCTGCACTCAATATGCCAACAAATTTGGAAAACTCAACAGTGGCCACAGGATTGGAAAAGGTCAGTTTACGTTCCAATTCCAAAGAAAGGCAATGCCAAAGAATGTTCAAACTACCGTACAATTGCGCTCATTTCACATGCCAGCAAGGTTATGCTCGAAATCCTACAAGCTAGGCTTCAGCAGCATGTGAACCGAGAACTACCAGAAGTGCAAGCTGGGTTTCGAAGAGGCAGAGGAACTAGAGATCAGATTGTCAACATTCGCTGGATCATGGAAAAAGCAAGAGAGTTCCAGAAAAACATCTACTTCTGCTTCATTGACTACGCTAAAGCCTTTGATTGTGTGGATCACAACAAACTGTGGCAAATTCTTAAAGAGATGGGAGTACCAGACCACCTTACCGGTCTCCTGAGAAACCTGTATGTGGGTCAAGAAGCAACAGTTAGAACCGGACATGGAACAACCGACTGGTTCAAAATTGGGAAAGGAGTACGACAAGGCTGTATATTATCACCCTGCTTATTTAACTTATATGCAGAGTACATCATGAGAAATGCCGGGCTGGATGAATCACAAGCTGGAGTTAAGATTGCCGGGAAAAATATCAACAACCTCAGATATTGAAAAATATCAACAACCTAATGGCAGAAAGTGAAGAGGAACTAAAGAGCCTCTTGATGAGGGTGAAAGAGGAGAGTGCAAAAGCTGGCTTGAAACTCAACATTAAAAAAACCCAGATCATGGCATCTGGTCCCATCACTTCCTGGCAAATAGAAGGGGAAGAAATGGAAGCAGTGACAGATTTTATTTTCTTGGGCTCCAAGATCACCGCAGACGGTGACTGCAGCCATGAAATTAAAAGACGCTTGCTCCTTGGAAGGAAAGCTATGGCAAACCTAGACAGCATATTAAAAAGCAGAGACATCACCTTGCCGACAAAGGTCCGTATAGTTAAAGCTATGGTTTTTCCAGTAGCAATGTATGGCTGTGAGAGTTGGACCATAAGGAAGGCTGAGCGCCGAAGAATTGATGCTTTCGAGCTGTGGTGCTGGAGAAGACTCTTGAGAGTCCCTTGGACTGCAAGGAGGTCAAACCAGTCAATCCTAAAGGAAATCAACCCTGACTGCTCATTGGAAGGACAGATGCTGAAGCTGAAGCTCAAATACTTTGGCCACCTAATGAGAAGAGAGGACTCACTGGAAAAGACCCTGATGCTGGGAAAGACTGAAGGCAAAAGGAGAAGGGGACGGCAGAAGATGAGATGGTTAGATAGCATCACCGATGTAATGAACATGAATTTGAGTAAACTCCGAGAGACAGTGGAGGACAGGAGGGCCTGGCGTGCTATGGTCCATGAGGTCACGAGGAGTCGGACACGACTGAACGACTGAACAACAACAATCTTTTTTTGTTAGGTAAAATCTTACTGATGGCCAAAACAGTGTCTCCATCATAGCATTTGTGGGATACAATTGCCCGAAGGACATATTCCTAAGTTCCATGTCCTATCAGGTTTTATTTTAAAAAAATGAAAGGGTGGGAATTTAGTACACCTTACATATAATCAATATTTCTGTCAATGGCTCTGGTCCTACAAAATTCCCAGAGGCAGTTTTAGAAAATAAAATGCATCAGTATTTTATTTACCCTCCAGGATATGACTTTTTGTGATTGGTTACACATACAGTGGCAACCATGTTGTGACAGTACCCTCAAAATGCAGTCCAAACATGCCCACTAGTTTAAAAAGTTGGAGAACAAAAGAATGTAAGATTTCTTTCTCTGATTATTTTATCATGAAGGGTAGTCCCTGATCTTCACTTGAATCTCTTTTCACTCTACTTACTTGTTTTGAGATTATTATTTTTTTAAAAAAGTATTGCACTAACAGCAGGAAAGTAAAATTTAACAATTTATTGTAATGCCGTTCTGGACTCCTTAAATATTTTACCTACGTTTTTCAGAATCTGCTAGACTGGAATATGAATATGGAATAACTTTCAAGATAAGTAGTATTAACTCTTCTCGTAAAATGATTTTCATACTTCAGCATCACAAATTTATATATTTGAGGGTTTTTTAATGGTAATTGTGTATGTGTGTGTGTATAAATACACACAGAGATACTGACACATACAATATATAAGGGTTGAATGGAAAGAAATGGTGGAAGTCACATGGCAGCAAGTCTGGACTTTATGGCAGGTGGGATCAGGTGATAAGATCCAACTTTACAATTACATCTTGTGTGGCTTGTGAGGGGTGAGGCCTAGTGTTGTCATGTTGCAGCAAAATTTCCTTTTTGTGCTTGCAAACTCTACTGAAACAAAACTTCAAAGTCTGGAATATTTGAAGGTAGCACTCTGATATGATAGTGTTGCCAGGCTCAAGGAAATTCATGTGAATAATACCATCTTCATCCCAGAAAACTGTAATCATGAATTTTCCTGCTGAATCCTAGGTTTTGATTTTTCCCTCAACAGGTAAAGCTTCGTTCTATATACCATAGATGATGCGTCATTTTTGAGTTATAATGATGAGCCCATGATTCATTGGCTGTCACAATACTATGAAATTTCTCAGCTTCATTCTTGTAATGTGACAACATTGCTTGCAAATTTCACCCATAGAAGCTTTCATCTCTGCTATCAGCATGCCAGGAACCTATCTTGCACAAACCTTCCAATATTGAAAAACATCAATAATGTGACCCACACATTCATGTGAAATGCCAAGCTTGATATCAATGTCCCTTTCAGTGATCTGCCAATTGTCCTTAATCAGTTCATCAACCTTTCTCATATGAAGGACATCCACTTCATTCTTGATTACACATATCAACTCTTCCTGGTTTACCATCTTTATATTTGTTGGCCCAGTGAAGCACAGTACCCACGTCAACACAGTCATCACCTTAAGCAACCTGCATGTGGTGGTGAATTTCAATTGGAGGGACTCCTCTGGGAGTCAAAAGTTCAATCACAAAGTGCACTGACAAGCAGGTTTCCATTTCACAAACAATAGCAACACAACCTTTTCTCACAACAGCTTCTGACTAACTGAAATGAAAGGACAGATGCTAAAGAACATGTCAGGCCTCTAGTGCATGAATACTACCCATCTGTTGATGACTTACAACACTCGAGGCATTACTATTAATTCAACCCTTGTATGTATGTGTGTGCATGTGTATTACAGCCAGTGTGTGGCTAGACAACCTATTTCTCTTATTCAAAATATCCAAAGCTTCTCCAAATTCCTTTTGATTCAATAATTTGGTACATTGTTTGGAAACATAGCAGTAGAGAAGAAGTCCCTTATTAAAATGTAAAGTCTTTATACAATGCAGACAGACATTGAACAATCATAGACTGCCTATATTTAATGGTCTGTTGCCATGCGTTATATGCTAGCTGCCATTTTCTAGCTAATCATAAATGGAGGCACACATATTATACAGTTTAATTTCAAGTTGATAACATACCTTTTCTATGCATATGGAATGAGTGAGCTGGCCATTGCCACACATTCAATGATTCTAGAAAGGCACAACCATACAATGCAGTTGTTTCTAGCATAAATAAAACCTTAGTCCGTGAAACATGGAAACTCTGTATGTAAAAAATCAGCCTGAATCAATCCACCGCAGGATGAAGAATGGAGGCTACTTCACTGAAGATTGTTTATTTATACTTTAATTTCTACTACCGCACCATCTCCCCCAAAGGGGACTCTGGGCGGTTTACACACATAAAAATTTAAAAACTATCTTATAAATAATTATAAAAATACAATATATAATCATTATTAACAATAATAAATTAAATATGTAAAATCCAAGTGGCGATACCATGATCTTCTAAAAGGGCTCCATGGCACCAGCCATCCCCATGAAGAACTATTCCTATTCCCATCCCAAGCGATGTGGCAAAACCAGGTCTTTAAGTTCTTCTGGAAGGAAAGGAGCGACAGAGCCTGCCTCACCTCTGGGGGCAGAGTTATGGACTGTAATAACTGTAATAATTATGGACTGTAATCTACTATGATGGTCCAATGCAGGTTGGTAGATACACATTTTTTTACTTCTCAGTCTAGGATTGAGAAAGCATGAGATGTAAAATAACCAGCTGACTTCTATGCCTAAGAGAAGATTAGAACCTGGATCTTCTCCATTTTTAGCCCAGCCCCTTAACTACTATCTCTGTCACAGTTCAGTCTGACTCTGATTCTGAGCTTGGGGAAAACGAAACCTATGCTGAACAGAGTCAGGAAAGCGAAACCTATCTTGTGCAAAGCCAGGAAAAAGAAACTTATGATGAGCAGGTGCAGAAACCCGAGCCCGGGGATGATTCAGCAGAGCGGGAGAATTCCGGGCAGTTGATTGGTCCAGAACCAGGAACGAGGTTAAGGCCACCAATCAATGCAAGGGAAAGGCGAGCTGAAAAGTGCGCCAAGCAAAAAGAAGCCCAATTGGTCTTAGAAGAAAAACAGCATGGAGAAAAAAGGATAAAAAGGTGCCAGCGCAAGGACCAAGTCGCTGGGGACAACCGTTCCACTGAGCTCACAGCTTCTTTTGGAGAAGTCCAGCCGGAGCCATCCTCAGAAGCCTGTCCTGTTGCTGATGTGGAAGCCGAGTGAACACCTTCCAACATTTCGGAGTCGACCCCAGTTTCCTTAGAGTCTTGTCTTGCTCTATTGCCTTGAGAAGCTGCTTGTTGCCTTGCCACCTTACCTAGCATTCCAGTCCAGCCTTGTCCTGTTGTTCCAGCAGAACCTTGCCTTGTTGCTTCCGCTCAGTCTTGCCTTGCCAAATCAGCCAAGCCTTGTTCCGTCGCTCCAGCAGAACCGTGCCTTGTTACTCCAGTCCAGTCATACCTAGTCGCTTCAGCCAAGCCTAGTCCAGTCGCTCCAGTCCAGTCGTGCCTAGTTGATCCAGCCCAGCCTAGTTTAGTTGCCTTACCCAAGTCCAGTCTTGTCGAACCAGTCGAGCCGAATCCTGTCGTTCCACTCCAGACGTGCCTTGCTGCCTCAGTTAAGTCTTGCCTAGCCAGTCCTGTTGCGTCTCACCCTGACTTCTTGCCACGCTCCCTAGCTGCACCCTGCCTTGCTTCTTCGTTGAGAATGCTAGCCGAGTTTTGCCTTGCGGTCTTGCTTCACGCCCCAGTCGGATCCTGTATTGCTGAGTCACCTAACCTTCCTCCATTGCCGGGTTGGGTTTGATTGTTGCTTGCAATGCCATATAAAGGACATTTTTTGATGTAAACAGTTTATTGTTAATAAAGGACTATTTCTATAGAATCTCCAGAGTTGGCTCATACTCTGACCAGAACAATATCACACTGGCTGTTTTATATGTGTGTTAGTCTCTCTGTGTGTGTATCTAACTCAGAGCTTTCCAAACTTTTCATGTTGGTGACACACTTTTTAGACATGCATCATTTCGTGACACACTCTTACAGCAGGGCACAAGGCAGGCACTAGGACCTGTGCGGAATCCTGGCAGGGTTCGGAGGCAGCAAGGCACAAGGCAGGCACTAGGACCTGCACGGAATCACAGCAGGTTTGGAGGCAGCAAGACACAAGGCAGGCACTAGGACATGCGCGGAATCCTGGCAGGGCTCGGAGGCAGCAGCAGCCGCGACACACCCAGACACTGCGGCCGACACACTAACGTGTCCCGACACACAGTTTGGAAAGCTCTGATCTAACTTATCTATATACTGTATTTAAGCTATCTTTCCTGAAAATTCTATATTTCATCTTGGCCTTGCTATGTATGCCTGTTGATTATCAATTTCCTTTTAAAAGCATAAATATTAAAGGTATCTGTTATACAAACCACTACACCTATTTGATACACATCTTCTCTCATAAGGGTCTCTAAAAATGACTTTCAATTCTATTTTAAAAAGTGTTCTATCCATATGTAGATTTACAGAGATTCAGAGTAGGTTCTGAGTTAACTTGAAAAATCTTTACATTAGTTTGAGCTAAAGCAAGTAATTTTTTTAATCACCATTTCAGGCTGCAAAGAAAATGTAATCTGTTTACACCTCTAGTTTTACATTTTAATCTGAATTGCAGGATTAAGATTAGGCGTAATCTTGCAGTTTTTAGATTATGGCAGTCCTTTATGGTTCTAGCGATGTTCCCAAATCCACATATGGAACTGAATCAACCTAGGAATCACTAGTAGAAAAAACAGCTCTCTCTAATGTACCTTTTCAGTTACAAAAATAGCATCAAAATTGGAATCATTGTCAGCAATGTACACAAACCTTTCTCTTTACATTTCATGTTATTAAGTACTACAATATAGCAATATGCAAGTTGAATCCCAGTGTGAGAATACCCAAGGTAGAAAATTTATTAGAGGAAGAATGTTCTGAAAAGCTTTTTGTAATAGTAATGAAATACCACATAAAAGTAGTTTGATTTGTGGAAGATATACCTTTATGATCTTAGATCAATAATTTGAGTAGCAGTCCTAAATATGCTAATCTAAAAGTAAGGTTTTTTTTATTTGTTCAATCATGTCTGATTCTCAGAGACTGCCTGGACAAGTCCCTACAGTTTTCTTGACAGGTTTTTCAGAAGTCATTTGCCATTGCCTCCTTCCTAGGGCTGAGAGAAAGTGATTGGCCCAAGGTCATCAAGCTGGCTTTGTGTCCAAGGCAGGACTAAAACTCATGGTCTCTCAGTTTCTAGCCTGATACCTTAACCACTACACCAAACTGGCTCTTGAAGAGTAAGTTACTTTAGACTTAATAACTATAATTCTGTATCCACTTACAAAGAGTGAATCTGTTAACCTCAGTGGATCTACTGATGAGTAGCAAATAGAAATGCACAGGAATGGACTGTACATTTCCCAAACATCATTTATTTATGCATTTGTTCATTCAACAGTATCTGTAACCCACCCATTCCTGAAGGTTTATTGGGTGGGAGGACTCTGTACAACGACAAATACAAACTAAAACAATAAGAGGAGAAGGAAAAAAAGGAGAAAACCTAGCATCACAATAAAACCCACATTAGAAACAAAAGGATAAAAGCAAAATAGCTATCCACAATTGATCAGCTGGGGCAAAAGTTCTGTGGAAGTCAAGCTGATTTAAGTTGCCTCTGGAGCTCAACAAAATGAGAGTTGCAAGTTCCTCTGAAGGAAGAGTATTCTATAGAATGGGGATTACTGTAGAGAAGGCTTGTGATCTCATGCACACTACATGATTCTCTCAAAGAGTGGAGGTTTTCAGCAGCCCTTCCATATACCTATTTGATAATGTATTTGTAGAGTTTGGGAAACGAGAACATAAAACATTAGGAGATGGCCCTTTTTTAATAACATCAGAGCAATTCTATATACACTTCTGAGTATTACATTATTCTTTCATACTGGTTGGAAACATCTGTCTTTTTAATGCTTTGTCAGTCTGAATTATTCTGTTCTCTAATTTAGATGTAATACAACATCTATTAATGATATTGGGAGGTAGATTATGACAAAAAAAAAGGATCAATATTCCTTCAAGTATGACATAAAATGCATATTAGCGTGACAAATATAAGCCTAGATTTATGTACCTAACAAGCTACATAAAGACTGATTTATGGCATTGTCCTATAATCCATTTGGTATAGTTGATCTGTGCAGAATCAAATGGGGATATAAATCTCTGAACAATCACTGACAGAAGGTTCTACAGCATTTCACAAATGAAAACAGGCATGCTTACATCCACTCCCTATCTGCCCTGAAAGACACAAGTGTACTCTCTGTGGACATAGAGTGTTGTGGCCTTGGAAGTGTTCCATCAAGGCCTCTGTGGCCTTGTGTCAAAGCCTCCGTGGCCTTGAAAGTGTTGTGTTGCAAGTATAATACATAGGTGTATTGCTAAGACAGTGCCCTTTTGGAAGTGACACTGATAATGAATGGCAAAGGGTTCCAGCCATGTTTTATTTGTACAGAACTAAAGTGAGGAATATCAGTCAAGGAATAAAACAATATACAATTCCTGATGCCTTCTTGTTTGCACGGGAAAATGATTAATAGAATGTAGTGATATGGTTTTTCCAGTAGTGAGAGTTGGACCATAAAGAAGGCTGAGCGCCGAAGAATTGATGCTTTCGAACTGTGGTGCTGGAGAAGACTCTTGAGAGTCCCTTGGACTGCAAGGAGGTCAAATCAGTCCATCCTAAAGGAAATCAACCCTGACTGCTCATTGGAAGGACAGATGCTGAAGCTGAAGCTCAAATACTTTGGCCACCTAATGCGAAGAGAGGACTCACTGGAAAAGACCCTGATGCTGGGAAAGACTGAAGGCAAAAGGAGAAGGGGACGGCAGAGGATGAGATGGTTAGACAGCATCACCAATGTGATGAACATGAACTTGAGTAAACTCCGGGAGGCAGTGGAGGACAGGAAGGCCTGGCGTGCTATGGTCCACGAGGTCACGAAGAGTCGGACATGACTAAACGACTGAACAACAACAACAACAAAAGTGATATGCATGTATTAGTAAGCGTGCTTAGGTTTGAACTGCCACTTATAATAAGAATTGGGGGAGAAAATCCAAGATGCTATAAGGTAAATTCTCCCACATATCAAGCTTAACTCCTGATGAATACACAGATACACTTACGTGTTTTTTTTTTCTTTGCAGCAATTTGAATGTGTTTTATTTCATGTTGTCAACATTTGCAAAATGCAAGCTGATACAAACCAAACATGGTACTAGAGATCACAAAGTTATTGGAACTGAGTATCTAGTAAGTACAGCTACAGCCTAATTATACCACTGTAGCTTCTTTTTGGCAAACACAACCTGTTCATTCATGAACATATGGTAACACTAAAGTCCATCAATGTTGGGAAGCTTTCGGTAACAGTGAGGCTAGCTGTTGCACTCCACATATCTGCTTTTGCCTGCTGCTCTGCCCTCACCCACTGTACCACCCTAAGCAAATGCCTATTTGAGAGGTAGTTTGGGCAAGGACAGAAGTGAACCACCTGAAACCTGACTAATCTGTTACCCTAACATGGGATAAGTGGAAATCCTTCTTCCCACTCAGAAGCAGGAGGCCTTTGTATCACAGCGGTGGAAGAAAAAAGTGCAAAGATTAAACTTGATTTTAATATAAAGAGAACTTGGATTTTTAATTGTGAAGTCACTGGAATGATTTCTTTCTATAACAGCTGCTATAATTCTTGCAATAACTTTGCTTTTCAGAGACCTGTGTCCTTCAATCCTGTCTGCATATCGTCCAGTTCTAGTACCAGCCAGGAGAAGCCTGATGCCTGGATTCCTCCAGCAGACCACAAGCAGGGTTGTTTAAAAAAAAAAGACTGAAGGCCCAGCTGGAGCCTTTTTGTCTGCAGGCCCCAAGGCTGCAACCACCCCTGCCTTGACTGTATTATAACATTGATTCCAACCTGCTGGATTCAAAGAGAATTAAACAAAACAAAACAATCCTCTCCTTCTTTTGTTGTCTGGCAATAAGATCTTCCTTAAAGCTTAATTTTAAGAAAATCTCTATACGGTATATTATAACTTACATTGGAAATCTATTTTCTCCCACCCTTCATCTTTGCCTGAAAGGCTTAAGAGGATTTATAAAGTTCAGTTTTGTTAATTAGATGTTTGATTTTTAATGAAGCCACAGTTCAGTTAGGGAAAGATGGTTCTCTGACAGTTTGATTTCTTTCAGCAGCTCATTAAGCAGTTGAATCTTACATTCCACAAATCATCTATTCCAGCCCTACATGTTAAACAATTATATTCTATTTGGAATAACCTATCAGAAGAAAATCTCCTTGATAATCCCTTGATATCCATGACATAAAACACCAAGCATGTTTTTCCAACTCTGCTATTTAAATAATATAATGTATTGTCTTTACTCCAGAGCTAAGGGGCTACCTTAGGGGTAGTGGTGGCTCAGCGGGTAAGACGCCAGGCTTGTCGATCGCAAGTTCGGAGGTTCGAATCCCTAGCTCCGTGTGACGGAGTGAGCTCCCGCACTAGCCCCAGCTCTTGCCAACCTAGCAATTCGAAAGCATGCAAATGCAAGTAGATGAATAGGTACCACTTTGGTGGGTAGGTAACAGCGTTCCGCGTGCGTCATGCGGCCACATGACCGTGGAAGCGTCTTCGGACAACGCTGGCTCTTCGGCTAACAAATGGAGATGAGCACCGGCCCCTAGAGTCGGACACGACTGCACAAATGTGCGGGGGGAACCTTTACCTTTTTAAGGGGCTACCATATAGCAAAATTAACACATCTGATAGAGTTACCCAGCCTTGGGTTCATCAGGGCAGTGTGCCAATGTCACTGAGTCCTTTATAGTTTAGGCATTATGGATCAAAATGGTATATAAATATATGTAAAGGGTGGTATTTCACACTACACTTGCAGATCCAACCGGCAGGCTGAGCATGTGGAACCAGAACATGCAGGGAAGTTGACCCTTACACAAAGTCGTATACCCTGTTCAGGCATAACTCTTAAACAGAACAAGATTAGCTTTTCTCCAAATTTGTATTCTCTGTGTGGAAGATGCAGGATTGTTGGTATCTCCTGGTGCAAACATCAAGGAGTCCCACTGGCCACATGCAGTGATCCCCATACATGAGACCAGATGTCTGAAAAAGGCCACCCTGTCACCTCAGTGCCCTACATGACTGAGAATCCCTGCTCTCCATTGAGCAGAACCAGTATACATACAAGCAGTAGGCCTACACCCTGTCATGGTTGTATGCCTGAATCTTGATGCATTTTGTCATATGAATAGGGCTTTCTTATTCTCTTTCTGAAGAGAGTTGTCCCAGATACGATGATGAACCCTTTCAGAATTGCCCAAATTAGCATTCCTTAGGGAATCCATCTCAGCGGCAGCTGATTTTCGGCAGAAGCATATTTATAATAGTTTCCACTCCAGCACTGCCAAGCCATAGATGAAAAGGGAGCAGCTGAAAGTTGGTGTGCCTTAAGGATGCTGTTTGCCTGACCTTCCTGGAATTTAGGGCAAGTTACTGCAGCTCTAGTTCTCCTCTCTTCCAGAAAGGAGGAGTTGGCTCTGTCTTGCCAATGTAGATTTCACAACAGCCCCTGAAGGCATAATGGTAGCTCCTGAGACAAAACAGAAGCTGCTTCTATTTTTAGGCATGTCAGCTTAACAGTTGTGGGTCAATTTTTATAACTCAGCCGAAAAGGGGGAAAGGAATTACCGAACTCCCTAATGGCAATCATATCTAGCTGTTGAATAATCAGATGAGCTCCAAGTTCCTATTATAGTCTGTATCATTTCAGCACATGTAACAAAAACAGTCTTTCATACACATTTGAAAAGACATTTCTTTTTAGTTGTAGCTTATCGTTTGCGGGGTATTATCAGGACTATGACAAAGGAGACTTTTTTCTCCCCCTGAAAAACCCTTTGGGTATGATAATATGTATTCATTCATTGAAACTGACAACTGGGATAAAAAAAGATATATATTTAATAGGTAGCAGTAGATCAACTGAGCGTGAATATATCCATTCCTTTTTTTTTTTTTTCAAAAACTGGGTCAGTGTTTTAGTTTTGGTTGCCTTGGCTCACCTTAAATATGCATTTTCCATTTTAAATTTATCAACTCAGCAGCCCCTTGAGTAATCCTTCTAATGAAGGCCAAATCAATTTTAATCCACATCCCTTCAGAGACAATGGTAATCACCCAGATGATATTTTATCTGACTTTATTTTATTTCCTATTATATTTGTATTGGATATAACAAATGCTTCTTCTCCCACCTAAATGAGGATCACAATATTATATATTTGCACAGCTCTTTGAATTCCAACATGCTACAGTTCTTAAAGAGTCTGTGGTGACTTCTAACCACAATAAGCCATAGTGAGCAGACATGTTTCATGTTTGTAATTCATCCATTCATTCCAAATATAGAGGGAGTATTCGAAGGTCAGTGATGATAGCATCGTTGCTCAGATCAGGAAAATAATTCCAATTTGCCATTCAAACTTCTTCATACAACTAGATTTTACAACTTACTACCTCCTCATTGTTGCCGTCGTCGTCATCATCACCATCATCATCATCATCATCCACCCAATAGTTAGTCAACCTGTTATAAACAAATATATATGTGAAGCAAATTCAATTGTAACTATAGGGTAAAAACAGGATTTGGAGTATTTATCACAATAAAACCAGAAAATGGCCCTAAAGTCATTGAAAGCTTTATGAAATAATACTGTCTTCACTACCCATCTAAAGCATAACAGAGGAGAAAGCTAATGTGATCTGCCTAAGAAAGAGAAACATCTTCCTGAGATGTTTCTACAATTGACCATGTCTTGCATGGCCACTAGTTTACTCACTCAGATAATAGGGCAATGGTCATTCAACTACTTTGGCCCCAAACTACTCAGAAAGAACCAGTATCTTCAGACTGGAAGCTGATTCCAAACTGTTATAGGATGGGTTTATTAACCAGCAGCCCAGCCACAAAGTTTTGCATTTTTCAAGGGCAGTTTGCAGTAATATAAAGCATTTTTTTTCCTCATATGGACTATTCTGGCCATTTTTTTCTTCATGAAGAAGTGTTAGGATTGTTGTACAACCTGAAGTTACTTCTAACCAGTGCCAGTACTTGTTCTTTCAGGCACAGTGTTGGATCCAAGAGCATCAAGATCCCCTTGGGCTTCAGAAGGAGATCAACCAAGAATATTCTGTTCTCAGTTTTAAATGCAGTTTGAGTGACTTCCAAACTTCCATAATTTCCTTTCTGCAAATGAAAGCCAGCTTTCATCACTGCACTTATATGTACCTTAATGCACAGTTTGTAAATGATATACCTACTTTCTACTTCCTACTATACCATGCTGCCATTCAAGCCTGTCCCCCTTCCCCTTCACATGCATACATACAGTATATATTTTCTCAATATAAGTATTTTCACCTTGGGAAAGAGTAAATAGGAAGCTGTCTTAGAGCACTAATCCATCAATCCACATTACTAGCAACAATTGTCCAATTTTCAGTCAAAAGTCTTTCCATGGACATATACGGGATGAACCAAGGAACTTCTGATGAAGAGCAATTTGCAGTCTATGGAGTCATTATTGACCATGCTGGCTGAGAATTATGGAAGATCCCAATTGATTGGCTTGTCCACTTTACATTCTGCTTCTCACAGTGGCCAACCAGGTAAGCAGGACCCATCTGCTCAAGTCTTCTAGAAATTTGTATTCAGAGGCATACCACCGCCAGTAGCTATCATGATAAGTAGACATATGTAACCCTATTGAGAGCCAGTGGTTAAGGTGTTAAATTTGGAGCTGAGAGACTTAGGTTCTAGTCCACTCTCAGTCATAGAAACTCACTGGGTACCGTTGGGCCAGGCACCTTCTCTCAGCCCAACCTCTACAACCCCGTGTTCTTGTAGAGAAAAATTGAAATGGGGGATGCTATGTATGCCACCTGGAGTTCCTGATTAAAATACAGGTTATAAATCTCATAAATCAATCAATAAATCAATCAATAAATCCTCTGTGAACTGATATCTCCTTTTAAAAACTTCATAACATCTTCTGAAAATGAATTTCCTTTTTAATGGTGCGCTGTGAAGTTCTTTTTTTTCTCCCCTTCTGGAATTTCCCACCATTCAGCTACCTTTGATGTCCTTTGATTCTAGTATTATACAAGATGAGGAAAATTACTTATATACCTTGAATAATTGTAGAGGCCTCTATTTTGCCCCATCTTGTTTGTCCTTTCCTAAATAAAAAAAATCACCAATGTGAATTTAAATGTAATATTAGTTGAGGAAGGAGATCAGGATTTGAGATGACAGAGATATGGTTCTGAAGCATTTTCAGGGATCTTGAGCATGTATGTTCCTATTTACCAAGAACCTTCCTGCCCCTGTTTAAATGATTCCCCCATTTAGATTTAGGGACCTTCTAACAACTTAATATGTAGGGATATTAAATCTTCCGAACGTGATTTCAGGATGTGCCCAGGTTTGGCCATTTCTCTTCATCACACACCTATAACTCATTATGACTTCTGACTATAGTACCATCTTGACCAGAAGTCATAATGTTTATCAGCTTATTTTGACATTTTCCATAGTACCATTAGCCTGTTAAATTGCTACTTAATTACTTCTATTTGAAATAGATTATTCTCTCTCTCTCTTTCAGCTGTTAGAGCCCAAGAAAGTTCCCTGAGCATCATTCCCCAACCAGCCCCAAGGAGCATCAGTGGCAGATACTGTAAAAGAATAATTGACATTGGAAGTCATTTATTGGCAAAAGCATGTTATATCTTTTAAGTGATTCAGGGATTGGAAGTTCTTTCCTGATTACACCAAAGACCTCAAACAACACAGAAAGGCATTTTCAACAGTAAGGAGATTTCTTATGAGTAGAATCTCCAATATTTCATCAAGTTCTCAGGCATGTTTTGGTGTAAACTGGTGGATTATGTCCAAGATCCTTTCATAGTCCTGCCAAAGCAGAAGAAATCCTTACTGCTTCAGGTTCTGGCAGAAGAGAATTGAAAATTTTCCATGTTTTGCCAGTGTTTTGATAGTGCATCAACTTTTAAATATTGTAGGAGTTTATTATAGATTGTGTAAGCAGGCAGAAGATATAGATGAGGCCTTATGACCTCAGATGACTAGTCTTTCAAATGAAATAGTGACAATGGGTGATTTCAATTATCCTGACATCTGCTGGGAAACTAACTCTGCAAAGAATGAGAGGTCCAACAAATTCTTGTCCTCTTTCTCTCTCTTCACTTGTCAGAAGGTAGAAAAATGACCTAATCTTCACCAAATGGGAAGAATTGGTTGAAGAAGTGAAGGTGGCTGGTAACTTGGCAAAAGTGATCATGTTATTCTTGAATTTGTGATATTGTGAGACTAGGCTGAAATGCCATAACTAAAGATGACACAGGCATGTAAGCAGAGAGGACAAAAAGCCAGGAATCTTGTCTATAAGATCCATTCTGGGAGGTAGATAAGAAGGAAACAAGTCGTTAAGAAAACAAAGGAAAAATGTCACCTGAAGCAGACAAAGGAACTTGGGCCTGAGCATATGGACCTGCCCCCCCCCGCATCCCATCAACAGCTACCAAACTTGTAAATTAACAAGGCAAGAATAGCTGCCAGTCTTGTGAATCAACAAAGCAAGGATTTTTGGGGATAAAAGGGTTCCTAAAGCCCACCCACTCTTTGAGTCGATCTTTGGATCTGGACTTGACTGCTTCTGTCTCTCTAGCTCAGAGCTTTCCAAACTGTGTGTCGGGACACGTTAGTGTGTCTGGGTGTGTCGCGGCTGATGCTGCCTCCTGGCTTCTACCCAGGTCCTAGTGCCTGCCTTTTGCCTTGCTGCCTCCAAACCAGCTGTGATTCCGCTCAGATCCTAGTGCCTGCCTTGTGCCCTGCTGTAAGAGTGTGTCGCGAAATAATGCATGTCTAAAAAGTGTGTCACCAACATGAAAAGTTTGGAAAGCTCTGCTCTAGCTAGTGCCTGGCAGCCTAGTTGAGAAGGACGTGGGTAAGTGTGGATGAGTGTGTGTGTGTGTGTGTGAATGTGAGAAAGAGCAAATGTACATTGTAACCTGTAAAGTTTTGCTGTTACTTTAAATTCACTGGGTCTCTGTGTATTACAAAGAACCTCTTGTGCCTTAGTGTTCGGTTGGAAGTGATGTGTGTGTGTCCCTAATTATTTCCTGGTGGTTAACCAAGGTTGTGTGTCTGCCTGCTCAAGTCACACCTATCTGTAAAACCCAGGTAGAAAGCAAGGGGGGCTGACAAGACCTGAATGCCTCAACAGGCTGTGAGTGTGTGAGTGAATGACCATAAGCAGAACCTGGGAGCATGTGTAACAATATCCAGAGGAGAAGAAACAGCTAAAAGTAGTCTCCAAAAATCATAGAACTGTGTCTAAAGCTAAAGCTCAAAAGGTGCTAAAGCTTATAAAAGATACCAAAAATAAAAATAGATTTTCAATATATTAGAGATAAAAGGAAAGCCAAACAGGGTGTAGGTCCATTGCAAGGAGAAAATAATGAAGCAGTAATGGATGACAGTGAGAAGGCAAAACTTCTTAATTCCTATTTTGCATCTGCCATCTCTAAGAAGGGAAACAGAGGTCTAGCTGGTCATTAATATGCCGCTGCCAGTGGGGGAGGTCAAAAGAGGCAAGATGGTGGTCACAACCTTGAAGCCCAACCCCTTTGTATGTGTATGCAATGTTGACACATATAGAAAAGTGGTGAGGCTTTGATCACAATGGCATGACTGCCATCTTGCCTCTTTCAACTCCCACCCCACCCTAAAAATGCCACTGGTAGACAAGGAGAAAATAAGAGACAATTTAGTTAATGTAAACAAATTCCAGTTTCCAGGGCCAGATGGGGTTACTAAAGAAACTAGCAAGGGCAGGAGGTTGGACCAGACAACCTCTATGACCCCTTCCAATTCTAGGATACTATGATTCTATGTATCTATGAGTTATATTATATTTATGTATTTTTAATTACCTGTCCTATGCTCAGCTCTATCCTGCTGACTCCTGTCCTTGCTCTTGAATTGCTCACTGACATGCACACATGTTGGGGAGCATTCATATTTTCTTTTATTCTGCTGATTCCATGCCATCTTCCATCTGACTCACATTTTTACTTCTCTGAATGGCTTGGTGCTGAACTCCTGCCTGTCCCTGGATGTTTTCTTCTCTGCCCTCTCATCACCATTCTCCTAATAGTCAGCCTTGGCCTTCATTTTAACATAAAGTTGCATTCAGTCAGACAAATAGTATTTATATTTCAATCCCCTCTGCTTTTAACCCAATAGATGAACTGTGCATTTAAAAGCAGGATAAATAAGGATGGAATTGACTGTTCTATGCTGGAGAAACTGTCTGCCTATTTTGACCCTGCTGTAATTCAGTTTCTGGAGAATTAACTGTCTCTAAAATTGATGGTTTGATATGTCAGCTAAGGTTCATTTCCCTCCTTTTTTCTTTTTTTCTAGCCTACCACACTCCCCCCAAGTGGTAATAAAGGGGTTAATAAAAGCTTCTGCTAAAGTCACCCGCAAAGTGAAATGCTGTCAAATTAATCCCAGCATGAGCATGAAATACTAAGCAGATCTGGGCTCCCCAGGCATGCTGAAATGCCATCAAAACCAACAGCAAACAGCAACCCATTTTGGCCACAGAGCTGCATCTTATTCTGACCCATCCAAGTCCTGCTGTGTCGCCTGCACAGCTTGCCACATGGCAGGCTGGCAGTA
Source organism: Charina bottae (assembly GCA_023362775.1). Lineage (NCBI taxonomy): Eukaryota > Metazoa > Chordata > Lepidosauria > Squamata > Charinaidae > Charina > Charina bottae. Next base: position 171,998,685 of record JALMGJ010000001.1, read on the forward strand.
GACAAGGAAGGATTGTTGCTAAAGGCAAAAGTCTGAAAACATGACTGAAGGGAGGAGGAGGAGGAGGAGGAGGAGGAGAGGAAGAGGAGGAGGAGGAGGAGGAGGAGGAGGAGGAGGAGGAGGAGGAGGAGGAGGAGGAGGAGGAGGAGGAGGAGGAGGAAGAAGAAGAAGAAGAAGAAGAAGAAGAAGAAGAAGAAGAAGAAGAAGAAGAAGAAGAAGAAGAAGAAGAAGAAAGATCCACAAGAGGGAAAACAATTATAAATAATTTCTTCCTCATCAGTTAAAGAAAATGCTGGTAAAGAGAAAAGGAGAAGAAGGAATGAGGAGGAAATAAAGTGGGGGACTTTGTCAGTGGAGTAGTCAAAAAATCTCAGCTGACACCAGTTCAAAATGGAAGGTAGGTCTGTGCAAGTCAGCACAGGGGAAAACAATTTGGTATGAGCCACTTCAAGGTTGATTTCAAAAATATATTTCTCCCTAGGTTATAATGGAGAAGGCTAAAAACGCCTGCTTCCTTTTTTGGCAGAAGAGAATGAAAACAGCAGGGATAGTCAAGGACACAAGCCTTCCAAAATTTCAGCTGGATATCTTCAAGGGATTGGCTGCCATAAATGATTGAACTATAGTTTAACTATAGTTTAGAGTTTAACTATAAATTCTTGAATCCCCATCCCCACCCCTGCCAGCAATAGCAGGGATATGGAAAAGTCACCACAGCAGTCTCCAGATTGTCCAACAAACAGCTTAAATTTGGTGAACCAATGTGACAAGCATCATATACCAACTGTATGTTTGTTAAGTAGCAGAGGCAGTAGAAACAGCGAGTATACTAAGATACAATGCCATAGAGGCAAGCTTGCCAGAGGGAAAGAAGCTGGCACAGAACAAATGGCATTTGTAGCTTTATTAAAAACAGCAAACAATTAGACCAGCATCTGTTTTAGTCTGGCACCCTTTCCTCACACTCACAAGACTTCAACTTGCCTCAGTCTTGCAGAAATTCAAAGTAAGGTCTGATGCCAGAGCATATACTGAGTCAAACTTAAGCCCATATTAAGTTGAGCTTCCACTTGTGCTGAAACAGTGTAGAAGGATATAATTTTATTAGTACAAGAGACAGAGAGCAGAGTTAAGGCTTAAGGGTGGCTATAGTAAAAAAGTGGGGAGCTGAGGAAGTGAAGGAAGCGGCAGACATTGTTAGCCTTGTAGGGAGTTGACTCCATTGGTAGCAATTCATGTCAGTGTCAGAAACCACATCACACTTCAGCCCTGCTTAACATACTGTGCATATTTATCAAAAAGATAACATTCTTACTCCCTTTCCAGAGTCTGTCTTAGGCCCTCTTCAGATATTTTATGGACTATTCACAAATGTTGTGATACAAATGATGAATCATATCATAGAATTGTAGGGTTGGAAGGTACACTAGAGGTCCCTCCAGCCTTTAGTGGCTCCTCTATGCAGGAGCCACTAAAGCCTCTCTCAGCCTCCAGCCTCTGTCTGACATCCTCTAGTGAAGGACATACCACTTCATGTGATGGTTTATTCCACAAACTGACAGCTCATACAGGCAGGAAGTTCCTCCTGACATCTAGCCTTTCCTGTAGTATTAACCTGGCAGTTTTAACCCATTAGTTCTAGTCTTGCCCTCTGGGACAATAGAGAAGAAGTGCACTCCCTTTTCTGTCTGATAACTCATCATTATTTGAAAACTGCTATCATATTGCACCTGAGTTGTCTTTCTGGAGGCTTAACATACCCAAATCTTTCAATTGTTTCTCATAGAGCTGGCTTCTAGACCTCTCAGGATCTTATTAGTCATCCTCTGAAGTCACTCCAAGTAGCTACCGCAGATTTTGAACCCTAAGGCTCAGAATTGGACACTGTATTCCAAATAGGGTCTGGCCAGGGGAAAGTAGAGTGGAACAATTACTTCATGTGATTGTATGCTCCTGTTAATTCAGCCCCAGTTAGCATTTGCCTTTTTAGCTACTGTATCACATTGCTGGCTCATGTTTAACTTGTGGTTGACACAGACATGCAGGTCCCTTTTGTGAGAACTAGTACTAAGCCAGGTCTCTCCCATCTTATACTTGTGCCTTTTATTTTTTGCTTTTCCTATTCATATATTTACTAAATACGATCCCTGGGGAAGGTAATGGCAACCCACCCCAGTATTCTTGCCGTGAAAACTAAATGGATCAGTACAACCAGAGATATGTCGGTATACCATCGGAAGATGGGACTCCCAGGTCGGAAGATGGTCAAAATGCTACTGGGGAGGAACAGAGGATACGTTCAACTAGCCCCAGATGTGATGACGCAGCTAGCTCAAAGCCGAAAGGACGGCTAGCGGTCAACGGTGCTGGTGGTGAACGACGAATCCGATGTTCTAAAGATCAACACACCATAGGAACCTGGAATGTAAGATCTATGAGCCAGGGCAAATTGGATGTGGTGATTGGTGAGATGTCAAGATTAAATATAGACATTTTAGGTGTCAGTGAACTGAAATGGACTGGAATGGGCCACTTCACATCAGATGACCACCAGATCTACCACTGTGGACAAGAGGACTACCGCCCAGGGTCCCTCCTTGTGGGGGAGATGGGTGGGATATAAATGTAATAAATAAATAAATAAATAAATAAATCTGCAGCACCTACTGGATAATACACCAAAAAGAGATGTTATTTTCATTACAGGAGACTGGAATGCTAAGGTGGGTAGTCAGACGACACCTGGAATTACAGGCAAGCATGGTCTGGGAGAACAAAACGAAGCGGGACATAGGCTGATAGAATTTTGCCAAGACAACTCACTGTGCATAACAAACACTCTCTTCCAGCAACCTAAAAGACAACTTTATACATGGACTTCACCAGATGGTCGACACCGAAATCAGATTGACTACATCCTTTGCAGCCAAAGGTGGCGGACATCTATACAGTTGGTAAAAACAAGACCTGGAGCTGACTGTAGTTCAGATCACGAACTTCTTATTGCAAAATTTAGAATCAGACTAAAGAGAATAGGGAAGACCCACAGATCAGTTAGATATGAGCTCACTAATATTCCTAAGGAATATGCAGTGTAGGTGAAGAATAGATTTAAGGGACTAGATTTGGTAGATAGGGTCCCGGAAGAACTATGGACAGAAGTTCGCAACATTGTTCAGGAGGCGGCAACAAAAAACGTCCCAAAGAAAAAGAAAACCAAGAAGGCAAGATGGCTGTCTGCTGAGACACTGGAAATAGCCCAAGAAAGAAGGAAAGCAAAAGGCAACAGTGATAGGGGGAGATATGCCCAATTAAATGCAAAATTCCAGAGGTTAGCCAGAAGAGATAAGGAATTATTTTTAAACAAGCAATGTGCGGAAGTGGAAGAAGACAAGAGAATAGGAAGGACAAGAGACCTCTTCCAGAAAATTAGAAACATCGGAGGTAAATTCCAGGCAAAAATGGGTATGATCAAAAACAAAGATGGTAAGGACCTAACAGAAGCAGAAGAGATCAAGAAAAGGTGGCAAGAATATACGGAAGATCTCTATAGGAAGGATAATAATATTGGAGATAGCTTTGACGGTGTGGTCAGTGAGTTAGAGCCAGACATCCTGAAGAGTGAGGTTGAATGGGCCTTAAGAAGCATTGCTAATAACAAGGCAGCAGGAGACGACGGTATCCCAGCTGAACTGTTTAAAATCTTGCAAGATGATGCTGTCAAGGTGATGCATGCCATATGCCAGCAAATTTGGAAAACACAAGAATGGCCATCAGATTGGAAAAAATCAACTTATATCCCCATACAAAAAAGGGAAGCACTAAAGAATGTTCAAACTATCGAACAGTGGCACTTATTTCACATGCCAGTAAGGTAATGCTCAAGATCTTGCAAGGTAGACTCCAGCAATTCATGGAGCGAGAATTGCCAGATGTACAAACTGGGTTTAGAAAAGGCAGAGGAACTAGAGACCAAATTGCCAATATCCGCTGGATAATGGAGAAAGCCAGGGAATTTCAGAAAAACATCTATTTCTGTTTTATTGACTATTCTAAAGCCTTTGACTGTGTGGATCATAACAAATTGTGGCAAGTTCTTGGTGGTATGGGGATACCAAGTCATCTTGTCTGCCTCCTGAGGAATCTGTATAACGACCAAGTAGCAACGGTAAGAACAGAGCATGGAACAACGGACTGGTTTAAGATTGGGAAAGGAGTACGGCAGGGTTGTATACTCTCACCCTACCTATTCAACCTGTACGCAGAACACATCATGCGACATGCTGGGCTTGAGGAATCCAAGGCTGGAGTTAAAATTGCTGGAAGAAATATTAACAATCTCAGATATGCAGATGATAGCACTTTGATGGCTGAAAGCGAGGAGGAGTTGAGGAGCCTTATGACGAAGGTGAAAGAAGAAAGTGCAAAAGCTGGGTTGCAGTTAAACCTCAAAAAAACCAAGATTATGGCAACGAGCTTGATTGATGACTGGCAAATAGAGGGAGAAAAAGTGGAGGCAGTGACAGACTTTGTATTTCTAGGTGCAAAGATTACTACAGACGCTGACTGCAGCCAGGAAATCAGAAGACGTCTACTTCTTGGGAGGAGAGCAATGGCAAATCTTGATAAAATAGTTAAGAGCAGAGACATCACACTGACAACAAAGGTCTGCATAGTTAAAGCAATGGTATTCCCTGTAGTAACCTATGGCTGCGAGAGCTGGACCATAAGGAAGGCTGAGCGAAGGAAGATAGATGCTTTTGAACTGTGGTGTTGGAGGAAAATTCTGAGAGTGCCTTGGACTGCAAGAAGATCAAACCAGTCCATATTCCAGGAAATCAAGCCAGACTGCTCACTTGAGGGAATGATATTAAAGGCAAAACTGAAGTACTTTGGCCACATAATGAGAAGACAGGATACCCTGGAGAAGAAGCTGATGCTAGGGAAAGTGGAAGGCAAAAGGAAGAGGGGCCGACCAAGGGCAAGATGGATGGATGATATTCTGGAGGTGACAGACTCGACCGTGGGGGAGCTGGGGATGGTGACGGCCGACAGAAAGCTCTGGCGTGGACTGGTCCATGAAGTCACGAAGAGTCGGAAACGACTGAACGAATAAACAACAACAACAACTTATTTACTTTACATTTCTCTCTGTGTTTTTGACCTCCTGGTTCCAGGGACCTTCCATCTTTGGTTCTGGATGGGGCGGCACTGGACTGGGGGGCCTTGCTCACAGTCACTCATGCCCTTGTGGCCTCCAGATTGGACTACTGCAATGCATTTTATGTGGGGCTGCCCTTGAAGAGTATTCAGAAGCTTCAACTGGTGCAAAATGTGGCTGCGTGGGCAATTACTGGTACCAGTTACTTGGCACATGTGACACCACTGCTCCATGAGCTGCATTTGCTTCTAGTGTGCTTCCAGGTGCAATTCAAGGTGCTGGTTGTTACTTTTAAAGCCCTTCATGGCTTAGGACCAGGTTACTTATGGGACCGTCTCTCCCTAGTTTTTTCTACCCATCCTATCTGATCAGGCAGAAGAGGCATGCTCTGGGTACCATCAGCTAGGTAGTGTCGGCTGGCAGGGCCCAGAAGGAGAGCCTTTTCTTCCATGGCACCTGCCCTTTGGAACATAATTCCCCCTGAGATTAGATTGGCCCCATCCCTGTTGCACTTTCGTAAGGCCTTGAAAACTTGGCTTTGTGCTCGAGCCTGGGGCCCTGGGCATTGGTTAGAGCCCATCTCCTGGTTGTATGGATGATAGATTAGATTGCGCCTGGCTGCTATGTGTTTTTATTTTTGCTTTATATTATGTATTTTGTGCTTTTGTTTTATTGTAAGCCACCTAGAGTCAAGTACAACTGAGATGGGCAGCTATATAAATCAAGTGAATGAATGAATGAATGAATGAATGAATGAATGAATGAATGAATGAATGAATGAATGCCTCCTTCTTGCCAAACATTTACTCTCTGGAAATTGAGTCCCTTATATGCCCTGTTGAGCAGCCTCAACTAGGCCAGCAAGAATAATGCTCCATTCAGACACAGGGGACCATCAACAGCACTCAGGAAGCTATCAGCAGTTAATCAGCAGCATTCAGGAAATTGTCAGCATCAATTAGCAATCAGCAACAGCAAAAAGTCAGCAGTCTCTAGGTCCTCCTTGGCACTTCCAGCTCCCTTGCTAATCTCCTGTTTACTTTCTGTATTTGCTTGTCATTGAACAATTTACTTGTATAGAATTATAGTCCATGAGAACTGCAGTTAAATGCAGATCTGAACATTAGCTATTCTACTCCTCCAATCTATTGTTATTGATGCTTTTTATTGTTATTGTATTATTATTATTATTATTATTATTATTATTATTATTATTATTATTTTGTCTGATGAAGAGTTCTTGGGGAATTCAAAAGCACAAGAACTGCGTATTGAAGACTGTGATCAAGGGTTGTTGGCATTGTCCTAAACATGTTTAACAAATTCAGTGATCAAATAAAAACATTTGTAGGAATCCTTTCAAAATCAGGCTTTCATGGGATAAAAAACAAGCAAAGCAGCATAACCACAATATTGCAAAATAAAACCAAGTAAAGCATTATGGAACTCATAGAGTTTTCCATTTTAGATCATTCAGATTCTATTCATAGATCAATTCATTGTGTTTTTCCAGAAATAGAATTTGATGTTTGTTGATTAAGCAGCTTGATTCCCCACAGATGGTAGAACTGAAGCTAGCCAGAGCCAATGAAAAATAGCACAAATGTAAGCCTTTATTGGATGAAGAAAATACATACGTACAGAAACATATGTTTGGCACTTATCTGTGACCTCAAGCCATACCTACCTACCTACCTACCTCTCTCTCTCTCTCTCTCTCTCTCTCTCTCTCGCTCTCGCTCTCGCTCTCTCTCTCTCTCTTCACTGAACATACTTCCAAAAATTATTTTAGAATGGAATTCTTTTCAACATGAATTAATTTAAATATAGCAATCCCAAATGATACAATGAGAACAAAAAAAATCAGTGTAAACATAATACTAGCAAAATCAGTGTTAAATGGTTTAAAATCTTAAAACAGTTAATTACATGATCATAACTGAAGTGGTCATACTTAAATATATGATGGATCTCTAGAAGGGTACAAAAGGTAGAAAACCAGAGAGCACATATCCCTGAAATGTTATTGCTCTTCTTAGTATTTGTCACTCATGAATTCAGGATCCACTTTTGCACTGTACATGTCCAGTTCTTACAGCGAAGCTATCAATGCATGATGTGGCAAAGGGTTTTGTTATCAGCCAGCTTGTTACAGATCTTAACACTGATTAGGGCTGAGAGGGAGTGACTGGCCCAAGATCACCCCAGCTGGCTCCTGTGCCTAAGGGCGGTCTTAGCCTAGCACCTTAACTGCTACACTATGCTGGCTCTCTTCACATTATGCTTACATGCTGAACAATAAGCCATAATATGCTTTTTTTTAAAAAAAAATGTGCCTTTGAGTTAGTTTTTGACTCCCGGTGCCTGCCTGGACTACTCCCTGCAGTTTCCTTGGCAAGGTTTTTCAGAGGTGGTATTGCCTCCTTCCTAGGGCTGAGAGAGAGTGACTGGCCCAAGGTCACCCAGCTGGCTTTGTGCCTGTGGCAGGACTAGAACTCATGGTCTTCCAATTTCTACCCTGGCGCCTTAACCGCTACACCAAACTGTCTCTCTATGCTTTAGGCTCACATCAATCCCTCTTCCAATTTCTGTCATCTTGTTTAATCCTGTAAGGAAGAGTTCCCTTTCTACCTCCGGTTTTGAAAAACCACAGTTTATTTATTGTCTGCAGTTTAAATTTGGCTAATTTCCATAAACCACAATTTCCATAAAATTGTCTGCAGTCTGAAGTTGGCTACTTTCCATACACCACTATTGACATTAATCAAAATTTGTTCAGAATCAGGTGACATGGCCAATTATGCTTTATCTACAATGCCTGCATAAGCTCACTTAGCCTCAGTGTGTGAGGCTCAAATACGTTTTGGCGTTACCTTGAGCCAGTCCAGTTGCCCTCTTGGTCCTTAGCTCTGACTATGGCAACCACGGTATGAGCTGTCAGCCAGTGGGAACATGATGGCACACAATGTAGTGAATTCATCTGTCATAGATGCTTTAGTGGATCCTGTACTAAGGTAAAGGTAAAGGTTCCCCCCGCACATTTGTGCAGTCGTGTCCGACTCTAGGGGCCGGTGCTCATCTCCGTTTGTTAGCCGAAGAGCCAGCGTTGTCCGAAGACGCTTCCACGGTCATGTAGCCGGCATGACATACGCGGAACGCTGTTACCTACCCACCGAAGTGGTACCTATTAATCTACTTGCATTTGCATGCTTTCAAATTGCTAGGTTGGCAAGAGCTGGGACTAGTGCGGGAGCTCACTCCATCACACGGGGCTAGGGATTCGAACCTCCGAACTTGCGATTTTCCGATCAACAAGCCTGGCGTCTTACCGGGAGTTAAATTAGATTATCTCTACAGTGCCACCCAACTCTATGATGCTATGATTCTATGATGAGGTCCCAATGTTCTCTCAAACATCATACTAAATGATGAAGTGCCCCCTACTCCTGTGAAAAAAACAACCTGGAAAGCTATACTTTACTACTCATAGGAGAGTAAATACAATACATTTTTCAAAGTCTCTTTCCTAGATTAGCTCTTAATGCTCCCCTGGTAGCTTTTTATCCTGCCTCTCAATCAACAAGCCACCCAACAAATAGCTTCATGGAATCTGTCATTATATAATTTAATCTGAGCCACTGGAAGAGTGAAGGCATATTTTGACAGGTTATATATAGATGGCAGATGGCTGACTTGGATGGATACAGTTTACAAGAGGGCTCAGCTCCGTGGTGGCAAAGCTATGGGCTTGAAATGCAGGCATTTCTAATGGAGGGCCCAATATTTCCCACAGAACATGTGTTGTGCCTTATTTCCCATGGAACATCATGCACAAGTAGAAAAGCTTCTTCATCAGGACAAGGTTTAGGTTTTAGACAGACAGACAGACAACCAGACACACAGATATACATTAATAATATATTTATATTTATTGCTAGAGTAAGGAGAGAAATAAGAAATGAAGCCAAGGAAATACATGAGCCAGATAGCAATTGACTTCCATGCATGTATACAAATGTATTATCTTCAGGTTTTCTGATGCCTTTTAAGCTTGCAAGAAATTGTTAGGAGGAGGCAGGGGAGACACAATTGAATGTACAAAAATTCTATATAGTTATTATCTTTGGAATGAGAAATAAACCTGAGCTGGTGGCCAAGGAATACAGACCAGAGGAAAAACTTTCATTCAGAATATATTTCCTCCCAATTTGTATTTTATTTATTTATTTATTTATTAGTCAGATTTATCACCGCCCATCTCTACAGCAGTAGACTCTGGGCGGTTTACAATTTAGCTTTATTTTTCTGAAAACTGAGAGGGGAAAGGAAGAGTAAGAGCAATTACATAGATGCAGTAATAGCCTTTGGCACATATGAATTTAAAACAGGCTTAAAACATATTTTGGTTCTCATGGCAATGAAAAATAGAGCTTTTAGCTGCAAAACACCTCAGAATAACTCTGGGAGTAAACAATGTTTACAACAATAAAGACATTTTAAAACAATGTTAAGACAAATCATGTTTAAGATATGGAAATACTTTTGTGAACCTGACCCTAGAAAGGGGATAACTCAGGAGCCCCTCTGAATAACGCAAAATGAAGAAAATCTTCATTTGGAACTCCTTTGTCCTGTGTGGACTGCCTAACTTGTATTTTTACCTTTCCCCCCTTGCAGAAGGGAAAGATTGCTTAAACAAGCTATCTCTTCCTGAACTGCTTTTCTTTACAGCGCAGCACTTCCCTAAAAGGTGCTGTTGTTGTTGTTGTTGTTAGTTGCCGTTGAGTTGTTTACAACTCATAGCGACCCTATGTATAATAGAACGAAATGCTAAATGGTCTTGCGCCAATTGCCTGACTGTCCCAATGTTTGCATCCATTGTTGCAGTAATTGTGTCAATCCATCACTGAAGGTCTTCCTCTTTTCCGCTGGCCCTCGACTTTACCAAACATGATATCCTTTTCAAGCGATCGGTCTTTCCTGACAATGTGCCCAAAGTATGAGAGTCTAAGCCTCGTTATCCTCGCCTCTAGTGAACATTTTGGTTGTATTTCTTCTAAAACTGATTTATTTGTTCTTCTGGCAGTCCATGGTACTTTCAGTAAACTTCGCCGACACCACAATTTGAATGCAACAATTCTTCTTCTATCTTCCTTTTTTAATGTCCACGTTTCACAGGCATATGTGGCAATTGAGAAAACCATAGAGTGAGTCAGACGCGCCTTTGTTTTTAGACTGACATCTTTACTTCTGAAAACCTTAGATAGGTCTTGGAAAAGGTGCCAGCCACAGATTAATTAGCACCCTTGGCTAGCTTGTGCTGTTATCTGAAATTGACAAAGACCCTCATCAGTTTCACCCTAAAGGCTTTCTTAAGTGGCTCAGGGCTTGCAGCGCCAGCATGCTAAGCAAGCAGCCGGCGCCAAGGCATTCCTTTCAATGGGTGTTCCCCCACTGTGTACTCTAAGGCATTCCCTTCAATGTGTATTCACCCACTGTGTACTTGCTTACTTTCCTGTAATCTCTTCCTCTTCAATGAATGTAAATACAAACATTAATTTCCCTTTACTAATTATCCCAGGACCGAGGTGAGGATTCCAAAGGGTGGGGGAGTGGGAAAAAAGGGCTATAAGATCTATCCCCTTTTCCCAGCTTCCTTGTGAGTTGAGTTCCAGGACATGAACCTTCCCCGCCGTTTGGGCTCACCTGGCTGTTTGGGGTCATATCCTCCTGATGCTGTAAGTATTTGGGTGCATTTCTTAATAAACCTTTTTTAAGATTAACCACCAACCTGGCGTCTCCTTTGGTGTTCTCTTTCTTTGGTATCCGACCTGCAAATTCTAAATTAAGTGTCGACATGCAGATGAACGGAGACACCTTTCTCTATCAGTTGCTGAAGTCAATGAAGAGGAACTGCGAAGCTGAGCAGCCAGTTATGAGTTTCCCCCTTCTTGTAAGCCTATGCTCAGCCCAAAGCAAACCTCTTAGGGCCTTCTGAGGCTAGGTCTCCTTAGCAGACCAGTATGACTTCAAAGAAGGTCCTGTTGGAATCTTCTACTGAGTTGGACTTACAGTGAGAGCCCAAGAAGGCTTATGAACTTTTTAGGAGTTGAATTTATCTACTCCAGGATGTGGCTTCTTTAGACTTCAAAAACACAGCCTTTCTGAGTCCCTACAACCACCTCTGCTGAATTGAGTTTCACAATCTGGATGAACCATTTGGTTTCACCTGATCAGCTAGGCCCAGATCAGACAAAGCATCATGTTATTGTCCACACTCCAAACTGGTCTGAATCCTTATTTCCAGGAGAACTGTGACTTCTGGAAGCAAAAGAGCATGCTAAGCTGATCCAGCCAAAAAGCACCAGTGAGCAGTTATTGATAAGTACTATCTCCTTTCCACTCTTTCTGTGAACTTCTCTACCAATCCTAAAGAACCAGGAACATGTGATAGAAAGGTACACCAATCCATCTTTCTCTTCTCCCTTTCCTGATCAACTATCTGTCTATTATGCAGGCTGACCTCCTTTCTTCTTTATCTTTTCACCCCCTCCCCCAGGATCTACCTGTTATGTTTTCATTTTCATTTTCACTCTTTCTCCTGACTCCCAAAAATAAGGTATGAGTGTCAAAAACATTGGTCCCCCACTACACACATTTATCCAGAACACACAGTCTCTGTCTCTAAAGCAGGGGTCCCCAAACTCTTCAGCTCATTGACCCCCTTCATGAAATTTTAGATTGTTCTTCAAACCACAGACATTTATTATATGAAAATAATGTAATAAATACTACTTTAACTAATAGTACTATGAATAATAATAACAACAACAACAAAAACAAAAACAACAATAACATCAACCCCTTGGATAGTCCCATCAACCCTTGGGGGTCAATATTGACCACTTTGGAAAATCCTGCTCTAAAGCAGACTTATGGCATTCTCAAAATCCTCCAATATCATCAAAAATCTTTAGCTAACTCCCCTGTCCATCACATGGCTGTTAGCAGAGAAATAACTCTTTGCCCTAGCAAACTTAGAGATAAATTGGGTCTGAAGTGAAAGTATCCAGTTGTTGAGATTTCTGTAACCTAATCCCTTTTCCCTTTCAGCAAATCTAGTTAAAGAAGAGTTTGTGAGAATGTTGTATTCTACTGCCAAGAGCTAGACACAAAGAAAAGGGCTTGTACAGAGCATATACTGTATTGAACTTGCTCTTTTCCCTAAAAACTATACAGTACATGTTCTTCTATGCTATCCCCCAGGGATTTTAATGCTATTCCTCCTGTTTTCTGTTTTAAGTGTTATTTCTCCATTGAATGTTGTTCCCAGTATTGTTGCCCTTCATTGTCATTTCCCCCTGTCATGCTTTCATTGTGTTGTTCCTTAATGAAATCCAACCATTTCTTTGAGGTATGTATGGTTGCCAATTTTTAAGCCCACATTTGCTCTGGAGTGTAAATTATTTAAGCACTGTTTAGTTAAAAGACCTCACTTGCATACTACTCTTATTTATTTATTTAGTTATGTCTATGAAGGTTCTCAGTCATCCAGGTGGAATTGTCTGTAGCTTGAATCATGTCAACTGGATTTCTATTTTCTCAGTGGAAACGTTTCGCTCCTTATCCAAGGAGCTTCTTCAGTCTGAGCAAAGTTGGTAAGGGAATCCTAAATATGTTTCTAGATAGCTGTGTGACCTTACACCTGGGGCTAGGTCGTGGTTATATTGAGATGTTATTTTAAGTCCTTTTATCATCTAAAGGAGGATCGTTAAGATCACCATGCTGCTGTTGAGCTTGTGAAATGGTCTTAATCTTCCTAGGCACAGAAGACAAAGCAGGGAGGAAGATGGGGGAGAGATTGTGCCTGAGGCCCCCACCTCTATTCAAGGAAGGATTTTCCAAGTTGGCATAAATGGATTCCTTGACCCCTCTCTCAAACCACCTATCTTCTCTGTCTAAAATGTGAACATTAATGTCCTCAAATGAGTGTCCTTTTTCCTTTAGATGAAGGTAAACTGCTGACTCTGGTCCTGTGGTGTTACTTCTCCTGTGTTGGGCCATCCTCCTGTACAAAAGTTGTTTGGTTTCTCCAATGTAGAGTTCAGAGCACTCCTCACTGCACTGGATTGCATAAACTACATTGCTTTTCTTGTGTTTTGGAGTTTGATCTTTGGGGTGTACAAGCCTCTGTCTCAGTGTGTTGGTGAGTTTGAAATATACAGGTATGTGGTGTTTGCCAAATATCCGTTTTATCTTTTCAGACACGCCAGCCATGTAGGGAATGACCAGGTTCTTTCGTTTACTCTGAGTCTCAGCCCTATCTGTCGCTGTTTTAGGTCTGGTAGATTTAGATTTGGTGAAGGCCCAATTTGGATATCCACAGGCCTTCAGGGCTGTTCTCAGGTGCTGATTTTCATTCTTTTTGGAATCCATGGAGGTGGGGATGGTTTCTGCTCTGTGTGACAATGTCCTGATGACTCCTAGTTTGTGCTTCAGTGGATGGTGGGAGTCAAACATCAGATATTGATCTGTGTGTGTGGGTTTCCTGTAGATCCCTATTTCTAGCTTGCCACCAGTCCCAATGAGGACTTCACAGTCTAGGAATGCCAGTCTGTTGTCCTTGGTGTCTTCTCTGGTGAAGCTAATGTTGGCATCTATAGTGTTTATATGGTCTCTGAAGGCCTGTACTTCCTGGGCCTTGATTTTGACCCAGGTGTCATCCACATACCTAAACCAGTGGGTGGGCACCGTTCCCTGGAATGTGTTGAGTGCTTTCTTCTCCACTTCTTCCATGTATAAATTGGCCACAATGGATGACACAGGAGAACCCATGGCACAGCTGTGTTTTTTGTCTGTAAAAGTCACCTCTGTATGAGAAATAAGTGGTGTTAAGACACAGGTCCAGAAGATGGCAGATCTGGTTTGGGTTGAGATGGTTTCTCCTTTCCAGGGTGCTGTCCTCTTCTAGTCTCTTCCTGACAGCGGATAGAGCATGAGTGGTGGGGATGCTGGTGAAAAGGGAGGACACATCAAAGGAGACCATAGTTTCATCTGTATCCAGTTTCGGGATCTTTGCTTTGGAAACAAATTCTTCCAAATTATGGATGTGGTGTTCAGAGTGTCCAACTAGAGGTGCTAGTATGGTAGAGAGGTGTTTGGCAATGTTGTATGTTACTGAATTGATGCTGCTGACTATGGGTCAGAGGGGTGTTCCTTCCTTGTGGATCTTAGGAAGTCCGTAGATACAGGGGATGGCTTCTCCAGGATACAGACGGTGGTAGGTAATCCTATCGATGGAGCCATCATGTTCCAATTGTTTCAAACTGTCTATTACCTTTTTCTTGTAATTGTTGGTGGGGTCTCTTTTCAGTTTTTCATATGTATGGTGATCCTCCAAAAGTGAGGTAATTTTATTGTGGTAGTCTGCAGTGTTTAGAACCACTGTACATCTTCCTTTGTCAGCAGGTAAAATGGTGATGGTTTCATCTTTGCTGAGGGCTGTCAGGGCTCTCCTCTCTTGGACGGTAAGGTTGGGGGGAGGAGGTTGAGCACTGGACAGAGCTGCAGATATTTTAAGCCGGAGTTCTTCTGCTTCCTCAAAAGGTAGGTGGTTGTTGTGGATGGCAGATTCTGTGGCTGTACTGAGCTCCACAACCGGAACTTGCTTGGGAGTGATGGCAAAATTAAGACCTTTGGCTAGGACATCTCTCTCTGGTTGGGTAAGTTCTCTGTCTGAGAGATTTTTCACCCAGATGTTCTTTTTGTCCTCTGTGGTCCTGTTGTTGTTGTTCCTCCCAGCGGTTTCTCCAGTTCCTTGTTTCTGCTTGCTGCGAGAAAGAAGAATGTCAAATTTCTTAGTTTGCCTCTCCTTTGTCTTCTGATGCTGGGCCAGCTGTACTTTATTGCCAAGCTGAATAACTCTATCCAGGATTGGGTCAGGCAGGGTGGCTGTGAGTTCCCGGTGAAGGTTTTCAAAATTGTATTGCAGGGCATCAATGGTGAAGTGGACTTGCCTTATTCTTTCATTTAGAAGATGTCTTTGTGCCTGCTGCAGGATCTGATCTGCTCTGTGACCCTTAACTGTAGATTGCAGGTGTAGGCTTGTCGGGATGAGTCTCTGTTGTCTGCATCTGAGGTTAAAACGTACGTGGTTTCTATAGTCTGCCACCTTTCTTGCTGTCTTCTCGAATTTCCTTACCAACTTCAGGGTTTCATCCCCAAAATGTATGGCAATATGTCTATGAAGGTTCTCAGTCATCCAGGTGGAATTGTCTGTAGCTTGAATCATGTCAACTGGATTTCTATTTTCTCAGTGGAAACGTTTCGCTCCTTATCCAAGAAGCTTCTTCAGTCTGAGCAAAGTTGGTAAGGGAATCCTAAATATGTTTCTAGGTAGCTGTGTGACCTTACACCTGGGGCTAGGTCATGGTTATATTGAGATGTTATTTTAAGTCCTTTTATCATCTAAAGGAGTCCTTTTATCATCTAAATTCGAGAAGACAGCAAGAAAGGTGGCAGACTAAATATTAACAAATTAATATTGCATATTACCTTTTAAAAATTATTATTATTACTAGCAACAATATTGGGAAATGGGAGAAAATTCTAGTTAAATACTAGTTTTTAAACATAAGTTGAACTCTATATTATTATTTATTCCACTTGTTATATTGTTGGGATTGCATACACAAATGATCAATCAACAAACAAAAACAAATTATGGTCCATCTCTTGCAGCCATAGGTTACTACAGGGAATACCGTTGCTTTAACTATGCGGACCTTTGTTGTCAGTGTGATGTCCCTGCTCTTAACTATTTTATCGAGATTTGTCATTGCTACTCCTCCCAAGAAGTAGACGTCTTCTGATTTCCTGGCTGCAGTCAGTGTCTGCAGTAATCTTTGCGCCTAGAAATAAAAAGTCTGTCACTGCCTCCACGTTTTCTCCCTCTATTTGCCAGTTATCAATCAAGCTGGTTGCCATAATCTTGGTTTTTTTGAGGTTTAACTGCAACCCAGCTTTTGCACTTTCTTCTTTCACCTTCATCCTCAGCTCCTCCTCGCTTTCAGCCATCAAAGTGGTATCATCTGCATATCTGAGATTGTTAATGTTTCTTCCAGCGATTTTAATTCCAGCCTTGGATTCATCAAGCCCAGCACATTGGATGATGTGTTCTGCGTACAAGTTGAATAGGTAAGGTGAGAGTATACAACCCTGCCGTACTCCTTTCCCAATCTTAAACCAGTCTGTTTTTCTGTGGTCTGTTCTTACCATTGCTACTTGCTCATTATACAGATTCCTCAGGAGGCAGACAAGATGACTTGGTATCCCCATACCACCAAGAACTTGCCACAATTGTACTGATCCATTTAGTTTTCACGGCAAGAATACTGGGGTGGGTTGCCGTTACCTTCCCCAGGGATTGTATTTAGTATTTTAATACTGTAAATATGATCGTCCTTCCTATACAAGGTAACAATTTTCCTATTATAGACCTATTTGTTTGATAAATGTGGGTGCTAAGATTTTAACAGCTACCAGAATTACAGCTTGTTTTTCCCAACTATTGTGCACTCAGGTCAGGCTGAGATTATGATATGAGATTATCAAGGTTCCGATAATATTTGATTTATAATTTATGTAATTGCTTGAACTCAAATCAAGGAGAATTCAGCATTTTTTTTTTCAGTCTAGAAGCTGGATTGTTATCCAACATGGTCTAGACTTGCCTTACTATTACCACATTTTGGGCTGAAACCAGAGGTTCATTAACATAATTTTACACAGATCATGGATTTCTGTTTGGTGTGGTACGTTGACATTTGAATTAGATTTGGTTTGGGGGATTTGTTGACAAAGGGACAAAGAAGTGGACTTCCAAGCACTCATCATTGTTATTTTTATTTATTTTTTCTTTTTCTTCATGAGATAAATTTCTGGGCTTCATTCTTTATTCCTGTTCTTTTTTGGTGGGGGGAGGTTATCTCTGATGTTCTATTTTGTTGATTCTGTTGAAGGATATAATTTAGGGCACTTGAAGTACTTGCCATTTGCTCTCTAACTTTATTTACTGCTTCACACATGAGAATATGACAAAGCAGGAACTTTCCTTCCAGCATATTTATTGCTTATCTAAAAAAAAAAAAAAACCTCCTGCTTACTTCAGATGAGCTTACTTTCCATGCAAGTAAACACCTTTGAATAGCTTTGGATGTTAAATTGTCACTACCAAGAATTCCGGCAGAATACAGCCACAGTAAAATGTCTATGAAGTATATTATAGCACCACTTTAAAAGACAATATGATCAGATGGAATAGGCCTCACTCATTACCAACCCTGTGATCTTCCTGAATTTGAAGCTGATTCATGCCAGTCATTTCTCTACTGGTTGCGCTTCCTTCCATTGAGAGAAAATAATTTGGAGAAAGAGCTTAAAGACATCTCTCCTTCTAGCTCTCCAAGCTGTGTTTCATGTGGTCCTCTTTCTTGTTTGTTTTTATATTATTTTGCATTTTTGTAATAGGTTTAATTGATTTGCTCATCAGCTAGAGACCTGCAATTATTAAATCATTCAGAGTTGTCCTTTACCACAGTCTCTTAAAGGAAGTCAATAACAGCTTAACTGTGGTCATTTCTTTTAGTTTGCTCCAATAACCTTATAGAAAATTTCCATTAATGAAGGAAGGCTTAATATCACTACAGCACTACTGAGTCATGATGGAAATACAGCAGGTCCCTGGTTTAAGAACGAGTTATTGTATAAACATCTTAAACATAATAATACAAAAAGTAGTATTGTGTATTTAAACCAAAATATTGTACTTAACTCGAATTTTTAATATAATAGTCTTTATGGCAGTCCGTTCTTAACTAGGAGTCGTCTGTAAACGAGGACGTTTTTAAACCAGGGTTTTTGTTGTTTATTCGTTCAGTCACTTCCGACTCTTCGTGACTTCATGGACCAGCCCACACCAGAGCTTCCTGTCGGCAGTCGCCATCCCCAGCTCCCCCAAGGTCGAGTCCATCACCAGGGACCTGCTGGAAATCCTCATAACCTGAATAACCAAAAAACAAATACTGTACATTCACTTCTGTGAGTGCATTTATACAGTTTTCCCTCATCTGAAGAAAGGATTAATATGTCTCCCTCTTTTATTTATAAGAAGTAACTAGTAAATCATATCATTTTCATGGGTATTTATTGATTCTTGGTCTTAACTTATTTCTTTAATGTTTATCCATGACAAGAAACAGTGAGATGAGGCAGTAGCTATTACAGCTTGATCCCCCAAAGTTGTCCGCATCATGAAGTGAAGGTCCAAGGCACTATCGATGATTGATAAAGCTATAATTCTAATGTTCAAGGAATTGTACATTAGAACAGCTGTACCAATGAACTCCTTGTAGCTGTGCTAGAGTAGGATAAAAGCAGCATGTAAGAATGGAGCTCAGTACATAATATCTGAGCTCTCTCTTTAAATAAATAATAACAAAATACTAGTTTGATAATATTTTGGGGGTTTTCTTCCCCAAATTGAGTTTACATTGATTCCATACTTTCCTTCTCTGGAACAAGTATTTACAAAGAAAATCACTAAATGAAGCATAATTCTTGAAATCATTTGGGATTATGCTTTTTGTCTCAATCATCAAAATCAATATGTAAAAAGCCACTATTATAAATTCTAATTGAAGTTCTTTCCCAGTAACCACATTTAAGACAACATTTTTTTCTCTGGAAACAAAATTCCACTGATTTATATCATTCTTTTACTATGGTCATTTTAGTAGAACAGCTGAAATCCTGAATAAATTTGGAATTCCTTTTCTGTATCTCCCTGAGAAGACCAAGAATTGCTGACTTAGTTTGAGATGGGCAGAAGAATCTTCCTAACCCAAATTGCAAGGGCCTGATTTCTATTTAGGCAGGTGAACGATAACTGCAAATCAACTTTATCGACACACAGAACCAATTGTATTGTTCAAAAGAAAATGAAGCCATGTGGGCAAAACGTTTAATGATCTGAGGTCAGTAAACTTTTTAAAAAATGAATAAAATGTACTTATAGTTTCCATGGTCATCTTCTCAGGGTTAGAGCACCCTATGAATACATTTTCTTTTTCAAAAGAAACCCCCTAGCATTGTTCCTTTTTCCAGCATTCCATGCTGTCTCTTTTCTGTCTTTTAATATATATTATAGACAACACTAGGCAGGAAAACAGATTTCAGTCACCAGGACAAGAATGAGCATTTCGCAGTTTTTTTAGCTACTAAACATTCCCTTGAACTTCCAGTCTGGAGAATATCTCTCCTGTGTTTGTGGAATTGCAGTAACAGTTTCTGCCGCAAACCTTAAACTACAGGAGACACAACAATGTGCCCCTGGGGTCACTGAGTCTCCAGTGAAGTGGGCTTTAATCTGAAGCTTTCTTAAAGGAAAAGCAGTTTCCATGGTGCACTTGATCTAAATAACTCTCATTTTCCTGGTCATTATCAAGTGGTTCAGACCTTTCAGGTTCATGTTGAAAGTCCTATGAAGTTGGGACTTATAGTCCATGCAAATTACATGGCTATTTTCCAAATGTTGAAGGCTGTGGATATGATCTAGGCAGATTTACTCAAATGTATTTCCCATGGAATCCCACAGGAGAAAATTCTATGCATGCTTACTGAATTGAAGTTGGGGGAGTTGGGCGGTCATATAAATTTAACTAACAAATAAATAAATAAATAATTGAAGGAAGAAATGTCTCGTTTGAATTGGATTTTGTTCTCTGTGTGCTTTGTCTCTAGTTCAAGTTCATTATATATTTTGGCTGTATTCTTAAAAAGATTTGGAGTGGGAATATGTGTACTGTAGTTAACCTCTCTGTTTAATCCTTCAGTATTCCTCTACTGCTAACGGATTGAACTCAGGTTATAGTGGTGAAAGCTAAGAGGCATTGCTGTTATAACACATGAGAGCTGTAATGTCTCAATGAACAGGCTCCTTTCTCCACATCAAAATACCCAAGAGTCATATTTCTGTTTGCATCGCTCTGCCATCTATGTGGCTGGAAGTCAAAGGTTTGTTAATTATATAAACCATGCTCGGAAAAGAGGATCTATCTGCCCTACAATTAACCCTTACATTTTAGAGTTCTTGAACTACTGCTTGAAAAAGCACATACCGTTGTGTCTGCATAATGAATCAGTGCCAGTCACTTTCTCTTGGCCCAATCTACATCATAGGATTGTTGTGATAGGGAAATGAATGAAAGTCAGGATAACAATCTAATTGAAAAGTAAGCAAGCAAAACAATGAAGCTATTTGCAAAAGCTATAACGCTTATTTCACAGTAAACCCCAATAAATACAGTGGGATTTACTTCCAAGTAATGCTGAGCAGCCTTGTGTTTGTAGTTCTAGGCATCAGTCTACTTCTTGTATATAATCACCTAGGAATAATAAATTAATTTTATTATTATTATGAATAATAAATGAATTTTGCCATGAATTCTGTCAGGAATGACTTTAGGGGTGAGCTCTTTACACCCATCTTTAGAAGCACAAACATCAACATTTGCTAGCATTTTATTTATTTATTTATTTATTTATTTATTTATTTATTTATTTATTTATTTATTTGTCAAATTTATATGACCGCCCATCTCCCCCAACGGGGGACTCTGGGCGGCTTAAAATAAAAAAAATTATCTTTCCATTAGCAAAAATCCATGAGGAAAAGCAACTGAAGGAAAGGAAAGTTACTGAAAGTCGTTTGCAAACAGTGGTAATTTCATTGAGAAAGACAGCGTATGCCAGGGGTGGGTTTTTTTGCATTTTAAAAGCCTGCATTGAGTAAATATATAAATCAAAGAAGTAAGAACTTTTTTTTTTTGCAAATATACATCGATACTAACAGCATTATATGAGAGGTTAGGAAAAAAACAGTCCTGAAATGTTCTAGAAATGTTTTAAAAATCACAGATAAAAACTTTGGAAAAGAATATTGTCCTATTGATGAAAATAATAAAAGGGGACAGGATTTTTAATAATTTCCCCAACCTATTGACACCAGTTGGGAAGAAAGTAAAGAAGAAAAATAACTGAAGCAAATTGGATGGATTCGATTACTGCATGGGTGGACGCAGCACTGGAAAACCTGAAGGATCAGGTGGGGACAGACCCTCCTGGAGAACATCTATGTGGTTGCTAAGAGCTGACACCAACTTGATGGGACATCATCAACATCATCAACACCAGTTATTTTGCCTCCTCAACTTGTGTTGTTTAGAGGGTGTATTCCTAACAAACTGTAACCAGGAAGCCCCTAAAAGCCATAAGGCTGGACTACAGCAGAAATTATCTGGAGGTATCTGGATTTTTGCTGCCCAGATATAAAAGGAGAGAATGAGACACCTACTCATTCTTTGAAACAAGTGCTTTGAAACATAATATAACAACCCATCTCCTTATGGGTTCCCACAAGAATGGAACTGTTCTCAGATTTCTCACAACTATGTTTTTATTTTTTATTTATTTATTTATTGGATTTATCCCCGCCCATCTCCCCAATAACGACCCCTAGTGCTAAGGACCTTAGCAGAAGGGGAGTGATGGACCCAGACTATTTTGATCCCCTCAGCCAAAGCTCCCTGGTTGGAGTGGTGAAGACCCTGCCATTCCCCCCCCTTACCTACCTAGGGAGAGTGGGGGTGGGGTTATTAAGGCCCCTCCAGTATGAATGGGGAACTCTCACCCTTGAGTGGGAGACAAGGGGTGGTGATGGTGTAGTGGATGAGGTGCCCCCAGCTAACCAGTGAGAGGGGCTGAGCGGGGGGCTGAGTGGATGGAGGGGTGATGATTGGGCTCCAACAGCACCGAGAGTGAGAGCTGGTGCGCTGGGGGACCCGCCATAGCCCTGTGATTGACTATTGTTGGCAAGAAAGTATGAATGGATGGAGGGTCCCTTAACAAGGGATTCGGAGGGCCCAGGGGTGGGAATTAGATCTGTCGGCTCTATGTGATTGAGGTGGTGATGGGCTGGGGACACTATGGTGGGAGCCAGAGGGCAGGCCATCTTCGGGGAAGATGCCCCTGGTATTTGTTACTGGTGGCATGTTCCGGCCCTCTGTGCTCAAACCCAGGCCCTGGACAGCAGATTCATGGGTTCCCTGGTCTCCGACTGTTGCTTCTTAGTGCCAGGTCAGTTAACAACAAAGCCCTCTTATATGTGATTTGATCACGGAGGAGGAAGCCGACCTGGCATGTAACACCGAGACCTGGCTGGGCCTGGAAGGAGGAGAGGCTCTATCAGAGATGTGCCCAGCCGGGTTTT
The DNA here is from genome assembly GCA_023362775.1 of Charina bottae. Lineage (NCBI taxonomy): Eukaryota > Metazoa > Chordata > Lepidosauria > Squamata > Charinaidae > Charina > Charina bottae. The sequence continues at coordinate 172,021,172 of JALMGJ010000001.1, forward strand.
GTGTTTGGCACCAGCCGAGATACAAGGGCAGGGGAGGAGGGGTGGCTGTTGTCATCCGAGAGTCTCTAATGGCCTTCAGGGGTGCTGCTCCACAAGTAGCTAGATGTGAGAACCTGTTTTTCCAGTTGGGTTCCCGAGAACAGTTGGGGGTACTGCTGCTGTACCAGCCTCCCTGCTGCATAGCAACGTCCCTGCCTGAGGTGCTGGAGGCTGTCTCAGGGTTGGCGGTGGAATTCCCCAGACTTATGGTTCTGGGGGATTTCAATCTGCCATCCCTGGGATAGTTCTCAGAGGCAGCTCGGGAGTTCATGGCCACCATGGCGGCCATGGGCCTGACTCAGATCATTCGGGACCCGACTCGAGACAATGGCCTCACACCGGACTTAATTTTCTTGTCAGGGGGTGGCAGTGGAGTTCCCCAGACTTATGGTACTGGGGGACTTCAACCTGCCGTTCCTGGGGCATTCCTCGGAGGTGGCTTGGGAGTTCATGGCTACCATGGCAGTCATGGGCCTGTCACAGATTATTCAGAACCCAACTCAGGACAGTGGCCTCATGCCACTGGTTTTCTTGTCAGAGCAGTGGCAATGTGGCCAGAGGGGAGAGTTACATCTGTCCCCATTGTCATGGTCAGATCATGCCCTGGTGGCCATGACATTATCCTATGCTGCCTCCCTCCACAGCACTAAAGATGTTAAATTCCCAGGTGCCAAGGAGCCCCTCACCCACAGCCACTTTGTCTTACCAGGGTTCAGCCAAAGCCTGTTGTTCCCCATCCAGGCCCCCACAGCCCCAGGTACCGAGAGAGGACGGTCACAGCATCATTTACTTTACCCAGGACAGAGATGTCTAATTGAGTATCATAATGTCATAACATCTTTAGTGCTATGGAGGGAGGCAGCATAGGATAATGTCATGGCCACCAGGGTATGATCTGACCATGACAATGGGGACAGATGCCTCCACAGGGAGGCAGGACCCATTAAATTGGTCCGCCCCTGGTGACTGATGGACCCGGTAGAGTTTCAGAGGAAGCTGGGGGTTATTCCCAAGGATCTGCTGCATGATCCAGCGGAGACCCTGGCCACAGCCTGGAATCGGGAGGCATCCGGGGCCTTGGACAGGATTGTGCCCATGCAACCTCTCTTGCCCCATTCAAACCAACACTCCCTGTGGTTCACGGAGTTGCTGAGGGTTTTGAAGAGGGTTAAGAGACATCTAGAGCATGGCTGGAGACTAATGGACAGTTTTTGCCCAGTCTTCCACCTCCCCTTTTTAGGGAAGGTGGTTGAGAAAGTGGTGGCTCCAGAGGCTTCTGGATGAAACGGATTATCTAGACCCCTTCCAGTCAGGTTTCAGGCCTGGATATGGAACGGAAATGGCATTGGTTGCTCTTATGGATGATCTCTGGCGGGAGTGGGATGGAGGCAGTGCCCCCATCCTGTCTCTTCTAGACCTTTCAGTGGCTTTCGATACCATCGACCATGGTATCCTTTTGGGTCGCCTCAGGGAGTTGGGGGTGGGTGGCATGGTTTTGTGCTGGTTCACCTCCTTCCTCCAGGACCAGTCCCAATTGGTGGTGATAGGGAGCGAGAGATCTGACCCACAGCCCCTCCTTTGTGGGGTGCCGCAGGGTTCGGTACTCTCTCCACTCCTTTTTAACATCTACATGAAATCGCTGGGTGAGATCATCCATCATCACGGGATGAGGTATCATCAATATGCCGGTGATACTCAATTATACATCTCTGTCCTGGGTGAAGTAAATGATGCTGTGACCGTCCTCTCTTGGTGCCTGTGGGCTGTGGGGGCCTGGATAGGGAACAACAGGCTTTGGCTGAACCCTGGTAAGACAAAGTGGCTGTGGGTGAGGGGCTCCTTGGCACCTGGGAATTTAACATCTTTAGTGCTGGATGGGGTTGCACTGCCCCAGACACACCAGGTGTGGAATCTGGGGGTCCTCCTGGACTCACGACTCCTGCTCGAAGAGCAGGTGGCAGTTGTGGCCAGAAGGGCCTTTGTGCAACTGTTGTACACCAGTTACACCCCTTCCTGGATCGGGAGGCCCTTCGAACAGTCACTCATGCCCTTGTTATCTCCCATATAGATTATTGCAATGCGCTCTACATGGGGCCAAAATGCGGCTGCGTGGGCAATTCTTGATGCCCCTAGATCGGTAAATGTTACACCGTTGCTCCGCGAGCTGCATTGGGTACCGGTCTGCTTCTGGGTGTAATTCAAGGTCTTGGTTATCACCTTTAAAGCCCTTCATGGCATGGGTCCAGGGTATCTGAGGAACCGCCTTGTCCCCATTTCATCAACCTGCCCCACTCAATCATGCAGAGAGGGAATGCTACAGACCCCGTCTACAAGAGAATTCCATCTGGCGGGGTCCAGGAGGTGGGCCTTCTCTGCAGTGGCTACCGCACTGTGGAATACTCTTCCCCCCAGAGATAAGACAGATTCCATCCCTGGTGGCTTTCCGAAAACAACTGAAAACCAGGCTTTGCCACCTTGCCTGGGGCGGGGAGGGAAACAACCACTCCTAGAGATTCCTGGTCCCCTAAAATGGTCCTTTAGAGGTACTTGAGCGGTACCACAACTATCATCGTCATCTGGATTTTATACTATATTTATATTTATATTGTATTTGTATTTGATATTTAATTATAGTTACAGTAGAAAAATGCCATTAATTTTGTTGGTGTAGATCAGGGATGAGGAACCAGTAACCCCAAACAGTATGACCTGTGGGGAAGAATTCATAGAGTGGTATTTTGGCAAAACCACCTGAAGGGCCATCTTTTGGCAGGTACAACCTCGCCTGAGTAAACACTCAAATTTCTGCACCCAGTCAGAGATATCATGGCCTAATGGGGTTAAAACTATGGTTGCAAGAGAACACTTTTCTATGCCAATGGCTTCTTGTCAGTATTCTCTCTTGTCATCTCCCCACCTCCACCCCACATCTGTCTCAGACACACTATTTTAAACTTCATTCCTAAGATGATTTCTCTCTGCTTTCAATTTCACGCTTGGATGCCATATACATGTCTTTTTAATATTAATAGTACAATACCTACCTCTGAGTAATTTGAATAGATATTCCAGCATAGTCTAATGTATTTGCGTTCCAAAATATTTTCGAAATTTGGTTCAACACACAAAAGATGAATTAATTATATTCCTTGCATTGAAAATAGTTGTATTCACTGGATGAATACAACATCTTTGAAGAACATCTTGAGAATGGATTAAGAGTCAGCAAGTTTATTATCATTATCATCAGTGAAATTGAGAGAACTCCAATAGACCCCCATAAAAACATGAGGATTATGGAGATTATGAGGTGTTCCAGACACAGGCTCAGTCCCAATATTCATGCAATATTCATGATTGATCACACACTATAGTAACTAGGAGACTTGCCATTGGAATTGTGAACAATTCCAAGACATCCCTATGCCAGCGATGTTCTATCCATGGACAAAGAAGTGTAATTCAAAATTATAAATGCTGTTTCAGAAATGGCAACATCCCATTGCTTTGTGCTTGAAGGGGCAATCTCTAGTTCTTTTCTATCATATTATCTTCTTGGAGATAATTTTTGGTTCATTTCACCTCCCAGCTCCTGGGATCCCATCACAGTAGATGCTGACATAATAACTATAAGAACCCAAATTCAGATTTGCTAGCATGCCAAAATTCAGAATCTAAGCCTCTTCTGTGGGCTGGAGATGAAGGCAATGGCACAAGGGCATATTGCATAAAAATGGTTCCCAAGGCATGTTTGGGCTGCAGTTAAGAGAATGCAAAGATGAATTCCATTGTTTTATGTGCATTCATTATTTTAATTATAATCAAGGTATTTTACTTTTAGGATTATTTGTAATGGAAAGGCAGGCTATAGAAATTAAAAACAAATAATAAATCAGTAGAACTGTCCTATCATCTCATAGCTTGTTGTCATTATTCAACATAGAGCATGTTCATCTGAGCCACCAGATTATATGTTACTGGATAGTATCATATCTGCTGCAGGTTGAGGACCTTGTTGTTTCCAGCATGACTTTCATTTAAATTTTTAATCATTCTCCAGATGATGAAATGATCTAAGTTTCCATTGTGCTGTTGAGAAGGCAATGTTTTATTTTGCATAACAATATGCCTGAGTTCAGGCAGGCCTTTGGCTGGCTTTCCATTTCTGATCCTTTCTGGCTTAATAGCTCTTTATATCCTCCTGAGTTTACTACTTGTGCATAGATGATTTTCAGAATTCTGCTGCTCCATCTGGAGTCTTTGGTATTTTGCCTCTGGCTCTCTGATTTCTCAATAACAGAAGTAATTTGCATTGGACTCTGCTACTGGCACTGCCACCTTGACTTCTCCTTTTAGTTTAGTGGACATTAGTGTCCATATGGCTCTGGGTAGATATTGAACGCTAGTCCTCGATGCATCTGCTGTAGGTTAGTCAATTTATGCTGCCTTTCAAAAATATATTGCTTAAATAATTCAAAGTTGAACCACCAGCCCTGCTAATTAAGCTTAACGACCTTTTCGTTACAGCCAGAATCAACTTTTTTTTCAGCATCTTTCTCTTTGGTCCTTCCTTCAAGCTCCCGAATGATACCAGTTCATGTATTTCTTTCATTTCTTTCTCCCACTTCAATGTTTTCAACATGCCTTTTCAAATATTTAAAACAGTAGTAATGATTGATATAAAGCAGAAATCAAGGGACTCTGATACATTTTCTCAGAATCGTGCAGGTCCCTGCTGTTTATCCTAAGTAGATTTAAGTTTGATTTTTCAACTATATAGGATTTGTTCTTCACAAATGGAGTGGCCCAAGAGGACTCATTTTCTGTGAAAGAAGAAAGTCCAGCTACTAAGCAAAGGAGGAATCTCTGCCAAATTCCTCCCACCATTCCCTGTCATCAACCTATTTCCTTTGGTTCACCACCTAACCTTTCATAAATGGTAAATGTCACTATGAGGTCCCTCAGAGCAAGGCATTATGAAGTGACCACGGCAGTTGCCTGTGCTGGTATATGCCACAGTAACCATTATAATTCCCTCAGAACACCATGCACACCAAGGACACCCATTGTTTCCATTGACCCAAGAACTTCACCATGCTTGATGGAGCATTTTGAAATCTGCACTCCAAAAGCAGGGCTCTTTATAAAGTAGGGATACTTTTTTACTTTATGAAATTTGACTTCTCTATCTTCTCAGCAGTTTTTTGAGTTTCTAGTCTAGGCTTATAGCCCTAGGATTTTTTGGATGATTCCATCCAAGTACTAATTCAGTACTAATTCTAGTTAACTGAGACAGCTTCTTCTACTTATGAAAAAAAATGCTGGGTTTCTTCTTTGTTTCTTTCTTGCAGGGCCGGGAAAGAAAAAGCAAGTTGCTGCAGTTGGAATGGTGAATGCGGTGGAATGCAGATGGGAAATATAACGAGTGGAAAATATGGAAGCAATGGGAACTGTATGAGGGAGGCAAGACTGGCAAGGGGAGGCAACACCAGAAACTGCATTTTCTGCTTTCCCAACATACAGAGTAGCTAATTAGGGCCGCAGACTGCTCCAGAGAGCCAATTGTAATAATTGCAATGAAGTAGTTATTTGAGCAATTGATAAGAAAAAAGAGGATATGGATTTGGCTGCGCTGGCCTGCTCCTTGAAGTGGTCACCTCATGTTACTTAAATGAACTGTTGGCTCTGTATAGCTGATGAAATGTCACAACAATCCTAAAATAGTATTTCTTATTGATTGTTGTAGTTTAACTGTGGGGAGCTATTCTCTAGTCAAATCTCATACTTCATTTTTTTCTGAGCAACCGTGAAATCAAGCTGCATGAAATCAGGGATAAGTTAACTAATATTTGCTTTCTTATCAATAAGCATTATAACTATAAGATTATTACTAATTATGTTCTGATTACAGAAGACATATCTAGTCTGGGTTTTGCTTAAATATATACACAAAAGAACTGTGTATACTTCTATTGTAACAGTTTTTTGTACAAAAAAATTTCTAAACATTATGACTGATATTTTGTCTACTATAAGGAAAGATATATAACAATCATTATAACAATTATACCATAATTCTGGGAGAAAAAAATTCAGTGATAAAGTCAAGTATAAACAGATACCATTTCCCATCAGAGTCAGGTTTTTGGTTTGTTTGTTTTTTAGAAAAATGGGGGAAAAAATGATGCTTGGGAAATTCCCTTTCATTTTTATTAACTTTTCCATTTTTTTATTAAGCATATAGTCAAAGGCATTCAAACATATTCACAGATTAAGTAAACATAATGCAGAAAAATATGTGTGATCACCGTACATAAGAATACCAATACACAATGGGACTGAATAATTTATTCTGATGACTACAAATTACCTGGAGTTAATGTCAGTGGTTTAATTTCCACCATAGCTAAGCATCTGCTGCTATGAATATCTTTCATCAGGAAGGATCAGTTACACTGAAGCAACAGGTGCTAAAGATAACAGAACAGAGCACTGGGAAATACATAACTATTGCTTCCTTGTATTCTGACTTTTTTCCCCCTAAATGATCCATACCAGCTAGCTTCTTTGATTGCTTACAGAATATGTTCTGAGAGTAATGAACTGGCTGCTTTGAAACCAAAAGTTTTTCAGGCATGATGCCAAGTGTGAAATTAAGTATGGGGAAGAGAAATAGGTAATGAATGGGGTTGGCTATTGGAGCTGTACTAGCAAATATTGCATAAATATAGGAATAAATATTTGATAAAGAAAATTAAGGTTTATCCTCGCTCCTGGACTTCTGGAAAAAACTCAAGACCTGGTTTTGTCAATTTGCCTGGGGCAGGAAGAAGAGTTCAACCCCTGGGGATGGCTAGCACCTTAGGGTGGCCTCAGAGCACCTTTTTCCTCAGTTTTAAGAAAATTCTGCCACTTGGATTTTATTATATTATATGTATAAGTTTTACTGAATGTTATTTTAACTTATTTATTGTTGTATCTGAATTAATTATAGTTTATTGTGAACCGCCCAGAGTCCCCCTTGGGGGAGTGGGCAGTGATAAATCGAATAAATAAATAATAAATGCATAAATAAATAATGTTCTAATGTATATACTCTAAATGTATGGCAGAATTCAAGATCCTGGCCCTTAGAAAAAGTGAAGACAGACTTTGATATTCCAATTGTCTTCAAAACTTCAAAGTGTCTCTGAGAGAATTATGTAAGTATGCAGACTTCCAGGGAGGGATATCAACCAGGTGATGTCTTATCTCTTCATAAGCCACAATTTAAGCCATATGGTGGATCTCCTATTTCTAACTTCAATAATAACTTATATGTTTTTGAGATTGTTCCTTTTGGTTGTTCTAAATCAGGGCTTTCCAAAGTTTTCCCGCGGCGACACGCCAACCGCCGTTGGTGTGTCACCACGGGAAAACCCGGAAGTGCCCCGTTGCGGCAGCGCGCAAAAACCCAGAAGCTAAAATCTTCAAAATTAGAACAAAAATAATAACAGGGAGACAATAATGTACTCTCAACCCTCCTCAGCAGGGCTTTCCAAAGTTTTCCCGTGGCAACACACCAACAGCTATTGGTGTGTCACCGCAGGAAAACCCGGAAGTGCCACCGTTGCGGCAGCACGCAAAAACCCGGAAGCGCTGCTGCTGCTTTCGGGTTTTTGTGCACCGCCATTGGCATGTCGCAGCGGGAAAACCCGGAAGCGCTGATGATGATCAGCGCTTCCGGGTTGTGTGGCGACACACCAGACTGTGTGTGGCGACACACTTTTGTGTCACGACACAGTTTGGAAAGCTCTGTTCTAAATAGTGAAGTATTAAATTCTTGAAATTGGTATAAGGCTGTGTTGCTGAAGCTCTAATATTTCTATTGCCCAAAAGAGATTTGAGTTGATACCAAAAGAGTCATGGTAATTTATTACCTATTCATTGATCTTTATTGAGAGGTTCCCTATTACTATAAAAATCTTTTAATCTAGAAAGATTGTATTCTCTCAAAAATTTCATTTTAGCCAAACCATAATGATTATCCTGCTATATATATGTTGATAAAGGAGTTAAATGAGAAGTGTCCTTTATCAAAGCTATATATTTACTCTTCCAAATTCGAAGCATCATTTTAGTGAAAACATTTTCAATCTGTTTAATTCTATAAAAAAATATTTTGCATGAAAAAACCATTGATTTATAAAATTATTTGGCTCTAATATAGTTCCAATTTGGATCCATCATTTAGAAGATTCTTCCATAATAAATTGAATCATATACCCTAACTGTGCCACTTGATAATAAGTTTGGGATACTGATCTCGGTAATCCCATACAGGAAATAAATTGGCAGAAATTATGGAAACCAGATGGATTCACCTCAGCTTCGATGCAAGAACTGCAGTGGAAGATTATATATCGCTGGCACTTGACTCCCATTAGATTGGCACATATATATCAAAATTATTCTTCCAAATGTTTGAGAGGTTGTCAAAAAAAAAGGTCATTTTTTCATTTGTGGTGGTCATGTGATAAAGCTATACCCTTTTGGCATAAATTTTTTGGGGAGATAAGCAACATCACTAAACAAAGAATTGAATGCTCCCCAGAGTTAGGGAGTTACTGCATTTATTTACAGGACCAAACCTCAAGCCTAAAAATGAAGAACTTATTATCTATTTAATTTTAGCAGCCAAAATAATAATTGCACAACATTGGAAAACTCTAGATAACATAACATTTGAGATGTGGATTAACAAAGTCTCTTAAATTGCCACATTAGAAAAAATCACAGATAAAGTTAAAATAATGAGACATCAGAGGCAGGAACCATAATTTTATCCAATTTGGATGGGTTTTATGATTTATCTCAATAGCAATAGACTATAATATGGTATACTTTACCTATATGGTAAATTTGTACATGTGCAGTACCTCTCTCTTTATTTACATTGTAATAGTTCTTTTTTGTATTTTCTATATATTTTTTATCTACATCTTGGATTTATGTTAATGTAGTTACCTGATATTGTTTGTTAATTATAGTTCTATAAAAACAATGGAAAAAAAACCATGCCACAATTTAAACAGACTGGCTGTGCCTGCTACAAAACCTCTTAAGGAAAAAGTCCTTTACCTGTGTGCAAGTGCAGCACTTCTCTGCTATCCTCTCCCCCTGCCCCACTCCAGCTTTACAAGCAAGCCTGAAAAAAAGATGCCACTGCTTTAAGGAATCCACTCATTAAAACGAATCCCTCTCTTAAAGGCAGGTTCATGGCAGAAAAGGTGATTCCTTGCATTGCTGTATCCTTTCTACTGATCAAACAAAAGATGTTGAGTCAAGATTTGGCTTTTCTGCAGCTTGTTTTATGGAAACTTCGAGAAGAACTCACTCCCAAGGGAGTTGCAACCTACATAGGCTGCCCAAGACAACTGATCAACAATAAAAGATCGCAGGCATCTTCATCAACCAAGAAGAGTAATCCAAGCCCTCAACTATTTAGGGCTTCAAAGATCCAAGACAACACCTTAAGTTGGGCCCAGAAGGCAACTGGCACAACGTCAGGGCAGATCTTTCAGTAGAAGCCTCTTGGTTTTCCTGTCCCTTGCGTAAGCCAACGGCTGCAACTAGCAATTCCCAGATCTTTTTCAAAGGTAGTACTATGTGGAGTGCTTTGCAGTATTCAAGACAGATTATTACCAAGGCATGAGTAACAGTCACCATGTCTAGTTCACTCAAGAAAGGTCACAGTGGGGTACTACTCATACCTCTGCAAGTGTGCTCCTCACCACAGCCACCACTGACCAAACCAGTTACAGCTGCACATCAAGGGACACCTCCAAACCAGTCTATTATATTGGAACAAAAAATTAAACTAGGATTAAAAGACACGGGGGAGTATTGCATGGCTTAATGATGAGCTGCTCAGTGTTTCAACTCATCATTTACAATGTATATGTCAAGGTATTATTTTGAATTTGTGTGCTCTCCTTTTTTATCATAAAATGCAATTTTAAACAGAACCATGATACTGAACGTGCTTGCATGTATGCATCTTTTATACATGGAGTGTTTTATTTTGTTTTTTTCAACAAGCTTCCTAATTGTCACAGCCCATTTTAGGTTACCTTCATGGGCATCCTTAGGGGTGGTAAAAGGAGCAAATGATAGGCACATCATGAAGTTGTCACACAAATCATGTGACTTAGTACTTGCATCAGCTGTCATGATGCAGTCACATAATAATGCCATTTGTGCAATGATGTGATGGACATATAGTAACTGTGGTGTCATTATGGCTTGTTACAGACACCCCTAGATACCCCCCCCCCCATTTGCTAAAATGACCAAGGAATTAATTGATCAGGCAAGAAAAAATGTGCAGTTGTTTAATTTGTTTTTAGTGACTCCATGCAGAGACCATCTGTGCACAGATATTACCAAGGCTGTGTTAATTTATAAGGCCATTCTAGCTTTTACATCAGCAATACAACCATAATAAAATGTTGCTGATGGGAAAGTTCATAGACTGGATTTTGTACATAATTAGATGCAGCAGCTGTGGCTATGGAGGCTTCTGTAGGTCCAACCTTATGATTAACAGGTCCCCTGTTATATTTTTCTAAGACAGATATGTTGCCTCCACTCTTGCGATTTACAATAATTACTAAATCTGAAGCTGAGCACCAGTATCTAGGCATAAGCATCTAAACCTAACCTTGAAAAAGGCTGCTTGCTTTCCTGCATTTGCAAGAACCAAATAAAAAGACTCAATCAATGCCAATTTCCAATTCAGTACATTTCGTAAAGTTTTAATCAATGAAGAGTCAGAAATGATAGGTTGCACTTTAAAATAAAACAAATGGTAGACTCTGTTAACTAACATTTATCAGTCTTAACTACTGAAATTTACTGTGAACTTTAGCCTTTGAGGTTACTTGCAAGCAGAGCTTTCCAAACTGTGTGTCGCGACACAAAAGTGTGTCGCCACACACAGCGTGGTGTGTTGCCACACCACCCGGAAGCGGCGGCGCACGCGTGCACGGCGGCCGCCATGCACGCGCGCGCTGCCGCACGCCCCCCGCACCACCACACGCCCCCCCGCGCCGCCACCATGCGCGCGCACGCCGCCGCACGCCCCCCCGCGCCATCACCGTGCGCGCGCGTGTCGCCGCCGCCGCCGCTGCCGCCGGGTTTGTCGCCAGTGGCGGCACTTTGGAAAGCCCTGCTTGCAAGACATTCTGGCCCTTCATTAGTCTCCTGAAGACAAAAAAGGCTTATCAAATGTGCTTTTAAAACCATCTGGCGGTCACTTTCAAGAAGGGAAATTTAACCCAGCCAGTCAGGACCTTGAATAATTTCATCAGATATCTCTTAGATGATTTCTACAGTAGCTGTTTAGGAGGACTGTGCAAGTTTCAAAAGTGATTCAAAAGAGCCACCTTGGAATTATTTGAGGGTAGCACCTCTCACCTCCAGATTAAGACAGTTATTATTTTTTCAGGCATTTATGTAAGCCTGAAGAATAATATAGCTGTTTTAACGTGTTGACTCATTAAAGCAACTGCATTTTAATTAAACTCTGTTCAGGCTCAAACAAAATCATGCTCACAGCATGTAGAGACCTACTTTTAGTATGAGGCTGAGTCATAAGAAAATCCACTTGGGATGTAGAGTCAGGATGATTTAGGTATGAACAGGGCCTTTGCTTAGAGGATTCACTGAGCAAATAGGAGAGGAATCTGGATCCATCACAATAGATCAGAGCTTTCCAAACTTTTCATGTTGGTGACACACTTTTTAGACATGCATCATTTCGTGACACACTCTTACAGCAGGGCACAAGGCAGGCACTAGGACCTGCACAGAATCCTGGCAGGGCAGGTTTGGAGGCAGCAGCAGCCGCGACACACCCAGGCACTGCAGCCGACACACACATGTGTCCTGACACAGAGTTTGGAAAGCTCTGCAATAGATCTTCCTAATCTAATTCTGGTAGACAAGTTCAGTTCAGGAATTAAAAGAAGTGAATTCCAAAGGTTCTGCATGGGAGTCTAAATTACTATCTTAAATTAATTAATCATTTATGAATAAACATATTAAGTAAAATTTAAGTGAGTTATTTCTTATCATAGTTATCCTGATTTAAAATCCAGAGAAACACCTGCTCTCTGCTGCTGTTATTTTCAATTCCTGCCAAATATTTTAGAAATGTGATTTCTTTCCCTATTATGCAGGTGCAGAATGAAATCCAATTTATTAAACCTGAAATTAAACTGGAGCCTCTCCTTGTCCAACCTCACAGCATTAATATTTTCATAGAATTATATAATCATAGGGTTGGAAGGGACCTTGGTCTTCTAGCAAACACTTTTACTCTGGTGAGATATGAAATATCACAATACTAATCAGTAGACAAGGAAAAAAACTTCCATAAGCATGAATAGAAAGAATCTTCCAGCTATGTCTGAAACAAATTAATTCTATATATTTGTAGAAATGCTTTTGACAATTGGATGAGAAGGCTATAAATGAACATCATAAAGAAACTATCAACATAAATAGTCATAAATAAAACATCAGGAACTATTAATCTGATAATCTGTGTATCATGTCAATTTGGGAAAGAAATGGATAGCTGGCATCAATGAAGCAGTGATGAACCACAGCCATTCAGCCCGAAAACTCATCACTGCTTCCAATTTTTAATTTAATTTAATTCAATGCCTTATCTCAGTGCCTGGAGGCTGTGGGGGTCTGGATGGGGAACAACAGGCTTCAACTGAACCCTGGTAAGACGGAGTGGCTGTGGATTGATGGCCCCCCTGGATCCGGGAAGTTGTCATCTTTGGTTCTGGGGGGGTTGCACTACCCCACTCGGATCCAGTGCGGAATCTGGGGGTCCTCCTGGACTCGTGACTCCTGCTCAAAGAGCAGGTGGCAGTCGTGGCCAGGAGGGCCTTTGCACAGCTGCGAGTTGTGCGCCAGTTACGCCCTTTCCTGGATCGGGAGGCCCTCCGAACAGTCACTCACGTCCTTGTCATCTCCCGTATAGACTATTGTAATGCGCTCTACATGGGGCTACCCTTGAAGAGTATCCGGAAGCTTCAGCTGGTGCAGAATGCAGCAGCGCGAGCAGTTATGAGTGCCAGATCGGCACATGTGACACCCCTGCTACGCGAGCTGCATTGGGTGCCAGTTTGCTTCTGGGTCCAATTCAAGGTGTTGGTGATTACCTTTAAAGCCCTACATGGCAGGACCAGGGTACCTGAGGGACCGTCTCGTCCCGATAACATCGGCCCGCCCAACCTGTGCATGCAGAGAGGGCATGCTTCAGACCCCCTCAACAAGAGAATTCCATCTAGCGGGGTCCAGGAGGCGTGCCTTCTCTGCGATAGCGCCCGCCTTGTGGAATATCCTGCCCCCGGAGGTGAGACTGGCCCCCTCCCTCCTGGCCTTTCGGAAGGCCCTTAAGACCTGGCTCTGCCACCTGGCCTGGGACGACGGAGGTGGTAGTGCCTCCTGGGGTTGGCTGGCCCCGTAGCTCCACCATCTATTCTGCGGGTCCAAATCCATCTTGGATTTTATTTTATTATGTTATGCTTGTGTTTTTAGATATTTTGTATAGTTTTTAAATTTTTTATTTATTGTAACCCGCCCAGAGTCCCTTGCATGGGAGATGGGCGGGGAATAAATTTGAAAAATAAATTTAATTTAATTTAATTTAATTTAATTTAATTTAATTTAATTTAATTTAATTTAATTTAATTTAATTTAATTTAATTTAATTTAATAATTTAATTTAATTTAATTTAATTTAATTTAATTTAATTTGTATGACTGCCCATCTGCCCCAACGGAGATTGGGGGATAACTTTTTGTTCTGTAATAAAGGTAACAATACATAAGAATTCTGCTTCCTTAGGAAACAAGAGGGTTACACCAAGGATGGGGGATTTGGGGACCTTCCAAATGTTGTACAACAGCTTCTGCCAGCATGGCCCATGGTGAAGAATTCTGAGCACTATAATCCAGTGCCATCTAGAAGTCTTTTGGTTCCCACCACAGCCTGTTTGATACAGAGAGAACTAAGGGACAAGATCCCACTAAATGCACATCATCTCAGAGTTGTCTAAAACTCTTGGCTTATTTTTTTTTTTAGTAGTAATGATAATTTGTCAGTTTGGTCAAAGAATGGTAGAGGCTGTCATCTGTCAGAGTGTGATGTCATTCTTGAAACATAGGGAATGCAACAGAGCTCTATCTGACACTATAAATCAGTAACATGCTGGCTGGGGAACTCTGGGAGTCAAAGTCCACGCATCTTAAAGTTCCTAAGGTTGAGAAACATTGCTATAAATCCTCAGACGCTGTTTGCATCTGCAGTACTGTGCTTTATTTCTGGAGTCAAAAATCAAATGGCTCATGAGCTGCTGTTCAATCTTGTTTTGTCTTCAATCCACTGTGACAGCTGTTAAAAAGCCCTGACACTTGAATAAAGATTGAATGATGTTACCATGTATATCGGCTTCAGTGACTTCACACAGCACTTTTTCACCCACTTTTTCATGTTACTTGCACACAGTGATCACCTCAAGGCTCTTTTTGTGCTATGTTTCTCCAATATTTTTATGCAGTTCTTTTTTTAAAAAATGAGCTTGATTTACCTCAAAATGCTTCTTGACAAACATCGGCTATTTCTTTGGTTGAATTTAACTTCATCCAGATGCTGTTGCTGCTACTGAAGTTCCTTGGTGGCCAGACACTTTGGAGGAATGATGGCTCCTAAACCAGTAACTCCTCTTTACACCAAGTTGAAGGAAGGTGGTGAAATTGATATTAATTATTTATGTGAAAATATCCTGTCTTGGTAACCAGTGGTGAATTGCTGTAATAATGTGAAATTAGTTTCTTGTGATCTTATAATAAGGTTCATACAAGGGGAAAAAATGCTTTTTGCACATTGGACACCTTAGAAAACGTTTAATAAAAGGTTTTTTTGCAATCGCCTTCCTGTTGGAGGTGGAATATTAATGGATGGTTTGGACTTGTCCTGTTATTGTTGCATTGGGGCTGAAAACAACAGAATTGTTAATATGACTCTGGATTGATTGATATGTGTTAAAGATGCATATATTCATTTTGGCCATATCCCTAGAATTTATCAAGGTATCAAGAATTATTGTTTTGGGGGATCAGGGTTCTGATTAAAAAAATTAGCATTCAACACAATAAGAATAAATCTACAATTAATTTGCAGCAACAGATTGTTTATATTTTTTGTTTGTTAACATTGGAATTATTATTTTGACAAAGGGGCAAGGAAGAAAATATTCAAGCAGTATGGTGAATTTTTTTTTAGTTCCATCTATTGAATAATTTTCCAGGCTTGCTCCCTTCCCTTCCCTTCCCTTCCCTTCCCTTCCCTTCCCTTCCCTTCCCTTCCCTTCCCTTCCCTTCCCTTCCCTTCCCTTCCCTTTCTAATAATTTTATGTTTATTAATGTTGAAATTACATTATATTGTTGATAGTGTTATATGTATGTTTTATGCTGATATAATAAATAACAAATTCAACAAAACACCTCTCTCCCCTGAAACAGGTATTTTACCAAAATCATCAAAAATCGCTGAAATAAAGTGGCTACAATAAACATTGCAATAATTATGTTTGCAGAGTGTGGCCTTCCTCATTTCTGCTCAGGACTCATATTCACCAATTCTGGTTCATTTAATGACTTCATAAAGTGAATTTGATGTCTAGGAGAATTTCTGATTGTTATCAGAGAAGTCCGGGTGGTTCCAAGTTGAGAATGGGGGAATGTTGAGGGTCCATTATAAAAGAAGTATATTTGAGTGCTTTGGTTATATAGAGTCAATGACTGAGGAACAAATTATAAAACAAATATATGAAGGAAAAATCGGTTGAGAGGAAGGGGAAGACAAGAAAGTCATAATTGGATGGAACTGATAAGATTGTTAAGAAGAACAGATAAGAAGTTAAAGAACAAAAGTCAGTGTATGAAGGATTGCAGAGATATGGTAGAAGTAAGGATGGTTTGTAAGGATAGAAAAATATGGACAATTGTGAGTAGTGCTGGTGTAAACTGCATTTAGTAAAGCTAAAGGCTCCCCTGCACAGTCGTGTCCGACTCTAGGGGCCGGTGCTCATCTCTGTTTGTTAGCCGAAGAGCCAGCGTTTTCCGAAGACGCTTCCACGGTCATGTGGCCAGCATGACGCGCGCGGAACTGCATTTACCTATTGTATATTTCCTTTTCCTTTTTACTTATTTTATATATTTTATTTATTGTGTTTACTATGTATTACTCCTTTTCTCTGTGTTGCATAACACTGTTTATCTCTAAAGGGAATAACATGATGGATTATGTATACTGTATATGATTTTTTTAAAAATAAAGCCTTATTTATTTTCTGTTGTGTTGTGGCAGTCAGCTCGCTTGGATTTTTTAAAGAAAGGTGTTTGTACATCTGTGTATTATACATTAATTCATAGGAATGTATAAATCTGACTACTGTAGTTTGATTTTGCCCATTTTTTTCTTTTCTTGGCTTTATATTCATTTCATATTCTTTCTGCATAAATCTGTGATATTTTTAAGTCCCATGAGAATTTGGTTGCAATGTTGTAGATATTTTTCCCAGTAAACACATTTTGTAGCACTTTTCCCTTGTGTATACCTTTTGTGTGCCTTTATTCTAGTAGTCACAAATTCACAATAATACAGTGTTTCCTTATAATAATTCAGTTTTATATACCTATTTTGCTAATATTAATATATGGGTAACAAGGTAATGTAACCATGCATTATTGTTTGTCATAATTAATCCAGATATATATTTAACACAATTTCATTGTTCTTTTATAAAGGCATAAAATACATTGCACTGTTAAAAGACAGTGCCCTTGGTACTTGACTGAAGAATCCCTTTCTAATTTGAGTATTAATTTTAACATAGAACTTAACAATGAGCATTAATAAAACATAGAAATGTGCCTAAGTATAGCTTTTCTGGAAAACAAAAAAGTTTTGTTGTATTTTACATTTAGAGTGTTGGGGGGTAAGATAGTTTAGAAGAATAGCCTACTTTTCATGAAAGACTGAATGCTTTTGTTTATGTTGCATAAAGTTCTCACTTGGTCTTCTGTACATTTGGTATGCTTGGCTTCTGCCTGATAGAAAGATGCTCTATTATTGCACTATTCATTTTCTCATGTTTTACTAATCAGATTTTGATTATGTACTCCATATAAACTTTACACATAAAAGCCTACTCTGTGTCCCGAATTGGGACATGTAAATAATCTTTTATTTTTCTAGCTATACCAGTTAAATTTAGGAAGCCAGTAGTAGGGTGCAATGTTTGAGGATTTTAAGGCATGAACAATTGTTGTTTAAAAATCTGTTAAGTTTGTACAGTATGTAGCAGGTTTGAATTACAGTGATTCAGTCAATGTAGATTAAAGATTAGTCAACAAGGTCATTGCCAAGCAGTTCCTGGACCTTTTTTGAATAGCTGCAACAAGCAAACTATTCATCCAGAGGAATAAGGTAGAAGTGTGGTTTCCTTTTAGCCTCCTATTCCTGTAAATTGGCATTTCAAAAACTCAGAAATTGCAGGGCAGAACCTGAGAATCAAACTAACAATGACAAAAATGCATTGTCAATGAGATTAGTCTGTATGGACTCCCAGCTGCATGTTTCCCTCTATGTCAAAGATATTGCTTATGTTTGTGCCATTTCGAAATAACTGATTGTGCTTGTTTCAGTCTTCCCATAAGGTAAAGGTAAAGGTTCCCCCCGCACATTTGTGCAGTTGTGTCCGACTCTAGGGGCCGGTGCGCATCTCCATTTGTTAGCCGAAGAGCCAGCGTTGTCCAAAGACGCTTCCGCAGTCATGTGGCCGGCATGATGCACGTGGAACGCTGTTACCTACCCACCGAAGTGGTACCTATTCATCTACTTGCATTTGCATGCTTTCGAATTGCTAGGTTGGCAAGAGCTGGGGCGAGTGCGGGAGCTCACTCCGACATGCGGGGCTAGGGATTCGAACCTCCAAACATGCGATCTTCTGATCGACAAGCCTGGCGTCTTACCCACTGAGCCACCACACCCCTTATGTGCCTTCAATAAATGGTATGTACTGTAAGTAATGCAAAAGGTTGTTGAGAAAATAATATTTTTTTTAGGGCCACTACTATTACAAGAGAGCTTCATTTCCCATGTGACACTACAATATGCTATCTGGCTTCCTGGCCAGTACACGAAAAATATGTATTAATTAACCCCTTTGTCACTTAAGGACACTTAGGACACTTAGGAGTTTCTCATTTAAGACAATTTGCCAGCGGAGAGGGAAAGTGAGGGAGTTTCAAAATGTTCTCTCCTTTCTATGGTTTCTGGTGGTTGATCAGTGAAAAGGCATTCTGCATCTGTCATTATTACTATTTACATTATTACTTATCAAGAGAAATGCACTTTTTGTTTTAGCTTTATTAATATACTGTGCTCTCTGTTTTATTACAATTATAGTTGTAAAACAACAGTGCAACCTTACGGGGGTCTATGCAGAAATAAGACCACTGAATTAAATGCACTAGTAGATTTTGGGACCATGACTTACATTTATATTAACTAAAGTCTGTTCCGCGAGCATATGGAAAAGCAAAATGGAAACATGAATTTGTAAACTATAATTATTTAAATAAAATTTGTAAAATACTTGCATACTGCAAACCTAACTTCAAAACTTTAAGTAAATTATTAACTAATACGGTAATACTGACAGGAGGTAACCAATTTATACTTTCGCTTGGCTTTGTTTATTAAAATTAACCTATATAATGGGAAAGAATCAATGAGCAGGAACAAAATATAATTTTCTCTGAACAGCAGTTAGTTATAGTGGATATTTCATTAAAACATTGCTTTAGCCTTCTACTCTACTCAACAATTTAAAAATGCATCAACCAGGAAGGGTGCTTGAATTGTTTATTTTTAATTGAAATAAAGATTACAAGGCAATTAAATGGCATGAAATATAGTGTTCTCTTTAGTTTCTTTGTAAAGAAGTAGTCCTAAAAAGGAATGTAACTTCCCATCAGTCATTGGGATCTGCTCTGTGAAACTGTTGTAATCAAATATTAAAATGTTATTTCTTTTAGGGGACATTAATGCTAAACTCATTGTTTTGGTTCTTGTCAGTGCTTGTGATTGGAAGTGGTGGAGTTTTTTTTATCTGCTTTATGTTCTGTGCTGATTAACTGCTGGAAAAAAGAATAAAGAAGTCTGAATGCAAATTGGGATATAAGGGCAAGAACACAAGGATGAAAATTCAAACAGCAATAGAATCTTGAGCTATTGATTAACTTGGGGAAAATAAATACAAAGAATATGTAAGTATTGTCCTAAGTAGATATAGTTTTGGAGGAAGTTTGTGTTGTGTGTGGTGGGGAGGGGGGCTGACAGAGCTAAACGTTATAATCTTTGCTGTTTCACTGCTAGGAGCATCTATAAAGGAGATCAAAAAAGTCAGGATGGCAGGTGCGACCAAGCTGTTGCACATAGAGTATGTAAAAGGAGTCAGATTTTGATAGCATGATTGCACCTGCCATCTTGACTTTTTTGACTACCCCCATGGACGCCCCTGCCTAGTGCTATGCATTTAGCCACTGTGGTCGCCCTCTGAAATGTTTGCAATGATTTTCTTTTTTTTAGTAAGAATTTTATTAAGTTTGAAACAGAGATAAAAACTACAAAAAAGAAAAAAAAACTACAAAAAAAGAAAAAAACTAAAGGCATGTAAAACACAAGAAAAAAGAATTTTGAAAATTACATAAAGAGGTGACTTCCGACTTTCAACAAGAATATACAGCAATTTCCATAATCAATCCCTTACTCTATATCAAACCAAGATCACATTATTTCTATAGATCATTCCATTAGCACATTATAAAAATCACTAAACACAATTGTTCCTTCCCCTTATATTAAAATAAAAAGAAATATATAAACCCCCAAATCAACTTTCCCCCCAAAACAACATTTATTTAATTATTTCCTTCCTACCACTATTCTATATATTTCTGTCCACTATAATAAAAATCAGATTATAAAAACATTTAAATTATCTACTTTTATAATTAATAATACTATAACAATCTTAACCCTATTAAACCTAAAACCAAACAATTATTATTATATCTTATAAATCTTAAAAATCAAACAAACCTTAAAAACAATCCAGTAAGTCTTAATCCAAACCATTAAAGAAAAATGGGATCATACAAGCCTTAATATCAATCCAAATAAACATTCTTAATTCTTTACCCCACTTCAAAATATACCAGAACATTTACATATCTCCATATTACAGACAAGGCATTTTTCATACAAAGATCAAACAGCCCAATTGCCACCCCTTGGAAACTCAGACTTCTCAGCAAAAAAAACTCCCACAGAACACAGCTTCTTCTTTCCCATAACATTCCATCAGAAAAACAACTCCATGTAATTTGCAACTCAGACTCTCCCCTTAACCCCTTCAACACCAAAATATAATCTTCACCTGGCATTTCAACAAAAGCTTCAATTTCACTGTCAGTAGAACCATCTCTATCTTTGTTAAAATCTTCATCTTCTTCCACAATGTCCTCAGCCAGATGACACATTTTAAAGCTGATATTTTCTGCAATGTCCCAAATATCTTGCAGAATAGTTTTACAGGAATCATAAAAATACTGTTTAAACTCACAACGAAGCTCACAACGGAACTCTGAGAAAGTCTCCTTGAAATCCTCCATGTTTCAGGCAGTAGATTATGGTGCCTTCTAGATACTTGACTAGCGAGAGTAGGAGTTAATGAGTTAATGGAGAATTTCTGAAAGTTTTTGACATAAGAGAAAGTATGCTAACAAGCAACTCCCAGAGAAAGTGGCAACAGAAAAGTAAAGATTCAAAACAGCAGATTCAACATGTAGGAAAATATTAAATCCTTCAAATTCAGTACAAAAAATAATAACAGCCAGGCAATTATTTATTCTCAAGCCTCCTTAATATTTAAATGGGAAACAAGCCAAAACGTAAAAAGATTTTAAAACTTAATCCTAAAAATAACGATAAGCACCAAGAGGGATCGCTTCTCCTTCCTGTAGAAAGCCTCTCTTTGGGTACATAACTTAAAAATATATATAAATTGTGTGATTTAGAAATGGGGTGGTTTGACTTGGTGTCTCTTTAAGGCTGCAGCGTAGCTTGGAAACAGTGATGTCCCGGTCTCCCGACAGCTCTTACCTGATCGGCACGAATGCTGTTTGCGATTCTCAGACTGCAAGTCGCCGTTCTGGAGAACAAATGGGATGATTCCAAGTGCTTTCTTTGCCGTGAAAGCACTCCAGGGCTTCAGGAAAAAGCCTGCCTGAGCCCAAAAAACCGCCACATTGTCAGTTCTGTCCATGGAGCTCGTGGACACAGCTGGTCAGTCAGCCATATTCAACACCGGAAGCCAAAAAGTTTGCAATGATTTTCCAAAGATTATCAATTGTATATTAATATTTATTTATTTATTTATTATTTCTAACGTATATCACCACAATTATTAATATCATAATTAAGTGGGAATGTGACTTTCACACACTTCCAAAACACAGCATGTTATAGCCAATTAGCTTCAGCATAAGGGGGCTCCTGATTTATCTATTTCCCTCTTTAAATCTATCCAAGTGAATGATCTATGCTACATGTCATGATGGTGAATTCCAACAGTTTAATTATGCTCTCTCTGAAGAAGTATTTTTTTAATCTGTCCTATGTTACTTAAAATCAGGCCTTTCTTTGTATTGGCTGACATGTTTTAATAGAAGATATGACTTTTTCACCAACCCAGAAAACATAAGTGAATAAAGGGTAGGAAGGGAAATGTTATATTAAGCAGAGCTATAGGATTGATTTTTGTGGACAGTATGAATCCTAAGGAGAGATTTAAATAACAGATGGAGTCTTTTGGTTTGAAATGCAGTATTAATTTGGAACAATTAATTTGGATCAAATTATATTCTTTATTTTTTTTCTTCAGTTGCAGGCCTATTCCTTACAGATGCATATTCCATATATTATGTAAATACAAAATATACCTATCTAAACACTACATTTGAAGTGTATATAAACATTGGAAGTATATATAAATACTACTTATTCACTGCTTTGAGATTTTGCCTCTTTCTGTTGCTGGCTCTTTAAAGTTTGTTCTTTTCCCTACATTTTATCTCTAATCCCTCCAGTATTGATTTTGGAGGACTTAATTGACATTATGCACATACTGTACAATGTGCATACAGTGAGAGTGAATTTCTTTTATTTTAAGAGTCCTGTAGTGACACAAATTTATCATATTTCTGCTTTGATCACTTTGCCACAGGAAGAAAATCACTGGCCTTTAAATGTTGCTATTTTCAACTTCATTATGCAATACTGTCTCTTAGAGGTAGAGATAGGAGTTAGCCTAGAAAAGGTTTCCTTACAACCTGAAAGTCATAGCTTCCTTCTAGAACACCCCTCTGTGGCATTATCTATAAAAGTCCCAAGCTTAATTGGCATCTCTATGGTACTGAAGGGGCGTGGTGGCTCAGTGGGTAAGACACCAGGGTTGTCATCGGAAGATCGCAAGTTTGGAGGTTCGAATCCCTAGTCCCGCGTGATGGAGTGAGCTCCCGCACTAGCCCCAGCTCTTGCCAACCTAGCAATTCGAAAGCATGCAAATGCAAGTAGATTAATAGGTACCACTTCAGTGGGAAGGTAACAGCGTTCTGCATGCAGCATGCTGGCCACATGAACGCAGAAGTGTCTTCAGACAATGGTGGCTCTTCGGCTAACAAATGGAGATGAGCACCAGCCCCTAGAGTCAGACACGACTGCACAAATGTGCGGGGGGAACCTTTACCTTTACCTATGGTACTGAAGTAGTATGGCTGAGAAAGCCTTGTGTTTGTTGTCTTGGAGATCAGATGCCTATCAGTGTAGACGCAAAACTAATGGTAAATGGTTCAAAATAACAGAGATCTTTGTGTGTTTAGCATTAAACATTTCCAAACAACAAATTAGCTGAATAATGAAGTTAATTTGGTGGACCCATAGTCTTTGGTTCCCAAGTTCATAGTTTCTATCTAGAAATTAGTTTACCATTGTCAACATAATTTGTTTCCAAGAGATCAGCAGATATAAACTATTCTAGTTTGTTGAGTTTCAGTTCCTTATAGCTTTCTTCTGAATGGCCAATGTAAGCATTCATTGTGGATTCCAAGGATGTTGAACCTGCACCCCCAGATATTGCTGAATGGTCAACTCTGAATCTTTCTTCTTGGCTGTGCTGATTGAGGTTGCTTGTGCGCAGCCTTGCAACATTTAGAAGCTGTCAGGTTTTCTATATCTGATGTCATTCCACATCTTCCAGGCAGAAGTAAGCCTCACTGAATTCATGAGGTGCACTTCTAAACAGGTATCTACAGATACTGCACTTCTTATTGGAATCATCAGTAGTTAAAACTATTTTATTGCTGTTAGATCTTGGTCATACTGTAATGCCATTAGGGGGGGGAAATTGGTCTATACAGAGGAATGAATGGCTAAAGTGTCAAGTGCTATTCACTTGGAGAATTTAGCCATCTGTTCAACAACAGGTTGAAGGCATTGCAGATAGTGTTGTGTGTCTAAAGGCCAATGTGAATGCAAAGGTAATTGATGTTGTAATCCACTATTTACAATTTACAATATGTTTTACTTCTCTTTGGGGACGTGGTGGCTCAGCCGGTAAGACGCCAGGCTTGTTGATCGGAAGATCGCAAGTTTGGAGGTTCGAATCCCTAGCCCCGCGTGACGGAGTGAGCTCCCGCACTAGCCCCAGCTCTTGCCAACCTAGCAATTCGAAAGCATGCAAATGCAAGTAGATAAATAGGTACCACTTCGGTGGGTAGGTAACAGCGTTCCGCGCGTGTCATGCCGGCCACATGACTGTGGAAGCGTCTTCGGACAACACTGGCTCTTCGGCTAACAAACGGAGATGAGCACCGGCCCCTAGAGTCGGACACAACTGCACAAATGTGCGGGGGGAACCTTTACCTTTACCTTACTTCTCTTGGCCTCTTTTTCCAGGATTCTGATTTGATAGTGTACAAACGTCCAGTTAAACCCTGCAGTTACTTCCAGGGGTCAGCCTACATTGGCAGAAATTTGAAATCATATAGATTGCTTTTGGCATTCATTATTTACCATCTATTGTTGCAGTAGAAATAAAATTCCAGCCAGAATTGAAGTAAACCATGGAGTTTGTAAAAGAAGAATAAACAAAAATTTTAAAATAGTGAGTCCTTAACAAATAAATGAAAAGTTTATTGAGCAACAAAGAGTGAGTTTTTTCTCATGGTGTCCTTGTTTTAGAACTTAAATGAGTAAACCAAACTCTTATATTTAAAGCACCAGAACAGCATGCAGGCAATATTATATTAATGTATTATTATTAAAACACATACTGTATATAAAGCAAATAAATAAACTAATTGCTGCTCCATATTTTCAGACTAGGCCTTGCAACCTGGTCATATTATGTGTCACTTTTTGTGAGATGTGTCATCTTCACTTGCATGTGTGTTGCTTGGATTCAGACAGGGAAAGGAAGAAGGGGTGACATCAGTGGTTTTTTGGGAGGGGGGTTGGATCTGTGAAACTTTTGACGTCATTGAGCTTGCAAGAAGAAATATTTCCTCAACCAACTCTAACAACCACAAATTCTAAAGTTCCAAATCTAATGTCGATAGCCTGCATGCTGTGTGTCCTCTTAGATGGTGAGACAATTTACACTAAAGTATTTGGTACATATTTAACAGTTCCTGCCTTTACTTCCACAAGACATGAAGTAACTGGAATGGAAACATGCTGTTGACTATGTTCTCTGCAGAGCTGCTGTGCCTGATTGGCAGACAGACAGCCCTAAACGCACAGCATTTGTAAATGCAGTGTATAATGGGAAAACTGATGCCCACTTTTTTCACACTCTACATCACATTCTACATAAACACCACTCTTCATAAATATGTTTGGAATTAAACATTTCTAGTCCTGGTCTTCTTTTCTCCCTTATCAGTATTTCCCCAATTTGAAGGAATGGCTGTTATTGATATTTATCTAACACCAACATGGGAAAAACAGCATCAGGAGAATAGAATATTTATGAGGAAATATTCTTTTCATTTTCTTTGTCTCACTCTTACTCATTTTTTATTCTTCCCCTCATTTTCTTTTGGGAACTTCTGCTGGAGGCTTCAGTGTTAACTGAGTAACAAAGCTTGTTTGGTGCCCACAGTAGGTATCCTTCTGAAAGTATTCTTTCTGGCAGCAGTAACTTACCTTATACAGCCCTTTTTTCATGTAACCCAATCAGAATAAAATATATCATTTAACTGAATTATTGAGTATAATTTAGCTATTGTCAATGATTTGACTCATCTGTTACCAAAAGCAATAATCTGCATATTTAATGGGGGAAAATGAACTCTATTCCCATGTTGAAGCACTAAGGATACTGGTTGCTGATAAACTACCATTGGTATTCTTCTTTCCAAAGTTTTCCCAAAAGGTTTTCCTCATAAGGACTATTTGGAAGAATAATATCTATTTCCTAGAACCAATTAAACAAACTGAAGTGTAGTTAGGATCATATTTGCATTTCCCCCAAATTTTTGATGCAATGTTCCAGTCAAAAACAGTTTACACAAATGCATTTATGGGGAAGGGTGCACATATATTAGTGAGAGCAATATACAGAAGTACATTTTATTAAGGCTTGCCAAAATGCATTTATGAGAGGAAAATGTCATAAGAAAATGAGGTTTTGAATGTGAAGAGAGAGAGATACTTGCAAATGGGTGCAGAAATGGGTGAATTGAAAAACTGGGAAACTGAAAATAAGATAGACATCTTCATTTGGCACTCAGGTCAAAAAACCAAGCAAAGAAATGCTCCCGTGTTCTGACTGCCTTGATAAATCTGCACACACAGCTTCTAAAGAAATAAACCAGCGATCTCACTCTTTAAATGGTATTTGTACTGGTTATGCTAGAATATGGTTATCTCTGTAAGTGTCCCATCCTTTCTGTGTATCTTTATTTCAGCCTTGATTTAGTGAGATACTCTACTTCTGTTTTAAGAATTAACAAACATGCTTTCCTTGTTTGTTTTTTAATCCTATCTGACAATTTCTGTGATACATATTTTATTTGCCTCTCCCTCTTCATGTTTAGTTTTTTAAATTACGACTATAATTGAAATAGGGGAAGAAATGGAAGCAGTGACAGATTTTATTTTCTTGGGCTCCAAGATCACCGCAGACGGTGACTGCAGCCATGAAATTAAAAGACGCTTGCTCCTTGGGAGGAAAGCTATGGCAAACCTAGACAGCATATTAAAAAGCAGAGACATCACCTTGCCGACAAAGGTCCGTATAGTTAAAGCTATGGTTTTTCCAGTAGTAATGTATGGCTGTGAGAGTTGGACCATAAGGAAGGCTGAGCGCCGAAGAATTGATGCTTTCGAACTGTGGTGCTGGAGAAGACTCTTGAGAGTCCCTTGGACTGCAAGGAGGTCAAACCAGTCAATCCTAAAGGAAATCAACCCTGACTGCTCATTGGAAGGACAGATGCTGAAGCTGAAGCTCAAATACTTTGGCCACCTAATGCGAAGAGAGGACTCACTGGAAAAGTTCCTGATGCTGGGAAAGACTGAAGGCAAAAGGAGAAGGGGACAGCAGAGGATGAGATGGTTAGATAGCATCACCGATGTAATGAACATGAATTTGAGTAAACTCCGAGAGACAGTGGAGGACAGGAAGGCCTGGCGTGCTATGGTCCATGAGGTCACGAAGAGTCGGACACGACTAAACGACTGAACAACAACAACAATAATTGAAATAGCAACTACTTTATATGATACAATGTGGCAAGTCCTGGGGGCAGCCCAGCAAACCCAGCATGGGCCCCCTGAAGAGTGGCCCTGCAGACCAAGATGGTTCCCCCAGAAGAACAGAGGCACAGCTCCTCCTGGAGCAAGGAGTTGAGCACCCCGCTGGGGTCCCTCCAGTGTGAGGAGTGGGATGCTCCCTCCCTGGTATGAGAGACGGGGAGGGAGCCTGAGAGTGAACGAGGCATGTATGTGCGGGTCCTCCCTCCTGAGTGAGGGTCAGGGAGGAGGAGAAGTGAATGTGGAGCCCCCTTCTGGCTAGTGAGAGAGGCCGGTGAAGGGGACACAGTAGGTGTAGCAGAGGTGGTTGGGTCCCCGCAGCGCTGAGAATGTGAGCTGGAGTGCTGGGGGGTCGCCACCATGCTGTGATTGGTGTTTGTTTGTGGTGTGAGTGGATGGAAGGAACCCTAACCAGGGTACCCGAAGGGCTGGGATTGGGGGGAGATAGAAATAAGCGTTCTGGGGGATTTAGGGGGGGTTGCTCTATTCAGGTGGTGACGGGGCAGGGGCACCATGGCAGGAGTCAGAGGGCAGGCCATCTTCGGGGAAGATGCCCCTGACGTTTGGTACCGGTGGCATGTTCCGGTCACCTGTGCTCAGACCCAGGTCCTTGACAGCAGATCCATTGAGGCCCTGGCTTTTGGCTGCTGCTTCTTAACACCAAGTTGGTTAACAACAAGGCCCCCTTTATATGTAATCTGATCATTGAGGAGGGGGCAGACCTAGCATGTATTACCAAGACCTGGCTGGGCCCTGAAGGGGGGGTGCCCCTTTCGGAAATGTGCCCAGCCATGTTTATGGTATGGCACCAGCCGAGATTCCAGGGCAGGGAGGAGTGGTGGCTGTTGTCATCCAGGTATTTCTAGTGGCCTCCAGGGGCACTGCTCCACAAGTGGCCAGTTGTGAGACCCTGTTTTTCAAGTTGGGCTCCGAAAACAGTTGGGAGTCTGGCTACTGTACCAGCCTTCCTGCCGCATAGCAACCTCCCTGCCTGAGCTGCTGGAGGCCATCTCAGGGTTGGTGGTGGAATTCCCCAGACTTATGGTTTGGTGTGCCTTGGAGGAGGCTCAGGAGTTCATGGACACCATGGCGGCCATGGGCCTATCCCAGATTATTCGGCACCCAACTCGAGACAGTGGCCTCACACCAGACTTGGTTTTCTTGTCAGAGCAGTGGCAATGTGATCTGAAGGGAGAGTTAGATCTATCCCCCTTGTCATGTTTAGATCATGCCCTGGTGACCTTGAGATTCTCCTATACCACCACCCTCTGCAGGAAGGCAGGACCCATTCGATTGGTCCGCCCCCGGCAACTAATGGACCCAGTAGGGTTCCAGAGGGAGCTGAGGGTTATACCTGAGGATCTGCTACATGGTCCAGTGGAGGCTCTGGCTGCTGCCTGGAATAGGGAGGCAGCCAGGGCCTTGGACAGGATGGTGACTGTGCGACCTCTCTTGTCCGATCGAACCCGACACTCACCATGGTTTATGGAGGAGTTGAGGGTTCTGAAGAGGATTAAGAGACATCTAGAGTGCTGCTGGAGGAAGACAAAGACCGAACCCGACTGAAAACAAGCTAGAGCCGCTACTAAGGCCTACTTTGTGGTGATAAGAGTGGTGAAACGTCAATATTTCTCCGCCAGAATTCCGACTGATGGCCCTGTTTAAAATCACTTGATCCCTTCTGGGGAAGGTGGGCCTAGTGACCCGCCTACAGGGCCATGCAGAGGAGATTTCTGGGCATCTGCTGGATAAAATTGCTTGGATCCGTTCCAAGTTGGATGCCAAGTGTGAGGCACGGTCTGTGGAGATACCTGGGGAACGTACTTACCCAGTTATCTGGGAATGGTTTGACCGTGTTGGGCCCGAGGAGGTGAACAGGGTTCTCTGGGATGTCAATTAGAACCTTGTCCCTCCTGGCTGGTGAAGGCAGCTCAGGAGGTGATGTGTGGGTGGGTCCAGGCAATGGTGAATTCTTTTAAAGAGGCACTGGAGCAACCCCTCCTCAAGAAATCATAACTGGACCCCATAGTGCTGGACAATTTTCATCCAGTCTCCCACCTTCCCTTTTTAGGGAAGGTGATTGAGAAAGTGGTGGCGTTGCAGCTCCCGAGGACCCTGGATGAAATGGATTATCTGAATCCTTTTCAGTCAGGTTTCAGGCCCAGATATGGGATGGAAACAGCTTTGGTCACACTTTTGGATGATCTCTGGCGGGAGCGGGATGGGGGCATTTCATCCATCCTTGCTCTTCTTGACCTCTCAGCGGCTTTCGATACCATTGACCATGGTATCCTTTTGAATCAACTAGGGGAGTTGGGGGTGGGCAGCATGGTTTTGCACTGGTTCACCTCCTTCCTCCAAGGCCGGTCCCAATTGGTGGTGATAGAGAGTGAGAGATCCGTCCCGCAGCACCTCCTTTGTGGGGTGCCACAGGGTTCGGTATCATTAGTATGCTGATGATACCCAATTATACATCACCATCCCGGGTGACTTAAGTGAAGCTGTGGCCACCCTTCTCAGTGCCTGGAGGCTGTAGGGGTCTGGATGGGGAACAACAGGCTTCAGCTGAACCCTGGTAAGATGGAGTGGCTGTGGGTTGGGGGGCCCTGGGTATCCAGGAAATTACCATCTTTGGTGCTGGATGGGGTTGCACTGCCCCAGACAGTCGTGGTGCAGAACCTGGGGGTTCTCCTGGACTCACGGCTCCTACTCAAAGAGCAGGTGGTAGCCATGGACAGGGGAGCCTTTGCCCAACTTCATGTTGTGCACCAGCTATGCCTCTTCCTGGATCAGGAGTCCCTCCGGTCAGTCACTCATGCCCTGGTTATCTCCCGTATAGACTATGGCAATGCGCTCTACATGGGGCTAACCTTGAAGAGCATCCAGAAGCTACAGCTGGTCCAGAATGTGGCTGCGCAAGTAGTTTTAGGAGCCCCAAAGACGGCCCATATAACTCTTCTGCTGCGTGAGCTGCATTGGGTGCCAGTCTGCTTCCAGGTTCAATTCAAGATGTTGGTTATCACCTTTAAAGCCCTTCATGGCATGGGTCCAGGTTACCTGAAGGACTGCCTCACCCCCATTACATTTGACCCATCCCACCCAGTCAGGCAGAGAGGGCATGTTACGGACCCTGTCCATGAGAGATTGTCAATTGGCAGGATCCAGGAGGAGGGCCTTCTCTGCCATAGCTCCCGCCCTTTGGAATAAGCTACCCCCAGAGATAAGGCAAGCCCCCACTCTCCCAGACTTTTGGAAGGTACTCAAGATGTGGCTGTGCCACCTTGCTTGGGGGAGAAGAGAGCATAGTTCGTTGTGGGGGTGGCTGGCACCGTGATGTGACCCTGGGCAATTTTAAGAAGACTGTGATTCACCATCTTGGGTTTTAGATTTTATATCTTATATTTTAGAGCTTTTATTATATTTTATATTTGTATTTTTAATGTTTCTTTTTAATTGACATTTAATTTTTATTGTTTTAATTTGTTGTAAACCACCCAGAGTTGTTACGAGATGGGTGGTGGAAAAATACGACAAATAATTAATAAATAAATAAATAAATAAATAAATAAATAAATAAATAATATTTACTCTGTTATTGAACTAACTGTTTTTATTGCCTTTTGTTTTAAAGGACTGCCTTGGGTACTTAAAGCCTGCTTGAAAAACATGTTGCAGTCAAAGCTGTCAACCATAATTGCCACAGTTAGTTTTAGTTCTGAATTGGTATGGATTTAAATAAAGGGCAAAGGGATGTACTAAATTACAGTAAATCACAACATGAAAGCAGGCTTGTTCCAAGCAATCAAGTGTAAATAATCCTTTGGTTCTCAAACACTCTTGACAGAGCAAGACTTCATTTTCAGTCTTTTGCCATTGTTATTTAAAAAAAAAATTCCTATTGTGGTGTGAATATTTACTTCTTTGCTATTGTTTGCATATGCTCATTCTGGAAGCTGCGGATCAAAATTTTACCAAAGGCTCGCAGGATCTTCCTTTCTTTCATAATAAAACGGAAGAAGGCAGGGACTACGTATCCGGATCAAAGCCAATAGTGCTCTTTATTCCAGCCTTAAACAATATGAAAATAGCCTTTTTTGTGATAATCAAATTAATATTGTTATTTATATTTAGTATGTGAAGAAATCAAATTAAATGCTCTTTAAGAAGTACTGATCCTATGCACATGTACTAAAATGGAATTCCACTGTGTTCAAGTCAATTCTTAATAAGAGATGAATCAGTTTATTTCCAGCATATGTCAGTTTCATGTAAAACTCTTTTGAAGGGGCCCACTCATCCCATTTCTTAATCTCCTACTTTAAGCCAGAGCTTTCCAAACTTTTCCTGTTGGTGACACACACCAATGGCGGTGGTGGTGGCGGTGGTGGTGTGCAGGTGTGTCACACGAAACCCAGAAGCGCTGATGGAAGCGCGCCATCAGCACTTCCGGGTTTCCGCACGACACACCTGCACACCGCAGGCGACACAGTACTGTGTCACGACACACAGTTTGGAAAGCTATGCTTTAAGCTATTTATCTTTTAAGATATTTGCTCAGAAACGACATATACAGTATATTGGAATGCATTTTCAATTATATTCCATTCCCTTTTTTTTTCCTATTTGCACACATGTTGGTATATTATTGTAAACCAAGAAGAGTATTACAAAATTTGCTAAAGAATGAAACCTGATGGAAAAGTATTATTGTGACTGCAAAGCTTATTCACTTGCAGATATTTTTACTATAATCCAGAACAGCTCATTTATCCAATATGATTTCACCAATTATGATTATGTGCCATCAAGTCAGGGATGATTCATCTATCTATCTATCTATCTATCTATCTATCTATCTATCTATCTGTTAAAAGAGAAGATAAAAACTAATACAAACTAATATAAAGTAAGGGGGGAAAGGAAAAGAAAGAAGTCAAAGAGAAAGAAAAAAGTGCAAGAAAAGAAAAAAGTTAACGAAAAATAGAAAAGAAAGAAAAAAGATACAAAAAAGTGGCTTCCGATATTCTTCACAGCAGTTATAAGTACAATTATATTTTAACCTTCCTCTCTAAAGTTACATCATAATACTCTTTCTATAATCAATCCTATCTAATCATCAAAGCCGTAAACCACAAATTCATTATTTTTCATTTTTACACAACAGGTCCATAAGGGGTTTCCAGTTACGAATAAATGTAGATAGATCTTTCCATCTCTGTGCATATAATAATCTTGCCGCAGTAATCACATATTGAAATAATCTTCCATGGCTTTTTTCTAACTGTTTATCCATCATTCCTTAAAGGAAAAGTTCTGGCATCAATTGAATATTGATCTTTAAAATCCTCTGTATCAATGTATGTATTTGAATCCATTTTTTTTTAGCTTTTTTACATGTCCACCAAGCATAATAAAATGTCTCTTCATGTTGTTCACATTTCCAAAATACATTTGAAGTTTATACATTCTAGTTTAACTTATCTGGTGTGATGTACCAATGATACATCATTTTATTAAAAAATCTCTTTGAGATCATAACACAATGTAAATTTCAACTCTTTTAACCACATATTTTCCCATTGATCCATCTGTATATTATAACCAAAATTCTTAGCCCACTTTATCATACATTCTTAAACCTGTTCTTCCTCTGTTTCAAATTTCAACAAACGTTTATACATTTTAGCAATTACATGTTGATCATCAGTGCATAATTTGTACTTCAAATTCTGTCTTACTTTGTTCCATACCATAAGTCTTTTTGTCAATTTTGAATCTTTCTGATAACTGTAAATGGGAAAACCAAAAAATGGACAATTATATTCTTCTGTTCTCTTGTTTTAATTTTAATTTTAAATTCCCCCTGATGGTTTTCCAATAATTCCCAGTACGTCAAACATTTTGTCTGCTGTTTCTCTTCTATGATATGCTTCTTGAGCTGAAAAGCCAGTGTTGAGTCTTAATGACCATCTAGACAGATTTTTTTCAGGAGTATCTGTCCTCAGCTTGGTCCTTCAGGTCCTCCAAAAATGCACCCATCACTGCTCTCATTGAGTCCATCCACCTTGCTGTTGGTCATCCTTTTCTCTTTCCTTCCAGCTTTCCCAGCATTATAGACTTCTCCAGAGATCTAAGTCTTCATAGGTGTCCAAATCCAATATGTTTTATTCTCCATTTTGATTTTTCTAAGTGTGATTTCAATAGAAAAGTTTTATTGCATAATTTCCCAAAGATGTTTAATTTCTTTTTGACAGAGGGAAATCATCTTATGCATGAACGTTTTATATGACAGTCATTACACTTTTTGAAAGCAGTTTTGTGGATGAAATTATAAGACTGCAGCACTGTGGTCCAATCTCTTTTTGGCCTTTTGACATTGTTACTTAAACTCCCCCCCACTATTAACTGATAGCATTAGAAGTTGTGCCAAGGTAAACCACTAATCAGACTCTAGTATACTGTAAATGTGTGAAATCCATGTTGATTTCAAAGCATTGTGCATCGGGACTGTTCACTGGACTATGGCCGTTGAATTTAAACAGCTTAAACAATCAAGAAAGGAGAGCCATGGAGAGCAAACCTGAAGCAGGACATTCATTGAAATCCTCACATATCATTTTTATTCATGAATTTTAAATGTCTAATTAATTTCCCTGCTCTTGGTAAGTCATGGATTATGCTGCCAAGCAGCTGCTACATTGTTTGCAGTAAATGGGTGTACATGTAACCAATGAATGTGAAGTCTACTTGGACCATGGCTGAATCTCCTCCTTTTGACTCTGCTTTTTTTTATAGAGGCTCTGGATTAATTAGCAATTACGATTTCAAATCCAACATATGAAATTCCCATTCTTCCTAAAGAAAGCCATTCTTATGTCAGTTCAATATCATATAAGCACCTGTGAAAGGCCTACTGCTACTGTGCCAGTTCTGCTAATACAAATCTGTTCCACACAATAATGTTAAAATAAATCCTCTTGTTTTGCAACTGCAGTCTTGTACTTGGGCAAGGAGAGCTGAACATAACTAGGGTTTCACTCTAAGCTTATTTCAGTATCCAACAGAATCATGCAGTGCTACTTGTATTCCTGGCAGAGATTGAACAATCGTAGCGAGAAAAAGTTCTCGCTGTCTTTACAAAATAGCATATCCATAATAATAACGAGAATAACTTTCAAGGCCATCCATAGGGATAAGTAAAAAAAGTCAAGTCTATCATGTGACTGAATCCCCATCTCTTTTTATCTTGGTGGGGGGAAATGCCCACTTTAAATAAGGAACCAGAGCATTTGGAGACAGATGCAACAAAGTGTCTTTTATTGGCGTGCACAACTATAGTGAGCACTGGGATCTTGGCCACAAAAATGCTAAAAAGCCCCAAACTAAGCAGAACTGCTACGTAGGAGCAATGTAAATCATACTATGGAATTCCTTACAGCTGGAATTTAACGTCTGATAATACCATGCTATGGTCTGACCCAGTGCCTCTAAATTCCACATTCCTACAAAGGCTCCAAGCCCGCTTCTACTGACACTAGCACCTTCTAACAGAAAGAATGTCTTTTATTGTACCCATGTAGTGCCTCCTTAAGAGCCGACGGAACCACCCCCTCCCTCAAGGAATTATTAACTACCGCCCAAACCCAATCACGTGCCTCCTCCCGGGCAGCCTTGACCAACCAGGAGGGGCACGGATCTAATACAGAAGTGGCCGAACTAGCAGCTGCAAGGGCCCTGTCCACTTCCTCAGGTGCAACCGGATCGAACTCCCCCCAGATACACATGCCAGACTTGGCCCCTGTAGTCTCCACTGGCGCTGCCTTAAAGCTGGAGTCCAACGTAGAGCAAATGCGAGTGACTTTATCTGCCAGATGCGTAGCATATTCCTCACGCACTTATTTCAGACTAAGTACATCTGGGATCATGCTCTAAAAATCTAATATCCCATGCTTATCCTAAATGTTTAGCATATCAGAAATTGAAACTTTCACTCCATATAACTTTCATGAAGAAAACATAGTTACCTCTCTGGACAGTTTTCTCAGATCATCAGTTCTAGTCTAAAGAGACTACAGTGTAGAGCAAAACAAAGAAAAAATGATGCTAATTCAACTCTGTTACAGTCACACCATAATGCCTGTTAAGGTGAAATGAGACAAAATGATACCATTTCAAAATTCTGAAGGCCATGACAACACTGTCACCATGAAATTATATCACAATGAGTTATTCCAACAGATGAGAAATAATATATCAGAAGTGTCCCAAGAGATGCTCAATTCACAGCTTGCATGGAACTTATAGGGGCGTGGTGGCTCAGCAGGTAAGACGCCAGGCTTGTCGATTGGAAGGTCGCAAGTTCAGAGGTTTGAGACCCTAGCCCCGTGTGACGGAGTGAGCTCCCGCACTAGCCCCAGCTCTTGCCAACCTAGCAATTCGAAAGTATGCAAATGCAAGTAGATAAATAGGTACCACTTTGGTGGGAAGGTAACAGCATTCTGCGTGCATCATGCCGGCCACATGACCGCGGAAGCGTCTTTGGACAACGCTGGCACTTCGGCTAACAAACGGAGATGAGCACCGGCCCCTAGAGTTGGACACAACTGCACAAATGTGCGGGGGGAACCTTTACCTTTTTATGGAACTTATAATTTTGCTGGCCTCAAACTGTCCTGTCAAAGCTATCCAGGGACACTGGGACACTTTTTAAAACTGGTTTCATAGCCTCTAAAGGTTGGCTTAGATAGCATTTCTATTGGACTTTAATAGAAATGCTGTCAGCCCTTAGAGGTAGTCCAGACAAGAAGCACCACAACAGATCCACATGCTAGTATAGTTGTATGCACCAGCTTTCGCTTATCTCAAAAAAAAAAAAAATAGCTCAACTAGGTAAGGACTGGGCTGTGCGATCAGATGGTAAATAATGAGAAAGACTTGTTTTCAAAGTAATTACTGGGCTGCAGGGAACAATAGTATGAACATAATGTAAAGTAGTTTCATATTTTTTATTATTATTATTATTATTATTATTATTATTATTATTATTATTATAATTTGTTATGGGCAGCACTCCAGCAGACCTTACAAAATACAAAAAACCCCAGTAAAAACAGTTAAACATAAAACAACACAGGCAGCCTGAATTGAAACAACCATAACAATAACAAGAAACCAAATAATAGCAGAAAACCTACTATTGTAATCCTCTGTGTGCTATGCATATAAATGAGGTCATGTATTCATATGGCACACCATTCTGCCTCCTGCCCACTGACATAGATTCAGGCAATCATTTAAGAGGGAAGACAGTGTTAAAATCAGGGAAAATCATGGCAGGGGGCTATGCAAGCCATTTGGCCTGGACCTCAAGTTCAAATGTAGAATTAAATTTAAATAGTTGCTTTTTTAAAACTACAAATTATTCAAATTATATCTCCCCCTTTTTTTGCTTTTTTTTGTTTGTTTGTTTGTTTTCCATGCCCTATCTTGTTTGCATGTGTCATAATTTAATTTCTTATTTTGGCTTCCCCAAAAACTGGAAGTGGCCCAGACCTTTCCGGGTCTTTAGAAGGCCTAGTTGTGAGTATAATAAACTGGATATGAAAGTGCTACATTTAAAGGATGAATGGGAGGGTTTTGAAGAAAATAATTAACTATTTATGCTTCTGCGTTGGCCTTTTTGTTTATTTGTTTTTCTGAGCAAAGTAATACAGTTTGAGAGTCAGGGAAATCAGATGAATTAAGGACATCTTAATATATTGACATCTTTTTGAATTAAGCCTCTCCTGATACTGCATTATGTTTATATGATGTCTACAGGCCTTTTTTGAGAAATAATGGAAATAATGATGACCACTTCAAGTCATGATCAATCATCATGAAGCCTTCGGTTTGGCCAGAACTAGCCTAACCCCTGCGTTTTATGCTCTAGCTTTACAACCAGCCAGCACTAGCAAGCCTATTCTCCAAATCTAGATTCTAGATTACATGGTTACTCTGACATCTTTCAAATTCAGTGCAGAAGATGAAGAATTTTCAGGAATGATTTATTTCCTAGGCCTGAAATTTGCCCAGTGGGACAGCCACTGACACTCGCTGCCATGTTTTCCTTACAATTCATTTGCTTTTTAAAAGTTCCTTGTGTACTAAAGGTGACACATATTACACAACGTTCTTCTTTACATTGAAGTTTGCATTGAATAAATATATGATTCATTTGTAATTTATGTTATTTTAAAAGCATTTTTAAGAGAAGCTGCCAGAAGTACAGTCCAAACCAGATAGACCTGTTTTCATATCATTATAGTTCAATACAAACCCTCATGCTATACTTATGCCTATAATCACTTTTCCCCAAAGCTAGTGAAAACTCTTTTTAGACACAAGTAACTAAGCCTGACTTCAAAGTAATTGATTGCTTTCTGTATGACACCCTATTGAATAATCACCAACCACTTGAACTCAAAGTTTAAATGCCAGTCTGATAATTGGAACAATCAGCTTACATATGGGGGGGATTACAATTACTTTATCTGAAAAACACTTACACTCCTTTTTAATTCAAAAATATTGATTGATTGATTGATTGATTGATTGATTGATTGGTTGAATTTCTCTGCCGCCCATCTCATGTACGACGACTTTGGGCAGCTTACAAAGAATAAAAATGGCAAATCACTAAAAACAATTCTGTATAACTATAAATATGAACGCATATAAATACAAATTCAAATACAAAATATAAAATATAAATTCCAGATGGTAAATAAGATCTTATCCTGGCATCCTCATGGGGCCAACCACCCCCATGAATAGCTGTCGCTCCTCCCATCCCAGGCCAGGATGGAGCATAACCATGTTTTTACTCCCTTTCAAAAGGCCAGGAGACTGGGGGCCTGTCTTACCCCAGGGGGTAGCTTGTTCCAGAGGGTGGGTGCCATGGCAGAGAAGGCCCTCCTCCTGGACCCTGCCAATCAGCAATTCCTCATGGACAGGGTCTGTAACATGCCCTCTCTGCTTGACCAGGTGGGATGGGTTGATGTAACGGGGGTGAGGCGGTTCCTCAGGTAACCTGGACCCATGCCATGTAGGGCTTTAAAGGTGATAACCAACACCTTGAATTGGACCCAGAAGCAAACCGGCACCCAATGCAGCTCGCGCAGCAACGGTGTTATATGTGCCCTTCTAGGGGCTCCTAAGACTGCTCGTGCAGTCGCATTTTGCACCAGCTGTAGCCTCCGGATACTCTTCAAGGGTAGCCCCATGTAGAGCGCATTTCAGTAGTCTATGCGGGAGATGACCAGGGCATGAGTGACTGTTCGGAGGAACTCCCGATCCAGGAAAAGGCATAGCGCCCCTAGCCACAACTGCCACCTGCTCCTCAAGCAGGAGTCGTGAGTCCAGGAAAAACCCCTGGTTCTGCACCGGATCTGTCTGGGGCAGTGCAACCCCAGCCAGAGCCAAAGGTGGCAAATTCCCGGATACCCGGGTGCCCACAGCCACTCCATCTTACCAGGGTTCAGCTGAAGCCTGTTGTTCCTCATCCAGACCCCTACAGCCTCCAGGCACCAAGAAAGGGTGGTCACAGCCTCACTTACATCACCCGGGATGGA
This sequence comes from Charina bottae, assembly GCA_023362775.1. Classification (NCBI taxonomy): domain Eukaryota; kingdom Metazoa; phylum Chordata; class Lepidosauria; order Squamata; family Charinaidae; genus Charina; species Charina bottae. The sequence continues at coordinate 172,059,830 of JALMGJ010000001.1, forward strand.
TATGTATAATTGAGTATCATCAGCATATTGATGATACCTCACCCCGTGGCGATGGATGATCTCACCCAGCGGTTTCATGTAGATGTTAAAAAGGAGCGGAGAGAGCGCCGAACCCTGTGGAGGGGCTGCGGGCCAGATCTCTCACTCCCTATCAACACCGATTGGGATCAGCCCTGGGGGAAGGAGGTGAACCAGCGCAAAACCACACCGCCCACCCCCAACTCCCTGAGCTGCCCCAAAAGGATACCGAAAGCCGCTGAGAGGTCAAGAAGAGCCAGGATGGATGCACTGCCCCCATCCCGCTCTCGCCAGAGATCATCCATAAGTGCAACCAAAGCTGTTTCTGTCCCATATCCGTGGACCATATCATTCCCTAAGCCTCTGCTGACCTTCCGGTTACTCATCTAGTTATTATCTGCTCTCACCTGCAATTCTTTCCCATATGAAGTATGTGTCACAGCTTTTGTGAAGTGTTATGTTATTGTCATTTCTGATGGCTGACAGCTAGTCTATTAGTTTCAATAAAGGAGCAAATCAATTAATTAGATTGGAAAGTATGACAAAACAGGTCTTCCAATAATGTTAAGATCAAGGTGTTCCTGGTAGTCATCAGGGAGTTTTATGGAGAATGGCTGATGACATTAACTACCTTTTTAACATACACACATATGCACTCTTAATGGTCAGAGATGGAAAAAAATGTATCTTGAATTTTTCTTTGGTAATTTCTCCAACAAACAGCAGGCTCATACACTGCTTTAATCCAGCTGCTGTATTTTGTTTGCAAATTTCCAGCTATGACTATTTGTCCTCCTGATTGTTTGGAATCATCTCTGATTTGAGTTCCATAAACCTTGGGTTTTGTTTTTTCTTTTGGATTTTATCAGTATACTGCCCATAAAGCTATTAGCTATAGGGCAACTCATTAATCTTACAAACAAATAAATGGTTTCATAGGAAGGCTAAAGAGAGCAAGAATTAATGGTGTATTCTTGTATGAGTACAAGATTAAATTTCAAACCAACTAAAAAGTCAGTATGTATCAAAGCTTCCCATCCACATACATTTTTATGATTACATTCTTAATATCCTCATAGAATTATGATACATTAAAAGCATCCATAAAAAAACAATATAGTATAGGACCAATGACTGACCAGTGCTCCTGAAGAATGATCACAAACAAGGACAGAAGGGAGGTGGGAATTTATCATCTTCCCAATTTTCCATATATTTTGCCATTTGAATACAAACCTTCTCTTAACAACACTGACCTAGTCATAAAATATAACTGTAGTTGAATTTGCATGAGTGGAATATGAAGCAATGGACTTCCTGCTTGGTCAATTTTCCTTTCTAGAATATTTTGTTGGCACCTCTCTGAGCTTTGGAGATTCCTCAAAATAGATCCAGTCAAAATGGGCACTTGTGACATAAACCTTTTTTGAGATTGCCATTCTGGAAAAAGGGTTTAGCCCCTCAGTTTTTGACAGATAAATTCCTTTCCTTTTGGAAACACATGCTGGAGAAGAAATTGCTCCGATTTGGCTTCTCTTTAGATTCAGTAACCCAAAGCACTTATTAGCCAAAGGATCCTCAACATGGTTTGTCAATTTAATAACAGCAGAATATCAGTCTGTTACACCCACAGATTTACAATAAAAGTCCATCTAAACACTTACATCAGCTCACTGTAAATACTGTAGGATAATGTCTTTAGCATGTTTCAACCCACTCCATTCATCAACCTCCGAGGGCAGATACATGAAGTTACCATATTCAGAGAGGCTATGTCCATATGACTGAAGGGTATTGAATTAATAGCCCATATTCTATTCTATTGCAACTATTGTAAGGATATTCACTTATCCCCTTCTGTAATTAAAGATATAGATTGGCCTGACACATTTAGTGCTATCATCTATCTATCTATCTATCTATCTATCTATCTATCTATCTATCTATCTATCTATCTATATTAAATCACCTTGAAGTTTGCAAAGTTTATTTTGAGTAGTGTGTCATACTCCATGGCTATTAGTTAGAAGCATTACTAATAGGATCCTCTTAAGTCTGTTCATATGTTACCTCATTACTGATGTCAGTTTGGTGCACACATTTACTGTTGGTTTTTATGCATGGTCATTGACTGAAATAAAATCTGACTTGGACCGTACTGCAAATATAGATTCTCAAAAAAAATACTCACTCAAGGCATTTTATTACATATGCCCAGAGAAGATAGATTGGGTGTCTTGGATTATTCTGTGTTTAAAATTCAGAACATGTTTTTCAAAGTCAGAAGGCAATGCAATGTGTAAGTTTGCAAACTGTAGCAGAAAGGAAAAAAAGCATAACAGCCAGCCTACCCCTGGCAGAATGTGTTATTTTCTTATCAGAATAAGCAGACAAATTTAAAACCAGAAACTAAAAGCAGCAATTAAAATATTCATAAGAGTTATATTTACTTGTTTATTTACTTAAATTGAGGACTGGAGATCTTTTATATTTCTTTATCCCTTAACTGGAGCTGAAATGTTTTAAATGCCATACCTTTTACTTCAGCAGTTGAAGATATAAACACAGAGCAATTTATTATATTTTGTGTCCTCTATCAGATGAGTTAAGTTAAGAAAGAATGATTGGCTTATGTGTGAACTGTATATTTCACAGCTGAGGAAGTAATAAATTTCAGATTCCTTGGGTCAGTGCAACACTTCCTTCAGAACACCTTTAGCTATTAATTCAGTTATTTCAGGGTTTTTTTTTCTTTCATTACAACCTCATGAGGTAGATTAGGCCCAAAAAATGAGTAATAAAATAAATGACTTTAATGAAAAGATTAATGAAAACTTTGTTTTGACAGAAATTTTTATATTAAGCAATGCAAGCTCAGAGGCATTACAATTTCTTGTAGCTGGGTTCTATTGTTCTACTGAGGAACCAAAAACAGCATCTCTGGGGACTTCTTTATCCTTATGACATCTCTGAAGGCAGGTAAGGTTGCACAATCACCTGATAAATCTAGCAACATTTTTAAGAGCAGTAACAGGGACAACCACCCTTGGTCACCCACACAGAGGATATTCTATCCAAAATGCGATCCTGTCTTTGAATCTATATAATCCCATATCTCTGAATTTGGGGTTTTCCCCACATGCTTCCTTTTACTGAACTATTGACTGTAACGGACAAAAAAGAGGGGGTGAAATTGACTCAGCATGCAATAAGAAGCATGCAATAAGAAGGGTGGAGTTAAGATTAACCTTCTGCCCCAGGCCTCTGCATTACTGCGGACGCTGACTGCAGCCAGGAAATCAGAAGACGTCTACTTCTTGGGAGGAGAGCAATGACAAATCTCGATAAAATAGTTAAGAGCAGAGACATCACACTGACAACAAAGGTCCACATAGTTAAAGCAATGGTATTCCCTGTAGTAACCTATGGCTGTGAGAGCTGGACCATAAGGAAGGCTGAGCAAAGGAAGATAGATGCTTTTGTTGGAGGAAAATTCTGAGAGTGCCTTGGACTGCAAGAAGATGAAACCAGTCCATACTCCAGGAAATAAAGCCAGACTGCTCACTTGAGGGAATGATATTAAAAGCAAAACTGAAATACTTTGGCCACATAATGAGAAGAGAGGATACCCTGGAGAAGAAGCTGATGGTAGGGAAAGTGGAAGGCAAAAGGAAGAGGGGCCGACCAAGGGCAAGATGGATGGATGATATTCTGGAGATGATGGAATATCACCTCCGTGGGGAGCTGGGGATGACGATGGCCAACAGGAAGGTCTGGTGTGGGCTGGTCCATGAAGTCACAAAGAGTCGGAAGCGACTGGATGAATAAACAACAACCCAGGCCTCTTAAGGTCCTGATAAGGGTCCCAGTTCAGCTTTATGACTGGGTTTCTTGTCCCATTTCAAAGTCCATCATGCTATATTATCTTGAATTTTGGAGAATGAAAGTGTTTTTCAGCTACGTTTCTGAAGAATTTAATTTGATTGCTGCAGTAAAGAAAATCATACAGGCAGATAGACGTATACTGGATGATAAACCATGATTACTGTTGCCTCTAGGTGGCAGAATGGGAGAAATGACTGCTTTAGAAGACATGGGTTTCCAGCCCAACATGAGTAATGCTGCGTCTAGGATCGTTATGGCCTTACTGTGTGTATATATATGTCTATAGTGGCACAAAACTTTACGTAGGCAGAAGTGATTTGTTTTTGCAGTTTCTACAACTGTAGGAGGGTGTCATGACCACTGATAAAATACATAAAAAACAGAACAAACATCTGCAGCTGATATGTGTGCTTGTGGGTTTCTGTTAACAGCAAACAATATACATGAAAGTTAAAGTTCTGCAAGAAACCAAAATGTATTTTAAAATAGATGGGGATGGGATGGATTGGTTATTCAAAATGGATAAAACATGAATCAGGGTCATATAAATGATGGTATGATAAATGATAAATGATAGTAAAACTAAAGAAAATCTGGAGAAATGCTCTTCAGGTGTAATTGAAGAAAAATAATGTAGTTCTCTACTTCCTGAAAAATAATCAGATGCAGAAGCATTAAAACAGCTCATAACCAAATGGTTATGAGGAAATTAGGGGATATCCTGAATCTTCACTGATGACATGAACAATTAAAGCACTGTATTCAGTTGCATATAGCATATAGAGCATATAGAGTCACTGGTTTGAGACGGGCAGCTATATAAATTGAATGAATGAATGAATGAATGAATGAATGAATGAATGAATGAATGAATGAATAAGTAAGTAAGTAGGTAAGTAAGTAAGTAAGTAAGTAAGTAAGTAAGTAAGTAAGTAAGGTTGTTTGGTCTTCAGTGATGAATTCCTATTTTCTGCTGGTTCTTTCAGACCTATTCCAGGGGACACTAGAAGATTTGGGCTGGATGAAATAGAGAATGAAAGGGAGGATTGGGGCTTTGCTCACAGAGACCCAACCACCATCTTAACCTTTGAGCTGCCCATTCCCCATCACTCCAGCAAAGGAGATCGTTACCTTGTCGTGGTGCTGGAGCTTGAGCACCTCAATGAAACCATGAGCTAAACCGTGAAGGGACACCCAAGACGGGAAGGTCGTGGCAGAGAGGTCAGACTAAATATGATCCCTGGGGAAGGTAATGGCAACCCACCCCAGTATTCTTGCCATGAAAACTAAATGGATCAGTACAACCAAAGATATGTCGGTATACCATCGGAAGATGGGACTCCCAGGTCGGAAGATGGTCAAAATGCTACTGGGGAGGAACAGAGGATACGTTCAACTAGCCCCAGACGTGATGACGCAGCTAGCTCAAAGCCGAAAGGACGGCTAGCAGCCGACGGTGCTGGTGGTGAACGACGAATCCTATGTTCTAAAGATCAACACACCATAGGAACCTGGAACGTAAGATCTATGAGCCAGGGCAAATTGGATGTGGTTATTGGTGAGATGTCAAGATTAAATATAGACATTTTAGGTGTCAGTGAACTGAAATGGACTGGAATGGGCCACTTCACATCAGATGACCACCAGATCTACTACTGTGGACAAGAGGACCACAGAAGAAATGGAGTAGCCTTCATAATTAATAATAAAGTGGCTAAAGCAATGCTTTGATACAATCCAAAAAACGATAGAATGATCTCAATTCGAATTCAGGGGAAACCATTTAACATCACAGTGATCCAAATATACGCCCCAACCACAGATGCTGAAGAAGCAGAAGTAGATCAGTTCTATGAGGATCTCCAGCACCTACTGGATAATACACCAAAAAGAGATGTTATTTTCATTACAGGAGACTAGAATGCTAAGGTGGGTAGTCAAACGACACCTGGAATTACAGGTAAGCATGGTCTGGGAGAACAAAATGAAGCGGGACATAGGCTGATAGAATTTTGCCAAGACAACTCACTGTGCATAACAAACAGTCTCTTCCAACAACCTAAAAGACGACTTTATACATGGACTTCACCAGATGGTCGACACCGAAATCAGATCGACTACATCCTTTGCAGCCAAAGGTGGCGGACATCTATACAGTCGGTAAAAACAAGACCTGGAGCTGACTGTAGTTCAGATCACGAACTTCTTATTGCACAATTTATAATCAGACTAAAGAGAATAGGGAAGACCCACAGATCAGTTAGATATGAGCTCACCAATATTCCTAATGAATATGCAGTGGAGGTGAAGAATAGATTTAAGGGACTAGATTTAGTAGATAGGGTCCCGGAAGAACTATGGACAGAAGTTCGCAACATTGTTCAGGAGGCGGCAACAAAAAACGTCCCAAAGAAAAAGAAAACCAAGAAGGCAAGATGGCTGTCTGCTGAGACACTGGAAATAGCCCAAGAAAGAAGGAAAGCAAAAGGCAACAGTGATAGGGGGAGATATACCCAATTAAATGCAAAATTCCAGAGGTTAGCCAGAAGAGATAAGGAATTATTTTTAAACAAGCAATGTGCGGAAGTGGAAGAAGACAATAGAATAGGAAGGACAAGAGACCTCTTCCAGAAAATTAGAAACATCGGAGGTAAATTCCAGGCAAAAATGGGTATGATCAAAAACAAAGATGGTAAGGACCTAACAGAAGCAGAAGAGATCAAGAAAAGGTGGCAAGAATATACGGAAGATCTGTACAGGAAGGATAATAATATTGGAGATAGCTTTGACGGTGTGGTCAGTGAGTTAGAGCCAGACATCCTGAAGAGTGAGGTTGAATGGGCCTTAAGAAGCATTGCTAATAACAAGGCAGCAGGAGACGACGGTATCCCAGCTGAACTATTTAAAATCTTGGAAGATGATGCTGTCAAGGTGATGCATGCCATATGCCAGCAAATTTGGAAAACACAAGAATGGCCATCAGATTGGAAAAAATCAACTTATATCCCCATACCAAAAAAGGGAAGCACTAAAGAATGTTCAAACTATCGAACAGTGGCACTTATTTCACATGCCAGTAAGGTAATGCTCAAGATCTTGCAAGGTAGACTCCAGCAATTCATGGAGCGAGAATTGCCAGATGTACAAGCTGGGTTTAGAAAAGGCAGAGGAACTAGAGACCAAATTGCCAATATCCGCTGGATAATGGAGAAAGCCAGGGAATTTCAGAAAAACATCTATTTCTGTTTTATTGACTATTCTAAAGCCTTTGACTGTGTGGATCATAACAAATTGTGGCAAGTTCTTGGTGGTATGGGGATACCAAGTCATCTTGTCTGCCTCCTGAGGAATCTGTATAACGACCAAGTAGCAACGGTAAGAACAGAGCACGGAACAACGGACTGGTTTAAGATTGGGAAAGGAGTACGGCAGGGTTGTATACTCTCACCCTACCTATTCAACCTGTACGCAGAACACATCATGCGACATGCTGGGCTTGATGAATCCAAGGCTGGAGTTAAAATCGCTGGAAGAAACATTAACAATCTCAGATATGCAGATGATACCACTTTGATGGCTGAAAGCGAGGAGGAGTTGAGAAGCCTTATGACGAAGGTGAAAGAAGAAAGTGCAAAAGCTGGGTTGCAGTTAAACCTCAAAAAAACCAAGATTATGGCAACAAGCTTGATTGATGACTGGCAAATAGAGGGAGAAAAAGTGGAGGCAGTGACAGACTTTGTATTTCTAGGCGCAAAGATTACTGCAGACGCTGACTGCAGCCAGGAAATCAGAAGACGTCTACTTCTTGGGAGGAGAGCAATGGCAAATCTTGATAAAATAGTTAAGAGCAGAGACATCACACTGACAACAAAGGTCCGCATAGTTAAAGCAATGGTATTCCCTGTAGTAACCTATGGCTGCGAGAGCTGGACCATAAGGAAGGCTGAGCGAAGGAAGATAGATGCTTTTGAACTGTGGTGTTGGAGGAAAATTCTGAGAGTGCCTTGGACTGCAAGAAGATCAAACCAGTCCATCCTCCAGGAAATAAAGCCAGACTGCTCACTTGAGGGAATGATCTTAAAGGCAAAACTGAAGTACTTTGGCCACATAATGAGAAGACAGGATACCCTGGAGAAGAAGCTGATGCTAGGGAAAGTGGAAGGCAAAAGGAAGAGGGGCCGACCAAGGGCAAGATGGATGGATGGTATTCTGGAGGTGACGGACTCAACCATTGGGGAGCTGGGGATGGTGACGGCCGACAGAAAGCTCTGGCGTGGACTGGTCCATGAAGTCACGAAGAGTCGGAAACGACTGAACGAATAAACAACAACAAATTCCCCATCAATACGCAAGAAATGAAGGGAAGAAAGCCAACCACTCTGGAAAACGCGGACACACTCCCAACATACACACATGCACATGCATATATGTTTTCTATCTCCTTCCTACCTTACTGCCATCAATCCTAAATATAAATTGCATTTCAATGAAATTGGAATGGCACATCCAAATACTGTTTTTTTCTATCCAGACCACTGGGCTTTTGGATTCTGCCTGATGCAGGCCACCTTCACTCTGGATTCCAGACAGAGCAAAGCATACAGAGCATATGAATGCATGGAACATCCAAAATGAAACCTTTCATGCCTGAAGTGGTCTGTACCCTGGTACGTATGTCCTATTCCTAAAAGAGTTATTCGTTTTCACTGTTGGTTCACTAACAGCTAGATCCCGATTTCTTGACAAACAGGCTATATTGTTCCCTTGACTTCCTCTTGATTTTTTGTAGTTTACTGTAAAAGGAGCCTTACCTTAGCTTGATTCAAACAAGGTAGTCCTCGCTTAGTGACCACAATTGGGACTGGCAACTCCATCACTAAGCGACACAGTTGTTAAGCGAGACATCACATGACCATGACAGACTTACGGCCTCACTTCTGCCACGGTTGTTAAGCAAATCACCCGTGGTCATTAAGCATGACATCATGTGACCATGACTTGGGATTTTACTTCCAGCTTCTCCATTGACTCTGCTTGTCAGAAGCCAGCTGTGAAGTGCACAAATGGCAATCACATGACCGCGGGATACTGCGACAGTTGTAAATACCCACCGGTTGCAAAGAGCCCGAATCTCAATCACGTGACCGCGGGGATGCTGCAATGGTCATAAGTGCAAGGACCGGTTGTAAAGTTACTTTCTCAGCACCGTCATAACTTTGAACAGTCGCTAAACAGGGCAGTCGTTAAGCATGGACTGCCTATACTAGAAATATCCCTGTGGCTCTACCTGCTACTCTAACCCTAAATTCCTGCATTTCAATCAGATTCCCTTCCCGGCCCCCTGTAATAATTTTCATCCATTTCAGTGGCATTTGACATCTCCTTCTGGAGCCATAGTCACATCTGAATGAGCTGGACAAGGATCACCATCACTGGATCCTGAAGTGAAAAAGATTTAAACCTTCTTCGGCCCTGAAAGGAGTTGCAATTACTTGAAACACAGGGACTATATCATGACCTCCAGCACGTTAAGGAAAAAAAATGTCTGAATAAAAAGTTAAGCGTCCCCTCTGAGAATCAAAAGCCTCACAAACACAAAATAAACCTTCTCTTCTGCTTTTAATGTAGCCTTTGAGATCATTTGTTTATCAAGCCACTTCACCCCCAACTGTTCTCCCTGAGGTGAGCCAGCTTCTTTTCAAAGATGTTGCAGGGATTTGAATCCCATCCACTATTCTGCCCAAAGCTATGGCACGACCACCAGGTGTTGCTTTCCTTTCGTTGCTGCCGCCAGCCTGTCGATAGGACCAAACGCATTTATTTATTTGTTGGTTTGTTTAAAAAGCAGCAGTCGTCTTACCTGACAAGTAAGAAACATCGCTTGGCCCAGATATACAGTATGACATCCTGACAGCATCTCCATCATGGGGTTTTAAAATGGGATGAGGAAAGCACACGAAGATCGGCCATTCTTAGCTTGATATTAACCGAGAGGAAAGACGCCCTGCATATCCACACTCCACCCTTATGCGCTGCTCCTCTCCCGAGCTGATGCCTGCTGGACACTTAAACAGTTTAAGAAAATTCTATCTAGATTTGCACACTTCCTCAGTGAGTTGCCAGGTGTTCAGTCCAGGATGCCTCTTCCCCCATTGGACAATTCCCTCCTGCTTGCCCTCCCCAGCTGACATTAAACACTTACATTCCTAACTTGTCAATGAAATAAAGATAATGAAACACTGAGGTCTGACTTATCATGACACAGAAATAAATCAAAACATGTTGCAGAATACTTGGCTAAACATTTTTAGCTATGTCTCCTGAATTACCTGAAACAAACATTCTCGCTGTCTCAATTATTCCTGGACTTCCCACCTCCTGGGTATTCCAATAAATTTATTCTGAGAGTGCTGAGGAGTTAGACCCTAACTTTTTCCCCAGCCTTGGTTCCCTGCTTTTGCTCATTTTGAAAAGAACAAAAGCTTTTTCTACCTCCTTCAAGAGATGGAAGATCTGAGGACATCTTTCCCTTGTAGATGTTTATTTGGGATGTCTGGGCCAGCAACTGAAAAGGATACATTCACAATCCTAGGCTACTAGCTTTAGTTGAACTCAGGCCGGTGCGGTGTTTCCTGCTAACAGTACGAACAATCCAAGTCAGGTTTTTGCCCCAGTTTGGCCAGTATACTGCAAGCACAACCCAAGTAAGTTCACTTTATGTAACCCAAGCTAGTGTCTCTGGAGGTTACCTTACAAGACAACATACCATTGCTCACATCTCATCCACTAGGAGCGGGTAACAATCTACTGACATCCTCTCAAGATGTCTTTCTGATTGAATGTTAGAAAAAAAAAGTATCTCCCTCCTAAGAGCAAAAGCAGTTTGGCAGTGGAACCAATTACCCAGAAAGCTGATGGACTCTCCTTCATTGGAAGTTTTCAAGTGAAGACTAGCAAGCTATCCATCGGGGATATTTTAATCTGGATTCCTGCAGTGAGTAGGGGATTGAACCCAGTGAAGCTACTGGAAATAACCCTTTCCAATTTAAGAGAATTATAAATTACCTTAAAAACGTATTAATATATTGAGAATATATTCATTGGACAGAATAAAAAGCCAGAATGGCCATGCAATATTATACTATATTGGCTCAGAATTAAAATCCATTAAATTCAAAAAGACATATTCCTAAGTAAATGTTTGCAGTCAGTCACAGCTAAAAGCAATCTACTTTGGTGCTTAAGCAGAGCAGGGTACCACCAATGATTTTCTTCATGATAAACAGTAAGATAACTGTCATTGTACTGTCCTTACTCCATTGTCACCCTCCCCACTATCCCAAATGATGAGCTATGGTTGATTAAACCCTTAGTGGTCAGAGACCACTACACACACACACACACACACACACATTGCCCTTATACTGAGATGCTGTTTTGCTTTCCCTACAGGTGTCATAACTATTTTTCTAAAGAAGGTTAAAAGATTTCTTTATACCCTTTTAGAGCACACATATTGGCCTCTTGACAAACCCACTCTACTAGATGAATAATTATCATTCTACCATATGACAGTAAAAATGAAGTGCCCTTCACCCTTGCATACTGCTAAAATGCCTTCTGCTGAAGTGTAATTATAAAGAGGCAAAACAAACATGAAGTATATTCCCTGTATCAGTTCAGCTATGACTACTGATCTGATTCAGTGCTGTCCAGTCACAGCTTGATCAGGAAGGGAACAGATGGAAATTTAAGTGCCTATATTTGTGTGCCTTCCTTAGTTCCATTTTCCTGAGAATTTATGCCCTTTGCTTCATCCTAAGCATTTGCTTTCCTTCTTCCCTCTCTAACTCCTCCTTTCCTCACAAGAAATAATAAATGGCAAGATGCAGAAAAGTAGCATTGGTTGTTAAGAGGTTGAATAAAATAACCTGTTATTCATCTTGCATAAATGAAATGAGAAGGCTAACATCTCACGTAAATACCAAGACTTTTGAATTGGTGGGCCTGGCTTTCAAGAGAGAAGCAGGTAAAATGTTGAGCAGAAAGAGACGGGGCAAAGGTGAGAGGAACTGGCTCTAGTGTGGATGGGTACACATGTCATTAACCCTTCGAACAATTCATCCCATCAGTCATGTGCAAGGGGCAAGGGGCAATATAAAAAGGCTGTCCATCCCTGTCTTTGCTTATCTGGTTCCTGTTTTATCTACTCTATAGCAGCGGTCCCCAATCTTTCTGGCACCAGGGACCGGTTGTGGAAGAAAATTTTTCCACGGACTGGGGGGGGGGGGTTTGCAGGTGGGAGCCAATCATGCGCACTGGGTGCGGTTTTCAGGCAAGAGTCAATTGCACGCAGCGGTGGGGCGGGGTTTGCAGGACGGAGCCCCACGGCCCACTTCCTAACAGGCCGCGCCACAGGTTGGGGACCCCTGCTCTATAGGACTTTAAAGTTTAAAGCCAATTGGACTTAGGAAGCACTATAAATGATGACAGATAGCCACAATACACTTAGCTTCTTGATGGCAGGGATTTAAAAGAATTTGTTAGGGATCCTGCTGGGAATGAATTTGGATATTTTGCTTTCAGGAGATTCACAGTGGGATGAATGCTAGCCAAAATAAAGTCTGACTAGTATTCTACTTTCCCAAGGCAAAAAAAAAAAAGTCTAAGGTGATGCAGACAGAGTTCTTTCTAAAATCTATCAGACAGCCTCATCTGTCAAGTTCTTAAAAACCCAATGCACTTACAGCTGTTTGAAGAGTAGATGTTTCTTCCCAGTGCTTCCTAGAATTACCATGATTACTTAGAGTCTTTAATTTATGTAAAGTTTACTATTTTAAACTGGGGTTGTCACAGGTTTACGTTATATTTGCTATAATACTGTTGCATTTGTTTTACATTATTCTTGCTTGCTTGGGTAAGGCACCTTGGTCAGATAAACCTTCTGAAAAATGACCTACACATTTGAATAGCCACAACAAGAATAGTAATGAACTAACCTGCTAAATGGAGCCATCCCTTCAATCTCCTCTCTCTGCTGTTTCCCCTAGTGTAACCATTTAGACGGCTCCTTTCTTGGGACATGAGCTTCATTTCATTCTATTTCATTTTACATTTTCTTCCATTTATTTATAGGTTAGCTATCACATTCCTTGGCAGGGAAAGGCACTCAAAATGACTCACAGCATACACGTTATATGCTATAAAATAATGGTGGCGGGGTGGGAGAATCCAGAAACAAAGCCAAATTACCCATTTATGCCACCATAATAAAATGTCTAGCAAGATGATGACCTGCTAAGTCATCCACCAAGTAAATAAGCTACGTTTTTGTGCTTGTTTTGTTTTTGTTTGGCTTAGATGACTTTTTACAGAGCTGCGCGCTGTGATAGCCCTGTATTAAGAACAAATAATAACAGCCCTTTTCGTTCCCCTTTTCTCCTTCCCTGCTCAAGGCTGCAAAGTATATGATCAAACAGGGCTGGCAGGAGTGGGCTCATACCACTTATTAACTACTGAGATGGTTTGCCAGCTCTGGCATAAGGAGCACCAGTAGTACACCGAGTCTTTCCCTTCAAATAGATGGCAAAAGGGGAAGCTTAAAATGTGCGGGTGGAACCGCTCTGCAGTATTATGGGCACTGATTTCCAAGCACCGTGCAATCAGTCGAAACTGCATCGTTTCTCACCAGGGCTTTCTGAGGCTCAGCTCTAGTCCATGTGGAGTAATAACCGAGTACATTAAATGAAGTGCCAAAAGAACACAGTTCGTTCATTGCTCTGTGCATCTGGGAGATTAGAGTCTCCAGATCAGATCAAAGGGTGGCTTTGTGGCATATTTGTTTCTTAGCAGCTCTGATTTTAAAATTAAAGGGATTAACTGCAAGTTCTTCTTCGGTCAGAAGTTCTTTGATGAGAGACTACACGTGAACAATTCAACATGCTGGGGTAACATCTAAAACAGTTCTTCCTATTGAGATAAAATATCGCAGGAAGCCAGCAGGAAGAAGCTCTTCCCAGTGTGCCACAAAAGGATGCAAACTGTAAACTGTCCTGCTCTCCATTTCTCATAGCGGGGAGATCAGGGACTTGGACACCATTGCAACACATAATTTTTCTCTCCAATCATTCGGCTGGCAGCGCTGGGCAATGCAATGCCGCTTTGGAAATTAGTGAGACTTATTTCTGTCATCAACGAAAGAAGGCTCGCCTTATTTAATTATTTCTTTTTTAAAAAAAATAAAAATAAAATATTTTTGTTCTGTCCTTCGACTTAAAAAAAAACCACTCAAAATGCTGATCGTTATAGGCAGGATTCCTGGGGAACAAGTACACAGTATCCTATGGAGGAGAAAATGGTACAAATTGTTCATTGTGAAGTTATTATTGAAACGTTAAAAATTATGATACACATTTGTTTGAAAAATATTGGTTATATTAGTTTGTAGTGTTATAGATAAGTAAGCAGCTATACACCTATATAATTAAATTACAAATATTATACTTTAAAGCGTGTATATGTGTGTGGGGGTATGTGCATGGGAAAGTAATTGCATATTAAACTACCTAGGGGGGGAAACTAAGGGAGAAAATATTTTTTAAAAACCTAGAGATTAAATGAAATAAATAACAGTAAATAAAACTAAACATACATGCCCTTACAGACGTACCAACCCCCCCCCCACAGCTACAATTTAACAGCCTAAATTGTAGCTGTTAAAAAGAAAGAAAATCCATCTATTGAAATTAAACTTTCTTCAATTTTGTTATTATGATTCCATTTCTGAACAATGAATTAAATCTAGACTATAAGGAATCAAACTGTCCACTTTGCATCTCCTTTGGTACATTAACATAAGCTGATTTTAATTCACGAGAAAATTAACAAAACCAATGTTTCTATAACCATTCTAATTGATTCTGGCTGCACCGGTGCAAATTTATCAGAGATAACATTGCAAACAGGAACATCTGCAGGTTATCAAAATCTGCAAGAAGGCAGGCACAACATCATGATCCAAGCCCCACCCCTTTTTCATGGGCATCCCAAATGGGCAGGGCTTGGATTGCAATGCCATGCTTGCCATTTTGCCAGTTATGACCCTTCCCCTGATGGCTGACACTGCCTGAAAATATGCATTCAAGCTGTGAATTGAAGTACCATTACAAGACCAACTTAAGTTCTTCAAAACCTGATCACATAGAACGAAGTGCGAAAGGTACCACATATCTTCTATTCAAGCACCTGACGATATAGTTTAAGTACTGTATGTATTAGCTGTTTCAGCAGGAAAGAGGGATGTTGATATTGATGTTACATATTTCATATTCTGACATTCGAAAGAGAGAAAGGACTCACTCTCTCAAACTCTGGAACGTGATAGCTCTTACTTGGACAAAGACGTGCTTCTAAAATTGCATTCGGCAGTTGGAAGGACTGTCTGGCACGTTCCCAGGTAAGACTCCTCCAGCATTAGCTTTGGCTTGCTCTGCAAGGGGAAATAAATGATAGCTAGTTCCCAGACTGATAACTGTCCGGAGTCGCTGGGAGCCAGGTGCCATATAAATTTAATATATTATTATTATTATTACTATTATTACTATTATTACTATGATTATGATTATGATTATGATTATGAAGTGGAGTAGCCATTTCCAAAACAACCAACAGGTCCAGTCTACCCTTCTTTCACAAAAAAGACTAGCCTCTTCCCTTTTACATAGGAACAGTGTGAGAATCAAAATAGAACATACATTGGAATTCTTGTGTTGTTACTTAAGCATTCTTCTTAATGCGGTTTACTAATCTCAGAGAATTTTGGGGGGGATTAAACATTTCCAGTCCAGGATGATACTAGAAGCCTGACAAATCAAGGACAGGGAAGGCTTAAGGATTCCACTGTAGATGATCCTCATTTCCATTAAAATGAAATATGTTAAAATGGAACACAGGTTTAATATTTCTTTCCATCATAATATCCCTTTCCTACTTCTCCAAACATGTAACTTGAAGGAGTGTACTATCCTATCTTTCAGAGGTAATAAACTGGAAGTGTTCTGTGAAAAATGCCATGAGTCTTAAAAATGTACTTACAATATTCATGTAGTTACAATTTGAATTTGAGTTGCATTTATTTTAAAATAGACCACAGTTACGACTTACTGAAGCTTTTAAGCCACAAACACAACATCAGGGAATTAAAAAATAACAGTTTATAAAGAAATGTGATAACTAAAAGACTTTTAACACAAATTATGATAGAATTAGATCAGTTAACAGGCTGATCTACAGAAGCTTAAACTAGAGATAGAAATAACTATTAGGCTTCAAACACATCTTGTTGACAGGGTTTAATGATAGTCTCTTGCGTAAAGAGCGACACAGGCCTACAATAAACCCTGGGGAGTATTCATGTAACACTCTACAATGAGGAGACTGCTTCCAGCTGGCAATTGTATTCTTGTATTTCCTTACTGTTTTATTTTAAGATGGTAGTACAGATTTCTGGGCCCAGCACCTTAAAAAATACATTGCAGAGCTAGAAAAGGTGCAACAAACAGCAACCACAAGGTTGCAGCAGCTTCCCTATGAGGAAAGACTCTAGCAATCGGGGGTCTTTAGCACTGATTGACAGAGGGTGAGGAGAGAGGTGATAGAGCTGTATAAAATCATGCATGATATAGCTAACATTGAGTGGGTAGAGAAAGAGACTGATTTTTCTCCCTCTCTCTCACTGTTACACTTCACAACCATCTACTGAAACTAAGTGCAAGGTGATTCGGGATTGACAGAAGGAAATACTCCACATAACACATAGTCAAACTGTAGGGTTCATTGCTGGCAGATGGGGCAATGGCAGCCAATTGAGAGGGTTTTAAAAAGAGATGGCCTGGGGTCAGGGAGAATCTGGCTTTCAGTGGCTACTAATATTGGTGGCTGCTTACAAGCTCCTGAATCATAGGTTACATGGCTTAAACATTGATTCCTGGGAAACAATGAAAGGGAGCTATCAGACTCCTGTCCAAGTGTGGAGCTCAATTGAAGGGAATCTCTCTCCCCCCCTCCCCCCCATACAAATTTGTACATGTGTGTGGGGGAGAGAGAAAGATACACAAATATATCAATAGGCATTATATCTATTTGCATTTATTTTTCAAAATATTTCTTCCCTGCATTTCAGCCTGAATGGATGCTCAAGGTAGCATTACGGTTGCTAAAACATTGAAAAGAAAAATCCAGAGGAACATAGGCAGAGGCACAAAATAAAAATGAAAGCTAAAAGATACAGACAACAGAAGGTAGATGAGATTACTGTTTCAGGACCAAACTCACATTTTTTTAACCATACAAAAACCATGTTAGAAACCTGTGTATCTCCAATAGGGATGCAAGGGGGGGAAAGAGTACCTTGTTTAAAAACAGCTGTGTCCCTGGGGAGGGATTGTGATCTTGAGTTTCATAATTTCCACAGGGACACATTACACCTGTCTTCTCGCCACATTATTGAGCAAGCTAATAAGATACTCTATGGCCCTATGGGACATTGTGGGATATCCAGCTGCATTGGTAGTGCAAACTGTTCAACCTGTCTGAAGTGAAACGGGAGTTGGGATATTGTCTCTAGATGACAGCGTCAAGTTACAATAATAAGAAATGAAGCCTATTCATACAGAGAAGTCAAAGGTAAGCCAAGTAGGCTAACGTGCCTACAATCACTCTACTATTTCACCATGGATAAAAGGAAAGTCTTCAATGTGTTTACGATTTACTAACAGTGCCACATTTACTTAGTTGTCACTGTCATTTTTTCCCCCAAAGGCATTATAATTCCATGGGAAGAGGGAAAGTTACACCCATGTTAAACTTGTCAAAATATATATTTCTGGAGCTAGCTGTTTCCTGAGTATGGTACTTTCACAGGATGCTTTATGGATTACTATTAAAACAATCTGCTGAGAATTTGGCTGATGAACTGGCCATAATTTGTGTTTAGCGTACTCTGAAAGCCTACATTTTAGGAACAGTGTAGGTCTGTTTTTTTAGTTGGTATGTCTTAATGACAGGGTAAGGTGCATAAATCCAGTATAGTGACACATCCTCCACTTTCAAATATGAATAGCATTTAAATACATTTAATTTGGCCTACTTACAGAAAAGATTACTCTTTCCTGAAAAGAACAGTTACAGAAGGAAAGTGGAATTGTGCATTTTGTATAGATTTATACATCCTCTTCAGCTTTCTGTCCATCACCCACGTCTTCTGTATTCCTGACCCAAATTTATATATTATTTTATTTTATTTTATTTTATTTTATTTTATTTTATTATTTTATTTTATTATTTTATTTTATTTTATTTTATTATTTTATTTTATTATTATTTTATTTTATTTTATTGATTTGAATTTATTAGCCGACCAACTCCAATGGACTCTGTTTAAATGATGATGTGCCAATAGGAGAATGTGTCCAAGGAGGAACAAATGGAGCCTTTGATGATTGATGGTACCACCTTGAGAGGAGAATCAAGCAGATTACAGCTCCAGAATGAGCATAAATCCCCAAATGCCTTATCCTCAGGCTATAGTAAAACTTCAGAGAACGCAAGGCTGGCATCATTAAGGAGAGGGAGCTAGAAGTGACATGGCTACATCCAGGAAGGAAGAATCATAACTCCGGAGTGTTACATGGTCAGACACTATTTAGGTGCCTTCCAGTTAGGAAAGTCCTAACCATGAAATGCCACAAATAGCATATCAGTAATTAGGTTTTGGATAGGCTGACCATATTTCAGGATGGCAAAATGGGACGGGGTCTTTTGTAATATTCCATATTCATGAAAAAGACAATGGCTGAAAGCGAGGAGGAGTTGAGGAGCCTTATGACGAAGGTGAAAGAAGAAAGTGCAAAAGCTGGGTTGCAGTTAAACCTCAAAAAAACCAAGATTATGGCAACGAGCTTGATTGATGACTGGCAAATAGAGGGAGAAAAAGTGGAGGCAGTGACAGACTTTGTATTTCTAGGCGCAAAGATTACTGCAGATGCTGACTGCAGCCAGGAAATCAGAAGACGTCTACTTCTTGGGAGGAGAGCAATGGCAAATCTTGATAAAATAGTTAAGAGCAGAGACATCACACTGACAACAAAGGTCCGCATAGTTAAAGCAATGGTATTTCCTGTAGTAACCTATCGCTGCGAGAGCTGGACCATAAGGAAGGCTGAGCGAAGGAAGATAGATGCTTTTGAACTGTGGTGTTGGAGGAAAATTCTGAGAGTGCCTTGGACTGCAAGAAGATCAAACCAGTCCATACTCCAGGAAATCAAGCCAGACTGCTCACTTGAGGGAATGATATTAAAGGCAAAACTGAAGTACTTTGGCCACATAATGAGAAGACAGGATACCTTGGAGAAGAAGCTGATGCTAGGAAAAGTGGAAGGCAAAAGGAAGAGGGGCCGACCAAGGGCAAGATGGATGGATGGTATTCTGGAGGCGATGGACTCAACCATTGGGGAGCTGGGGATGGTGACGGCCGACAGAAAGCTCTGGCGTGGGCTGGTCCATGAAGTCACGAAGAGTCGGAAACGACTGAATGAATAAACAACAATGAAAAAGACAAGGGTCCCTGCCCCCGGTCCATGTGATTGGCTCCTGCCTGCAAACCCCACCCCGGTCCACGTGATTGGCTCCCACCTGCAAACCCCGCCGCCCGGTCCACACGATTGGCTCCCACCTGCAAACCCCGCCCCCGGTCCACACGATTGGCTCCCACCTGCAAACCCCGCCCCCGGTCCATGTGATTGGCTCCTGCCTGCAAACCCCAGCCCCGGTCCGCGCTCCGGCTCAGATCCTCCTTCCACGGCATTCCTGCCGGGTTTGAAAAATAGGACAAAATTGAGATTTTTACGACGGGACGGTTGAAAAATGCTAAAAAAATGGGACTGTCCCATTCAAAACAGGACGTATGGTCAGCCTAGTTTTGGACATACAAAAGGTAATAATAAAATGAAAATTGTACATCTTTAAATGGTTTTGCTGAGCTTTAACAACACTTACCCCAAGCAGATCTGCATAGTTTGGCAGCAGTCCTTTCCTTTCATACATCTGTTACACTCCTTTTTTTAATGTAAAAGAGCAAAGAGATGTGTATCATACTGCCATCATAATTGGTCTGAACCAATTATGGTTCTAGGTTTAGCTTGATCTATCTTGTCCTTCTTTAATTCTGAGAAGCTACTGCACTCTATTTATTCATTAGACTTAAGAGACAGAAAGACCATTCATTGTATCCCCACCTTTTATTTTTCCCCACCAAAACAGACCCATAGGGTAGATTATAATCAAAAACCTTCTGATGGTTTTGTCAGAAAACATATAGTCACAATGAAAATTCTTCTCCTTATGCATGTCTCTGTGGCATCAATATACATGTGGAAAAGATATAGAGCCTGTGTTACAATGTCACAATATTTGTTTTGTTATTTGCCCCCCTTCCCTCCCCACACAGACACTCATGAGAAAGGTGAGAGTAAATTTCCCTAATGAGGTTCCATGGCTAAAGTGGATTTCAACATTCAAGTCCAATGCCTTAACCATTACACCGTAATGCATTGTTGTTTTCAGCAATGGCTCGTCTTCATCAATATAGGAATGAGTATTCTCATTTGGAAAACTGAGCGATGGAATTGAGAATAGCTGAAGAACATTCACAATGAATAATGTATTTCTATTCAGCTTTGGTAGAAAGAGTAACTTATTGCTGTCTGAGTTTTACTGAATCAATTCAAGACACTTGCTGTGGGAACTAAAATTATTTATGATCCAGAATTAATTGGTACTAATAATTTTTAAAGGAAAAATAAATAAAAACAACTGTGAAAAGAATTATTTCTTGCTTGTGGCACAGCAGTGCTGTTCCTTACAACTTTAACTAAGAATATGCAATTAAGCTAATTTTGCTAATGTGTTCAGACTGCCTAAAGTCAAGTGATAGACCTGCCTTTCATTTGAGCATTTAGCAAAGATTTACTGAGTTAGCCAGAACTTTTTGGTCTGTGTGAGGCATTCAAAAAGATTGTTTACAAAGGGTGTGCCTATGAGTGAATCAACCTTTCTTAAAGCATTGAAACAGTTACATTGTTTGACAGGCCTGCATAACTATTTCGAAGACTGTTCCTGGATGTATGTGTGTGTTTGTGCAGGGACTGCCCTTTTATTTTGCTGGCAGCTCTGCTGGAAATGTTGTTTGTGCATGTACAGATGCATGCAAAGAGCTGTGGAAGTCCTTCAAAACATCCATGTTTTGTCCTGACTGGGGTCAAGGCTGCTTTCATTCTTCAAGGAATAATTGTCCACTTATCCTAACACACTTTGTTGTTTATTCGTTCAGTCGTTTCCGACTCTTCGTGACTTCATGGACCAGCCCACGCCAGAGCTTTCTGTCGGCCGTCACCATCCCCAGCTCCCCAATGGTTGAGTCCGTCGCCTCCAGAATACCATCCATCCATCTTGCCCTTGGTCGGCCCCTCTTCCTTTTGCCTTCCACTTTTCCTAGCATCAGCTTCTTCTCCAGGGTATCCTGTCTTCTCATTATGTGGCCAAAGTACTTCAGTTTTGCCTTTAATATCATTCCCTCAAGTGAGCAGTCTGCCTTGATTTCCTGGAGTATGGACTGGTTTGATCTTCTTGCAGTCCAAGGCACTCTCAGAATTTTCCTCCAACACCACAGTTCAAAAGCATCTATCTTCCTTCGCTCAGCCTTCCTTATGGTCCAGCTCTCGCAGCCATAGGTTACTACAGGAAATACCATTGCTTTAACTATGCGGACCTTTGTTGTCAGTGTGATGTCTCTGCTCTTAACTATTTTATCAAGATTTGCCATTGCTCTCCTCCCAAGAAGTAGACGTCTTCTGATTTCCTGGCTGCAGTCAGCATCTGCAGTAATCTTTGCGCCTAGAAATACAAAGTCTGTCACTGCCTCCACTTTTTCTCCCTCTATTTGCCAGTCATCAATCAAGCTGGTTGCCATAATCTTGGTTTTTTTGAGGTTTAACTGCAACCCAGCTTTTGCACTTTCTTCTTTCACCTTCGTCATAAGGCTCCTCAACTCCTCCTCGCTTTCAGCCATCAAAGTGGTATCATCTGCATATCTGAGATTGTTAATGTTTCTTCCAGCGATTTTAACTCCAGCCTTGGATTCCTCAAGCCCAGCATGTCGCATGATGTGTTCTGCGTACAGGTTGAATAGGTAGGGTGAGAGTATACAACCCTGCCGTACTCCTTTCCCAATCTTAAACCAGTCTGTTGTTCCGTGCTCTGTTCTTACCGTTGCTACTTGGTCATTATACAGATTCCTTAGGAGGCAGACAAGATGACTTGGTATCCCCATACCACCAAGAACTTGCCACAATTTGTTATGATCCACACAGTCAAAGGCTTTAGAATAGTCAATAAAACAGAAATAGATGTTTTCCTGAAATTCCCTGGCCTTCTCCATTATCCAGCGGATATTGGCAATTTGGTCTCTAGTTCCTCTGCCTTTTCTAAACCCAGCTTGTACATCTGGCAATTCTCGCTCCATGAATTGCTGCAGTCTACCTTGCAAGATCTTGAGCATTACCTTACTGGCATGTGAAATAAGTGCCACTGTTCGATAGTTTGAACATTCTTTAGTGCTTCCCTTTTTTGGTATGGGGATAGAAGTTGATTTTTTCCAATCTGATGGCCATTCTTGTGTTTTCCAAATTTGCTGGCATATGGCATGCATCACCTTGACAGCATCATCTTGCAAGATTTTAAACAGTTCAGCTGGGATACCATCGTCTCCTGCTGCCTTGTTATTAGCAATGCTTCTTAAGGCACATTCAACCTCACTCTTCAGGATGTCTGGCTCTAACTCACTGACCACACCGTCAAAGCTATCTCCAATATTATTATCCTTCCTATACAGATCTTCCGTATATTCTTGCCACCTTTTCTTGATCTCTTCTGCTTCTGTTAGGTCCTTACCATCTTTGTTTTTGATCATACCCATTTTTGCCTGGAATTTACCTCCGATGTTTCTAATTTTCTGGAAGAGGTCTCTTGTCCTTCCTATTCTCTTGTCTTCTTCCACTTCCGCACATTGCTTGTTTAAAAATAATTCCTTATCTCTTCTGGCTAACCTCTGGAATTTTGCATTTAATTGGGCATATCTCCCCCTATCACTGTTGCCTTTTGCTTTCCTTCTTTCTTGGGCTACTTCCAGTGTTTCAGCAGACAGCCATCTTGCCTTCTTGGTTTTCTTTTTCTTTGGGACGTTTTTTGTTGCCGCCTCCTAAACAATGTTGCGAACTTCTGTCCATAGTTCTTCTGGGACCCTATCTACTAAATCTAGTCCCTTAAATCTATTCTTCACCTCCACTGCATATTCCTTAGGAATATTAGTGAGCTCATATCTAACTGATCTGTGGGTCTTCCCTATTCTCTTTAGTCTGATTCTAAATTTTGCAATAAGAAGTTCGTGATCTGAACTACAGTCAGCTCCAGGTCTTGTTTTTACCGACTGTATAGATGTCCGCCACCTTTGGCTGCAAAGGATGTAGTCAATCTGATTTCGGTGTCGACCATCTGGTGAAGTCCATGTATAAAGTCGTCTTTTAGGTTGTTGGAAGAGAGTGTTTGTTATGCACAGTGAGTTGTCTTGGCAAAATTCTATCAGCCTATGTCCTGCTTCATTTTGTTCTCCCAGACCATGCTTGCCTGTAATTCCAGGTGTCGTCTGACTACCCACCTTAGCATTCCAGTCTCCTGTAATGAAAATAACATCTCTTTTTGGTGTATTATCTAGTAGGTGCTGCAGATCCTCATAGAACTGATCTACTTCTGCTTCTTCAGCATCTGTGGTTGGGGCATATATTTGGATCACTTGATGTTAAATGGCTTACCCTGAATTCGAATTGAGATCATTCTATCGTTTTTTGGATTGTATCCAAGCACTGCTTTAGCCACTTTATTATTAATTATGAAGGCTACTCCATTTCTTCTGTGGTCCTCTTGTCCACAGTAGTAGATCTGGTGGTCATCTGATGTGAAGTGGCCCATCCCAGTCCATTTCAGTTCACTGACACCTAAAATGTCTATATTTAATCTTGACATCTCACCAATAACCACATCCAATTTGCCCTGGCTCATAGATCTTACATTCCAGGTTCCTATGGTGTGTTGATCTTTAGAACATCGGATTCGTCGTTCACCACCAGCACCGTCAGCTGCTAGCCGTCCTTTCGGCTTTGAGCTAGCTGCGTCATCACATCTGGGGCTAGTTGAACGTATCCTCTGTTCCTCCCCAGTAGCATTTTGACCATCTTCCGACCTGGGAGTCCCATCTTCCGATGGTATACCGACATATCTTTGGTTGTACTGATCCATTTAGTTTTCATGGCAAGAATACTGGGGTGGGTTGCCATTACCTTCCCCAGGGATCGTATTTAGTCTGACCTTTCTGCCACGACCTTCCCATCTTGGGTGTCCCTTCACGGTTTAGCTCATGGTTTCATTGAGGTGCTGAAGCTCCAGCACCACGACAAGGTAACGATCTCCTTTGCTGGAGATGCTAACACACTAGTATGCTAATATTCATGCTAACAAAAAACACCCTTTCTGAATGCTTTGCACATCCCTATTAGTTTTATTGAAAAAGAAATGGGTTATTAGTAGAGATTACATAATACTACACATTAAAGTGAAATATTGTTGATTTTTAACCTTTTCATATAAGAGAGAGAGAGAGTGTATGTGTATGTGTATGTGTATGTGTATGTGTATGTGTATGTGTATGTGTATGTGTATGTGTATGTATGTATATGTATGTATATGATGTATATGTATATGGGCGTGGTGGCTCAGTGGGTAAGACGCCAGGCTTGTCGATCCGAAGGTCGCATGTTCGGAGGTCCGAGACCCTAGCCCCGCATGACGGAGTGAGCTCCCGCACTAGCCCCAGGTCTTGCCAACCTAGCAATTCGAAAGCATGCAAATGCAAGTAGATGAATAGGTACCACTTCGGTGGGTAGGTAACAGCGTTCCGCGCGCGTCATGCGGCCACATGACTGTGGAAGCGTCTTCGGAGAGCGCTGGCTCTTCGGCTAACAAACAGAGATGAGCACTGGCCCCTAGAGTTGGACACGACTGCACGACTGTGCGGGGGGAACCTTTACCTTTTTATGTATATGATGTACGTATATCCAACATTTGTTTTCAAGTGCTCATAGTATATGTGATGACTCTGCTTTATAGTTAGCATAAACGAGTTTTCCTGCCTGCCACCCCTTGCATTCCAAAGTCAGTGTACTGTTCATATAACAAAGAATTGTTTTTTTTCTTTTCCACAGGAAGATAGTAGCTCTTCCAAATCTATTAAACATGCCCTTCAGTCTTTAACTCTTCAAAGCTGGCACTGAGGCATGTACACATCCTCTAATAAAATCAAACATTTCTTTTTAGAGTTTGCTTCTGCCCAGGATAGGGGGCAACACCTAGCCAAGCTTGGTTGATCTCAACTACTTCCATACCATTGCCAGTCAAGTTCACTCAAGACAGTGATTTATCATGTAACATGGAATTTCAGAATGTACACTCTCAAGGACAAGTCATGTGAGATTACTTTCTACTGCAACAGGAAATGTAAGGTAAAGTAAAGGTTCCCTCACACAATCGTGTCCGACTCTAGGGACTGGTGCTCATCTCCGTCTGTTAGCCGAAGAGCCAGCGCTCTCCGAAGACTCTTCTGCGGTCATGTGGCTGGCATGATGCACACAGAACGCTGTTACCTTCCCACCGAACTGGTACCTATTTTTCTACTTGCATTTGCATGCTTTTGAATTGCTAGGTTGGCAAGAGTGTGGGAGCTCACTCCATCACGTGAGGCTAGGGTCTCGAACCTCCAAACGTGCGACCTTCCAATCGACACGCCTGGCATCTTAACCGCTGAGCCACCGCATCCCCTACAGGAAATGTATTAATAACTAAAAATAACTACCTTTATCTCACCTTGCCTCATATTATAGGAGCTGCATGCAGATAACTCCTTCTAAGATTGCACACTAAGCAAGATGCTTCAGTGAAGGGGCTGCAGGGCACTATGTGCCCTGAAAAAAATTAAGTAATGTAGCACATAATTTCCCCATATGGATAGAAGATCTCTGGGACTGCTCGTTACTGGACCAAACTACACCCAATACATTTAACGATATAAGTAATCAGCACCGGTATGTTTTGCTTGTTGTTTTGTTTGTTTAGTTGTGTAAAGTAAAGCCCTAAAGCAGCCTGGACAAACCAAAAACCGTGGTATGTAGGAAAAGGAACTCTTTTTCACACTGTCATGATTGTGACAAAATCATCTCAGAAGCAGCTCTTTGTATTTAAAGAGAATCTCCCTTTGGCTCCAGGAAATGCCCAGCCTCAAAATGTCCCCAGAAGCTATTTTTCTCTGGGGATTTGACAGGTGTGAGAACATCCCTTCTATTTCCAGAAGTCTTTTCGGCCACCCTTTCTTTTCCTGGAATATCATGGCAAGGAGTCCCCCCCCCCTTTTTTTTTTTTTTTTTTTTGCAGAGACAATTACTGCCATGACTTATTTTATTTCCTCTGCTTGCTTGTCTCGTTTGTTTACCTCTCATTATCTGGGAAGTCAAACTGACAACACTGAATAGCTGTGAAAGCCTTTTTTCATTCATTTGTGCTGATTAAGAAAAGCAAGCAGCCATGTGTGGGAGGGGCAGAGTTAGAGCAGTCACAGCAATAGCAGCAGCAGCAGCAACGTAGCAATACTTAAGATCTCCTTGCTGTGATCTTCACTCAGTAAAGGCAGAGAACGTTATCTTGCTTTCTGCTGCTTACCAGTCCTGGTGAACAGCATTTCTTTCCTCCCTGGAGCCATCTCGGCTCTGATTCCTAGGACAATCTGTCTCCACGCAATGCCTTATCTCAAAACCTGGCATGTTCCAACTCAAGGCCTCCGGGTAAAGAGGATGCCTTGCTTTTCCAGGAGTGCCAGCAGACCGATCTTCTGCTCATGCATGTGAAGAAGATCAGGAAAGGAAAGGGGAGCGACTCTGTCTATGAAGCTTGGCTGTGCAGAGCCTCCCAAGGGTATCAGATGTTGCTTTGCTTTGGGGAGCAGCCTTGAAAGAATGTAAGAAGTGCTCCTTTGAGATTTTGCCCATTCCCACCACTTATCATTTAGACGAGAGGATGTCTCTATGTCTTCCTTCTTCTTGGCAATGGTCACATAAAGCAATGATGGGCAACCCTTCAGCAACTTCCTAGCTTCCTATCAAAATTCAATGTCAATGTAGCTGACCAATGGCCCTGCAACTTCATTTTCAAAATGGGAAATGGGAGCAGAAGACTCTTTGGAGTTAATCCACTTATATTTACCTCTCCTGGTGGCTCAAAATTGCATCACTGAAATGCAGCATTTGGGTGCCTGAACGTTGCTGACAAGCTGTCAGCCTTCTCAGGATTTGAGGAGGACTTTTTGGATGCAAATGGGAGGTCTGTGCTTCTCAAAGGTCTTCCACACCCATTCCTACCTTTAACACATCCAAAATGTCAAAAACAGATTTTCTAAAATGGCCACAACCCTCCTAGTGATGTCACTAAATCTCCAGTTGTCACTAAATCTCCAGATGGTTTCCTGCAGCCTTCCAGAACAGTCAGGAAAACTTGAAGGTTGCCTACTTCTAAACTGTATGTGTGAATACAGTTGTTCTGAATTTGCACACTTTGGATCATAATTAGTTTTGCCCCTTAATCCAATCCAGATTTGTTTGAACTAGGTGTTGCTACAGTATAATAATTGCACTGGATCTGTCCAGGGGCAAAACTATTTAATACTCTACCCACAGTTTCTAACTAAACACCTCTGGGAAGCATATAAGCACAGTAGCCTTCCATTTCTCTTCACCAATGAACAAATGACACAATGATGTGCTAAAAAGAAAACATGTTTATCATGATTTCACTAAGTTTGAGTCCCACTTAGCTGTGATGCAAGTATTCTTTAGATCAGAGCTTTCCAAACTGTGTGTCGCGACACAAAAGTGTGTCGCCACACACAGCGTGGTGTGTCGCCACACCACCCGGAAGCGGCGGCGCGCACGCGCACGGCGGCTGCCATGCATGCACGCGCCGCCGCACGCCCCCCCGTGCCGTCGCCGTGCACGTGCGCGCCGCCGCTGCCGCTGGTGTGTCGCTAGCGGCAGCACTTTGGAAAGCCCTGCTTTAGATGATGTGTGAAAAAAACATTAAATCAAAATATAGAGATTCTGAAAGAAATGTTCAGTAAAGGACATGAGGAGAAATCTATACATATTAGAATTGGTTAATAATCATATGCAGTACATATTTTCAGAATGTTCCTCATGGGAAACAAACATAATGGGGGCGGTTTTGGGATCCAGCCATAAAACTTGATTACAACTGTAGGACAATAAAGATTAAATAGATGGTGGTAAAGAGTTGCAGTTTTCTGTATCTCTCTACTGCCATCTATTGTTTATATGGATTTCTGCTGCCCAGATGTGATATTTCTAATAAAGATTAGTTCATATTGGCTGTTGTGGGTCTTCCGGGCTGTGTGGCCGTGTTCTGGAAGTTGTGGTTCCTAACGTTTCGCCAGCATCTGTGGCCAGCATCTTCAGAGGGCAGGAGCACAAATAGAAGCAAAATCTCAAAATTAGTTCATATTGATTGGTAGTCTCTAATATCTATTGAATCCCATTTGGGGGAGGAATTATCTATGCTCTTATCTGAAGTTTTTACAGGATTCTAATCTTTAACATAACTATCAATGTGTCAAAGAGCTTCCAGAAAGTTCACCGAAAAAGAAAGTGGACTGCAACATTTTGACTTTACATCTTTATGATTGGGTTATTATTAAAATAAAAATGACTTCATTTTTCATTCCATAAAAATGTAGCATTGTCCTATTAATCATAGTTGTCTCAGTAAGGTTGTATTTTATCAATGTGAGGCTGCCTCAGCTTCAGTTCTTTTTCCATTCCCTTAGCTATGAAAAAGTAATGACAACACTAATGAAAGCATAAATATCAGACCATTAAACTAACCAATCTCATGTACTAAACATCATTTATGAGAGAGAATATAAAACTATTATTTTATAGTTACATGGGGTTGAGTACGTAAATAATTTACTAACAAATTTAACTGAGCCACCCCACCATTGTAAAATATCTAATAGGGTACGGTTCTCAAGTCCTAATTCTTAGGCCAACCCTTCATAGTAGCATTCTACCTCTCACACCACTAAGAAAGAAAGAAAAAACGGTTTTCTAGTTTCTATAATATAGCTGATTAGAGGATCTAGATCAATTTGAAATAAAACTTCTTTCTTTACCAAAATTGCAGAATGCCTCTTCTCTCCTTGATTTTATTATAGACTTTAACAATGCACATTTATTTAATTTGATTTATACCCTGCCTTTAGTTTTGTACAGCAAAAGGCTTGTACATAATGCCTTCAACAACCCAACAGTCAGGTGAATTGGGCTGAGAAAGAATGACTTGCCCAAATTCACCCAGCCAGCTTTTGTACTTAAGGGGGGACTAGAACTCACAGTGTCCCGGTTTAAAGTCTGGCACCTTAACCACTGCACCAAACTAACTTTAAAAAAATTAAAAATTAGGCAGGTCACAACACAACACTAACACTAACACTATAACAAATGCAAAATGGCAAACTATTAAAAAGTCCAACGTGTGAGATAAAGACACTGCAACCATGTGAGGAACCCTTAAAACTATTGTTTTGCTTCCTTCCTTCCTTCCTTCCTTCCTTCCTTCCTTCCTTCCTTCCTTCCTTCCTTCCTTCCTTCCTTCCTTCCTTCCTTCTTCATGCTTGCATGCATACAGTTTATTATCATCCCAATCACCACAGACTCTAGATGGTTTACAAATATTAAAATATTAATTAAAACACTAAAAAATTAAAACTTCAGTAATACATAGCAAGTATTATCAAATACTAAGAGAAATCTTGAAACAAATGTTAGAAATCCAATAAGCTCTATGCTTATTGAAACGAATTGGCCTTTCTGAAGTGACAAAACCAAAAAGAGTCAGGGAGGGGAGTGCCACGGCTTCTACTTTACATACCAGAATCCTCTATTTCAATAAGCTCTCTGTTGGAAGAGCAATTTGGGACACGGTGGCTCAGCAGCTGAAACTGCTGAGCTGTAGGCTGCAGATCAGAAGGTCTGCAGTTCGAACCCCGTGCAATGAGGTGAGCTCTCGTTGCTAAGTCCCAGCTCCTGTCAACCCAACAGTTCGAAAGCTTTGCAAGTAGATAAATGGGTACCACCTTAAGTGGGCTAATTTGCTCGCGTCCTGTTGGGAAGTCGGCACCACCGGAGGAAAGGATCGGAGGAAGATCGAATGGCGGCGGTGACAATGGACCTGGATGCAACAGCTACAGGATGTCAGCAGCCAGCTCAAGGCATCCTGGGAATTGTAGTCTAGAGCCTGGAAGAGTCGGTTCCCTTACCCCTCCCCTCACGCACGGTGAAAATGGTGATTTGTGAATTGTATAATTAATGTATATATATGCTTGTAAGCCGCCTAGAGTCCTCCATTAGGGAGGGGATAGGCGGGGTATAAATACCACAATAAATAAATAAATAAATAAATAAATAAATAAATAAATAAATAAATTTAGTTAAGCCTCAAAATTGCCCATCAGTAATTAACGCTTAGACAACCAACTATACTTGCCCAGGGATTACCTGCTCCCAGTCTTCCCCATCAACCTAACAATTCCAGTTTAAATTATAATATTTCTACCCTGACAAATATACATATACATTTGAATAT
Source organism: Charina bottae (assembly GCA_023362775.1). Lineage (NCBI taxonomy): Eukaryota > Metazoa > Chordata > Lepidosauria > Squamata > Charinaidae > Charina > Charina bottae. The sequence continues at coordinate 172,090,601 of JALMGJ010000001.1, forward strand.
GCAGATTTTATGCAAGTTTATATCCCTTTTTATCCTCTTGGATAAAGCATTTCCTCTTCCTTTGGCTATACATAAATAGCCAACCTACAAAACAGCCAAAGGAATATCTTTGCCAGGAAATATTTCATCCTCTATACAGCCACACAGAGACCCCTTCTTGAATCCTAGGCAATATTTATTTTTATTTATTATTTAAATTTATATGAAAATATGCCTTGGAAACAGACCAAAATATTTTGAATTCCCCTTTTTCTTTATGGTGCACTATTTGACATGTTTTGAGTTTGGGTCTATATGGAACCCACTGCATTTTGATCCGTTAAAACACAGTCAACTTGGAATATCTCCCAGTACTTAGAGAGACTATACTGTTATGGAAGAAAGAGAGGGCTTTTTCTGTAGTCCTCTGCTATTTCACCAGTTCTGAACACCCTTCCAGAGAGACAAAATTATTTCATTTGAGTCCCTGCACTGAGCAGGAGATTGAACCCAGTGGCCTAAATCGTCCCATATAATTCTGTGATTCTATTTCTTTGTGCTTTAGAAGGGCAACAATCCAGCCTTTAATGCAGTGTTAATGCTTGATCTCTAATTATATGTTTTTCTTTTTATAACTACTTTATAGTGTGTCATTTCTGTTGTTTTTTTATACGATTTTTGATGGTCTGAGATGTATTACTATTTGAAGTATATTTTAATTGAAATGCCTATTAGGCAGTAGGGACCCTTCATAATGCAATGAGAGAGGTAAATATATGATCTAGTCAAGGGAAAAGACTTTATCTTTTAAGCTCATGTTTTTAAAATGAGAATCAGGAGCTGGAGCTATCTTCAGAAGCTCTAAAAGCATCCTTTCTTAGAGGTTAGTCTAGAACTATTTATTTAATTGCATTTAAATTAAATCATTTTCAAAATAACATGGGCATATATCCCAGCTTTTCCCTGGTAATTCAGGTTGGTATACAGGTGAGTCTCCCATTCTTTTATCCCCAAAGTAACACATGCAATACGATGGAGTTAGGGAATGGCCATCCCAGACACAGCTAATGCGCTCTGTAACTGAGAGCGACTTGAACCTGGATCTCCCCAGTCAGTATCTACCACTTCATTAATCAGCAGATATTTAAGAATTATTTAAATATATTTAAATTTATAAAAGCCTAAACAATTAAATTTAGTAATATTGCATAGGTGGGCAAACCATGGTCAAAAAGCTGCATTTGTGCCTTCTAGTACCGGAGACTGTACCAAAAAATACAGTGGCAATGCAGCCAAATTTCAGTGATACAAATTATTTTTTTATAGTTTTAAAGCAGAGAATAGGACAGGTTTGTTTCTGTGTGGTTTCCCGTGCCCATCTGCACTCTTTAAAAAAGCCAAATGTCCCTAAAATAGGCAATTCATTTGGCCACACGGATCACCTTCTAGTGATACCTCGATGTCTGATTACATGGTCTTCCATGGCCCTTCACAATGTTGGGAGGATGAACTATAGCCTTCAAGCCTTTAAAAGTTGCCCACTCTGACCACAGGACCTAGTTTCACAAGCTTTTTTGGGATGTGGGCCTCATATGCATCTTGTTGAGGATCAGGTGCATGGGACAGGTACTGTAGATGGAGCAAAACAGAAAGTGGGCAGGTCCTGAGTTAAGCTTTTAAGAAAATTAAACCCTCTCCATTCCTAAGTCCATTTATTCTCTCCTGTCTAAAACCATTAAGTTTAATTTTAACAGTTAAAATTGGCAGCAGCTGGGGAAATCACTGACGGTCAAACAGTGGTCTTCCAGGCATACCAAAGAGAACCAGTCTTGGATCTGCTCACATAAGAAGACATTCTCCCTATGGAATCCACATAAATCCCACATGAAGATGGGACCTTCAGTAGCCCCTCTTGGCAAGGTGGTCTCCGACACCTTTCGCTTGACTGTTGCATTTGATGCTTTACTCTTCATGAATGTTTGCCTTACATATTTGCAAGAGCATGCCTCATTGGCTGCAGTTCACATAATATGTGAACCCTAAGCCTGTTTTAACAAAACACAACTGTTATGCTCATGCTTTGCTCAAAGAAACAACAAAATGGCTTAACATGGAGATGCAGATGTCCCTGACTCTGTTGGCCTTCAGGAAAGTGGTGAAGACTTAGCTTTTCCCCCAGGCAATGGGCCCAGGATGTTGATGGAACTGGTATAGGGTGGTTGGTAAATGAATACAAGTTTTATTGGGACCTCAATGTTGTTTATTGTTTAAAATGGTCTTTTATAGTGTACAGTGTTTTTATTTTGTTCGCTGTCCAGAGTACACGGGCAGCTATACAGATTTGTTGGATGGATGGATGCATGGATGCATGGATGCATGGATGCATGGATGCATGGATGCATGGATGCATGGATGGACGGACAGACAGACAGACAAACAAACAAACAAACAAACAAACAAACAAAATTATGGCCAGGTTTGCACAACATACTAAGTCAGTGGCTTGGATTCCTCAACATTTTGGGTTCTTTGGAAATAGCATGTGCACAAGTATAAACACAGCAACTGGGTTTTGCTAACCCAGGTTTGGGATTTAGCATGCTGTGTGAACCCAGACATTATGTTTTGAATTACAAAACTCCACTGGCCTTCATGGTAGCATTCTGAATTTTACGATACCTGAATTTTACCAATTCTCCTTGTCTATAGCATGACTTATCCCTTATTATTGTTCAACCCTTAGAAGCAATTTTCAGGGAAAAATAGGATGGTACTGAGGCTAGTGGGATTCAGCAACACCCTACCTAGAGCAAACAAGAAGTGTTTCCCTTCCCCATAGAGCCGTAACCTGATACAATCCATCACTTGTCCTGGAAATTCATTTCACTATAATGGACCTGAACACCAGAAGTTCTCTAAAAATTGTAGTTACCTTAGACCATTTCTCTGTAAGTTTATATTCAGCCTTACACTGGGGATCTTTCATTCTCTGAACCACTCTACACCCCCTTGCACCTTCCATCTTTCAAAGAGGATAGATTGCTCTAACAGATGGTGAGAATTTCATACAATACTGAAGAAAGACAAGGCACTCAAGTCATCTTGTTCTACCAGATGGCATGGTGGAACTCCCACATTTTTTTTTCAAAATAAAAGGAAATATTAATAAAGAAAGATGGCCAGGGTGCTCTCAAAGGATTAGATCACTCACCTGATTAGCTCCAATTAGTAACCCATTCCCCAAATCTTTCTCATATAAGTTGTTATCAAATAATACTCTTGATAATTCTTTAGTACCTTTCCTTCCCTGAAAGCTTGTAGTTGTCAGTCATGCACATTTTAACAGCTTTCTGAGGCCCAAACACAGGCAAAACATAATAAAACTTTTTATTTAATAAATAAATCTCTAAATAATATTCTGCTATTATTTGAAAAGAAGTGCTTGCAAAAATTAACAGAAAATAAACTACAATAATTGTAAAAACTACAGCTTGAAACACTGTAATATATAGGATATACAGTAACTTTACTAAGAAAGTTTCTTAAAAAATAAAGCTAATGATACTGCCTCAAGCGTTATAGAGAATATAAATCTGCCTCACCTTTTCACCTCACTCCTCCAAAGGATAACTCAAGGCTGTTGAGAAGCAGAGCTCAAAGTTTCTCATCTATAGCCATTAATAAATTTGTTGATACATTTTAATCGAAGGGCAATTGTCCCTTGACCAAAATAACTTCAGTCCTACCAAGCCAGATTTTGCATGTTGTAAATTTATTTGACCTTCTTTCCCTTTATGAATGTGGCTATAGTGTCATAGTAAACGCAGTTACAGTGGGATAGCTTGTTTTGAGCAATGTGACTTCCATTTACATGACTTTTACACAACTTAAAACTTCCTACATGGGGACATGACATAATGTAATATCTGTACATCTTTCTCCCTGAGACCTTAAGGGAGGATGGACTATACATACCATTCTGGTAGATCTTCCAGGATTACCTCCTGCACCACCACTGAGCACCAGATCCTGGATAGCTCCTCAAGCTAATGCAATCTATATCGTCATCTAAAACACAAAGGTCCATGGGTTTAATTCCCAGTAGAAAGTTTGAGCCCCATAGAATAGCACCTGGCTACCTATGTCTGACCAGTCACAAATAAAAATAGATTGGTCATGTAGGGCCTCCCTTCTGGGAGTCAATATAACAAAAGGAACTGGGGTATCTGAATTAAAATCCTTGAGAGAAAAGGTAAATGAAGCTCACTATGCAAACAATGAAGGTAACACAGTTTACCCCAGTGTTAGTTTCCAAAGCTAGGAAATATTTTTAAAAGTTCATTTACAAACTAGCAAATATCATAATTTTAGTACTAAAATGTTGAGTCATTTTATCTCTATAAATCTCTATAAAGCAAAGAGAATCATCTATCTATCCATTCATCCGTACGTACGTACGTACGTACGTACATACATACATACATACATACATCCCTAGCTCTTTAGGTTGAAGACATTTGGGGGGGGCTGTTCTAAATAGCATGAAAGAGGGGCTGTAGAAATAAAAGAAAATTGGCAAACTATATTTCCCCAATTCCTTTCTCCAGCAAGAGTCTGAGTAATGAAAATAGAATGTGTGAATAAAATGAAAGTCTACGGTTCTGTTATGGGGTAATCTAGAAGAGCGAAGGAAGGTTACAGCTGATATTGTTAAAGTGGTGAAAGAGTGCATTCACACCTTCCAGAAAACCCTTCAAATAGCTCCTCAGTTCTACTGAAGCAAGCAAAGAGGTATTAAATTTTTAAAAGAAGCCTAGAATGCCATTGCTGTGTCTACCAATAGCTCATTATATTTTCCTCTCCGTTTTTCACTCCCAAGCATCTGCAGAAAAAGCAGTGCCTGTTTTAGAATCTGGCTGCAGTAGTAACAGAGCCCCAAGTCCCTCACTGTTGCCATTCTACACATTTCTGACCCAAGGACAAAAATCTTGTATTTCCATGCTCTGACAATTTAGCGTAATTGTTTCCTGCAAAGTCACAAAAGTTTTTCAGTTCTTCAACTCTGTGTATATATGGAAGTATTTGTACACTTTCACTGCAAAACATTCAATATCAATTGGTAAACAGTTGACAGCACACTTGATGGCACATAATCAGGTGATTGGATTCCAGTAATAACCAATTCAGTAAACCCAACTACTGTAGTAAGATAGCATCTTTTATAAATCAGTTGGATTCAACGGAAGCAAAAGAAAAAATATTTGCATTTTATGCTCAGATTGTAGTATAGATTGGCTTAGCATGATACTAACTCATGGTTCATCTCTTAATGTGTGGTGTGAATCTGACCAACAGTGTCTTATTCGACAAATCATGGCTTAGTATTAATAACTAGGTTGATAGCTTCTAAAATTATATCCTGCTTCAACACAGTTTACTGAATAAACCTAAATTTGCTAGATTTACAAAACACCGTAAAAATCAAAAATCAAATCATATTATGGATTAGCACAATGTGTGAATCACACTGTATTTCTCATGAAGGCTCCTCATCCTACAAGATATTAAGGCTATGCAGCACTTTAATTCAAAGGGAAAAGGGTGTTTCAAAGCACATAGGATCTGCCTGCAGCTCCTCAAACCAAATGTGCCTTTTCCTGGGTTTGCACTGCAGCTGCAGAGGATAGTCCCACGATCTTGGGGAAAGAAGGCAATGCCTTAAAGAACTTCAGGCTGGTGCTGCCTTTCTTTTCTTCATTATCGTTAATCCAGGTTCTTCGCCCCACCAATCCTAGGTTCACTTCTCAACTCTCTTCAAACTAAATAAGCCAAGTTCCTCCCTTCAACTCCCCCTCCCTTTTTTACAACCCCTTTTTTTCTGGCCTATTTTCCTTCCAACCTCTTATCTTCATTTCCTGGTTCCCTCAGGCTTTTTTTTTTTCCTCAATAAAGGTCTCCCTTGAAGCTTCCCAGTTCCCCATCGGCTGCTCACATTCATCCCCCTGCCGATTCAATCCACCCTCTCTTTCCTTCTCCTGCCTTTGGGATTCATTAATTTACCAGCTCCACTCGAAGGAAATTTGGCTGACTCGCTTTTAAAGAATCACCTAGGCATCTATTTTTTTTTCTTTTTTGCCTCTCCCTTCCGAGTCATACCTACAATCTCTGTAGCAGTCAGGTTCTTTCTCCCTATTATTTTGGCACACACATTTCCACAGTTGATGGGTGTTTTAAAACAACCATCCTCGCAGCCGGGGAGGATATACCAGGACCGCTAAGTCTGTTGGAGCGGCAAGCGCGTAGGAGGGACACTGCTGCTCAGCTTCAGGATGGGGAGGCCGGCAGTAGCTTTGGGCTCACATTCGCACCTGTGCCCCCTTCTCTCTCTTCAGCCTCACGCCTCGTCAGTCTTGCGGTTCTCTTTCCAGTAGGCTGACCATATTTCCTTGAGTTAAATACATCGCCGGACAAAGTGGGCATGTGTGTGGGAGGGGGACATGCACACGCTTCGCTGGGGAACTTTAATAAATGGGAAAAAATTGAGAATTTTACTATAATGATGGGATGCTCTAGAAATGGTGAAATAATGGGACAGTCCTGTTCAAAATGGGACGTATGGTCAGCCTATCTACAACATACAGTGTAAGGACTGTAGTAGCCACTATGTAGGACAGACCAGCAGAAGACTAGCAGAGTGCATCCACGAACACCAACTAGCAGTCAGAAGACATGATGAAAACTCCTTAATCTCACAACACATGGACAGACTCAACCATACTTTCAACTGGGAAACTGTGAGCATCTTAAACCAAGCCAAACCCAAAAATGCTAGAGAATTCCTGGAAGCTTGGCACTCGGACAAAGCAGCCATCAACAGGCACATAGAGGTAAACAACATTTACATACCATTCATAAGAGACAATAGAAAAGCCAAAAGACCAGAATACCTCCTTGCCAGCAATCAATACCCAGATAGGCAAAGATTAACACCAAGATTAGCACCAGAGGAACAAATAAACAGCACAATATACCCTAATCAAGGAACTATTAACTCAGTCAATCAACCAAGCAGCAAACAACAGCCCAATCAAGGAACTCCTAAGGAGAGAACAACACCCCCACCAACACAAGCAGGACAAGCCATGGTATATAAACAGAGAGCAAGTCCCACCCCCTTTTCACACTGAAGATGTTGCCTAGCCTGGCAATGAAATGTCTGCAAGAAAACAACAAGGCTCAGAGAGCACCAAGGACTCCACAGTTCTCCATTCATTGGGCACAGATGCAGTCTTCACACAGACGTTAAACAAGCCAAACAGCCAGTGCATAAGCAAACCACATCCATATTTTACCATTTCTTCAGATATACCATCTACTTTTTTTTCAAAATTCTCACAGCATTTATGACTTTATTTTCATCCTTCTTTTACACTACCATGTACAGCCTTTGTTTCAATTTCAATCTTCAACATATGCTATAAAAAAAATAATTTTATGTAAAAGTCCTGAAGTCAAAATGCTTTCAAACTTCATGAGTAGATGCTATCTAACATCCAAGGAAGTATTCATTTGTCATGGGTCAGCTATGTCTGAAACATTTCTTGTTGCTTGTTTCATGGGCAAAAACTCTGTGGCATTTCAGTCAGTGGGTTTTGCAAATCTTGGCACACAGCCTATTGTTATGCATGAACCAGGCCAAAGTGGCTTTTTAACAATCATGATTAAACAAACCATGTGAACTTAGCCATTATGTCTGCTTTGCATAGACTTTTTGATGTAATGTCATGAACTATTTGAGAGGTTTCCCATCTAGCATCAGTCCTGGAGTTTGATTTATCAAAATTTTAAACATGAGGTAGGGAGGGGAGAGGGGTGTCTTTGTGAAGCTGATTTCAGTAATGAATTATTTATGTGGAAATGTCTGACTATTTACATATATATTCTAATGATTGCTTTTAACTGTTATGGGGCATTTCAGTTATAGAGGCTTTACATTTTAATTGTAATTTTCAATTGGAATGTAGTAAATTATTGTACTAAATTCTTGATGTTGCATCTAGCTGTAGCCTTATGTAAAATCAACTACTAGTAGTAGTACTACTACCTACATATGTTTGTTATCAAATATTATTCCTTCCTTAGCAGGATGGCACAAACTAAGACCAGGAACCCATTTGCCTAAAATTCTCTTTTACCAATCAATTAAAAATTCAGGCAAATAGAAATTAGTCTATTAAGAAGTAATTGCTGCTATAGAATTTTCATCCCTTAAACCAGGGCTTTCCAAAGTTTTTCCCGCGGCGACACACCAACCGGCGTTGGTGTGTCACCATGGGAAAACCCGGAAGTGTGGCAGCGCGCAAAAACCTGGAAGCGCTGCTGCTTCTTTCGGGTTTTGCATGCTGCAGTTGGTGTGTCGCCGCAGGAAAACCCGGAAGCGCTGATGATGATCAGCGCTTCCGGGTTCTGTGGCGACACACCAGACTGTGTGTGGTGACACACTTTTGTGTCGCGACACACAGTTTGGAAAGCTCTGCCTTAAACCCTGTCCGCCATGGTGTTTGGAAGTAAACACATCAACTTTCCACTGCACATCTGGAAGTCCAGATTTTAGAGAAGCTTAAGCTACAATACATGTTCCATCAGTTATTTATTTATTTATTTATTTATGTTTCAATTTATATACCGCTCCATCTCCCCGCAAGGGAACTCTGGGCGGTTTACAAAACACAAAAATTAAAATCCGACAATTAAAACAACCCAATAAAACACTCTAATATATTAAAATTAAATATAAAATTAAATATAAAAATCCAAGATGCGGTGGTATGATGTTTGGATGTTTAAAAGGGCCCTATGGCACCAGCCATCCCCAAGAGGAACTGTTCCCCCCCTCCCCCCACGCAAGGCGGCAGAACCAGGTCTTTAAGTTCTTTCTGAAGGCTGGGAGCGATGAGGCCTGCCTCACCTCCGGGGGTAGCATATTCCAAAGGGTGGGCGCCGTTATCGAGAAGGCACGCCTCCTAGACCCCGTCAGATGACATTCCTTTACGGACGGGATCCGTAGCATGCCCTCTCTGAATGACCGAGTGGGACGGTTCAACGTTATGGGGATGAGACGGTCCCTCAGGTAACCTGGCCCCATGCCATGTAGGGCTTTAAAGGTGATAACCAACACCTTGAATTGGACCCGGAAGCACACAGGCACCCAGTGCAGCTGTCGCAACAGAGGTGTCACATGCGCTGATCTAGGCGCACCAATAACTGCGCGAGCAGCCGCATTCTGGACCAATTGAAGCTTCCGGATACTCCTCAAGGGTAGCCCCATGTAGAGCGCGTTGCAATAGTCTATATGGGAGATGACCAGGGCATGAGTGACTGTACGGAGGGCTTCCTGATCCAGGAAAGGGCGTAACTGACGCACAACACGAAGTTGTGCAAAAGCCCTCCTGGCCACGGCTACCACCTGCTCTTCAAGCAGGAGCCGTGAGTCCAGAAGAACCCCCAAATTACGCACTTGGTCTGAATGGGGTAGTGCAACCCCATCCAGAACTAGAGATGACAACTTCCTGGATCCACGGGAGCCATCAATCCACAGCCACTCCGTCTTACCAGGGTTCAGTCGAAGCCTGTTGTTCCCCATCCAGTTATCCTTGATGAGCATCTGAAACAATACTTCATTTGTGTTGTGGAATATGCATTTGTATGTATACATGTGCTTGTAACATGTCACAGTTATCCCAGTTAGTTCTAGACTCTGTAGATTCTTCTTGATTTAGATTTTTTTAAAAACGAATCTCCATATTAAAGAATAATAGTGACATTTCTGCCCACATGCTGTTTAGGAAGGGTGAAAAAAAGCCTGTTCTTTTATCTAAACAACACAACACAACACTGATTATCAAATGCATTGAGGTTTTTCCAGTTGTTCAGGTATGGAGAGCAAATGAGTATAGGAAAGGAATGGTGGCGTCTGTCTGTCATCTATCACCTATCATCTATCAATCATCTATCATCATCTATCTTCATATACAGAGAGCGACAGCTAACAGCCTTCACACAAACACTAACATCCATGCACAGGTCATTCTACATTCAAATAACTGTAAATAGCTCTACATTCTAAATTAAATGTTTGCAAAGTGCACATACATTTTCAAGCAACAGAAACATACACAAATTCTAATAGATTGCAAAATTGAGAAATAGGGCCAGAACTTATTTTATTTTCAGAGGCCTTCACATTTTCAGTCATGTTTTCCAAACTTCTATATTTTAATATGATTATTAAATAATATGACTATTAACATTAAAAAAAAACTAAAGTGCTTTACCAACAAGTTCGAACCAATCCCTCCGCAGCACCATCAATCCAGCTTAAAGGTGTGTCACTAGAAAATGTCAACCACTTTTCTTATCTCGGCAGCCATCTATCTACAAAAGACGACATCGACGCTGAAATTCAGCATCGCCTGAGCTCTGCGAGTGTAGCTTTCTCCCAAATGAAGCATAGAGTGTTTGAGGATCGGGACATTCGCAGGGAGACCAAAATGCTTGTTTACAAAGCCATTGTACTACCAACCCTTCTGTACGCCTGTGAAACATGGACCCTCTACAAACGCCACCTCCAACTTCTTGAAAGATTCCATCAATGCTGCCTTCGAAAAATTCTGCAAATTACTTAGGAAGATAGGCGGACTAATGTTAGCGTATTAGAAGAAGTGAAAACCACCAGCATTGAAACAATGATCATCCAACATCAACTTCGCTGGACCGGCCATGTTGTTCGAATGCCTGACCATCGTCTTCCAAAGCAGCTACTTTACTCCCAACTTAAGAATGGAAAACAGAATGTTGGTGGACAGCAAAAGAGATTCAAAGACACTCTCAAAGCTAATTTAAAAAAATGTAATATCAGCATTGAGAACTGGGAAGCCCTAACTCATGAGCGTTTCAATTGGAGGTCAGCCTTTATTAAAGGTGCTATGGACTTTGAAGAAGCACGAGTACAGGGCGAAAGGGAAAAAAGAGCTAAAAGGAAGGCACGTCAAGCAAACCCTCATCATGACCGTCTCCCACCCGGAAACCTATGCCCTCATTGTGGGAGGTTGTGCGGATCCAGAATTGGCCTTTACAGCCACTTACGGATCCACTGTTAAAATTTTACCCTTGGAAGACAATCTTACTCAGCTACAAGTGATCGCCAATGATGATGATGATATACAGCAGTCAGAACATCAGCTTGCCTGTAAAGAGGAGAAGAGATTGTTGCCTACATCTATACCAGAGCTTTCCAAACTGTGTGTTGCGACACAAAAGTGTGTCGCCACACACAGCGTGGTGTGTCGCCACACCACCCGGAAGCGGCGGCGCGCGCGTGCACGGCGGCAGCGGCACGGTATCAGTGCTTCCACGTTTTAGCGGAGGCTGCCGCCGCCTCCGCCATGCAAGCGTGCGCCGCCACACCCCCCCTGCGCCGCCACCGTGCGCGCGCACCGCTGCATGCCCCCCCGCGCCGCCATGTGCGTGCGCGCTGCCGCCGCCGCTGGTGTGTTGCCAGCGGCAGCACTTTGGAAAGCTCTGATCTATACTATTTAAATTATAATTTATTTAGTTTATTGGGGAAAACAGGCTGACCTTAGGAAGAGAGGATTTTTTTGGATTTCTTTTTTTCATGACAAAAAAAGTTATTACCTGATGAAGAATACAGAACTGAAACATCACTTCTGATCACGGGTTCTATTTCTAGCTTCTTTCCCATTAACACCTTTCCTTCTAATTAGAGTTTGCCAAGTACCTAAAAAAAAAAAAACACCAAACAAGTTAGTGAACATTTTCTACCTGTGCTTAGCTTTTTCTATCTTCTCTGTTTATTTACACAGCTTTATCTTTTGCTGTTCAAAGATTTCATGGCAAGGCACTGAATTAAGTAAGCCCTTCATTTCTGCTCAAAGATGCACTGTATTCACCACTCCCACCACCCTCATCTATCTCAAGACTATTTTTGGAAACTGATTTTAAAGACAAAAAGTGGGCTAGAAACATATAAATATGTAAATATCTAGTGTAAAACTGTTGTTTGAACACACACTCTCCTGAGAGTATGTGAAACCTCATCTGCACATACATTTAGTTGAGCAGAGAATCTGCAGCTTGTGCATCTTACTGTTTTGCATATTATAATAAAAGCACTGGAAGAAGAGAGGAACAATTCAAAGCCTTGTTCACATCATCATTACATTGTGGAATCCACTGTAATGATAGCCCTTTTTGAACCAAAAAACAAGCATGAGGAACCAGAAACTACATGAGAAGCTCATGTGGAGAAGCCCTTCGAAGTTGCCATTCCATGAAGTGGCCATTGCTCCAAATGAGTTTGTTCATATATACAAAATGTGTTCCAGGGAACAAACTACAGCATATGTACCTGCTTCATTGCTGATATTATGCAAATAGTAAGCCCTAGTAAGCCCTAATGGAACTGTGTACAAATGTGTACGTTTCTTCACTGAGATTAAGAATTAACAAGGGAGAATGTGAAACAGTTCCATTTCATGCATCCAAGTAGAACTCCTTGAGAATGTATAGATGTGCAATTTCCATCAACTCCAGGGCCACACCAAGCATTGTGCAGCATGGTGAGGACCACGATCTAAAAGAGATGTGGTGAGTTTAACCCTTTAAAAAAACCAAACCTCACAGTAATGAAAACAAATGTTCTAAATATTGACTCCACGTTCTTTGGAAGTGTTCTAAGGGCTATAAAAATAGCATGGGGAATCCATATACTGTATGTTCCCTTGGATCACATTTTCAGCATTGTGACTTAACAATGTATGGCAATGAATTTGAGGACTTCTAATCATGCTTGTCTCCAGCAAAGGAGATCGTTACCTTGTCGTGGTGCTGGAGCTTGAGCACCTCAATGAAACCATGAGCTAAACCGTGAAGGGACACCCAAGACGGGAAGGTCGTGGCAGAGAGGTCAGACTAAATACGATCCCTGGGGAAGGTAATGGCAACCCACCCCAGTATTCTTGCCATGAAAACTAAATGGATCAGTACAACCAAAGATATGTCGGTATACCATCGGAAGATGGGACTCCCAGGTCGGAAGATGGTCAAAATGCTACTGGGGAGGAACAGAGGATACGTTCAACTAGCCCCAGATGTGATGACGCAGCTAGCTCAAAGCCGAAAGGACGGCTAGCGGCCGACGGTGCTGGTGGTGAATGACGAATCCGATGTTCTAAAGATCAACACACCATAGGAACCTGGAATGTAAGATCTATGAGCCAGGGCAAATTGGATGTGGTTATTGGTGAGATGTCAAGATTAAATATAGACATTTTAGGTGTCAGTGAACTGAAATGGACTGGGATGGGCCACTTCACATCAGATGACCACCAGATCTACTACTGTGGACAAGAGGACCACAGAAGAAATGGAGTAGCCTTCATAATTAATAATAAAGTGGCTAAAGCAGTGCTTGGATACAATCCAAAAAACGATAGAATGATCTCAATTCGAATTCAGGGTAAGCCATTTAACATCACAGTGATCCAAATATACGCCCCAACCACAGATGCTGAAGAAACAGAAGTAGATCAGTTCTATGAGGATCTGCAGCACCTACTAGATAATACACCAAAAAGAGATGTTATTTTCATTACAGGAGACTGGAATGCTAAGGTGGGTAGTCAGACGACACCTGGAATTACAGGCAAGCATGGTCTGGGAGAACAAAATGAAGCAGGACATAGGCTGATAGAATTTTGCCAAGACAACTCACTGTGCATAACAAACACTCTCTTCCAACAACCTAAAAGACGACTTTATACATGGACTTCACCAGATGGTCGACACCGAAATCAGATTGACTACATCCTTTGCAGCCAAAGGTGGCGGACATCTATACAGTCGGTAAAAACAAGACCTGGAGCTGACTGTAGTTCAGATCACGAACTTCTTATTGCAAAATTTAGAATCAGACTAAAGAGAATAGGGAAGACCCACAGATCAGTTAGATATGAGCTCACTAATATTCCTAAGGAATATGCAGTGGAGGTGAAGAATAGATTTAAGGGACTAGATTTAGTAGATAGGGTCCCAGAAGAACTATGGACAGAAGTTCGCAACATTGTTCAGGAGGAGGCAACAAAAAATGTCCCAAAGAAAAAGAAAACCAAGAAGGCAAGATGGCTGTCTGCTGAAACACTGGAAGTAGCCCAAGAAAGAAGGAAAGCAAAAGGCAACAGTGATAGGGGGAGATATGCCCAATTAAATGCAAAATTCCAGAGGTTAGCCAGAAGAGATAAGGAATTATTTTTAAACAAGCAATGTGCGGAAGTGGAAGAAGACAATAGAATAGGAAGGACAAGAGACCTCTTCCAGAAAATTAGAAACATCGGAGGTAAATTCCAGGCAAAAATGGGTATGATCAAAAACAAAGATGGTAAGGACCTAACAGAAGCAGAAGAGATCAAGAAAAGGTGGCAAGAATATACGGAAGATCTGTATAGGAAGGATAATAATATTGGAGATAGCTTTGACGGTGTGGTCAGTGAGTTAGAGCCAGACATCCTGAAGAGTGAGGTTGAATGGGCCTTAAGAAGCATTGCTAATAACAAGGCAGCAGGAGACGACGGTATCCCAGCTGAACTGTTTAAAATCTTGCAAGATGATGCTGTCAAGGTGATGCATGCCATATGCCAGCAAATTTGGAAAACACAAGAATGGCCATCAGATTGGAAAAAATCAACTTATATCCCCATACCAAAAAAGGGAAGCACTAAAGAATGTTCAAACTATCGAACAGTGGCACTTATTTCACATGCCAGTAAGGTAATGCTCAAGATCTTGCAAGGTAGACTCCAGCAATTCATGGAGCGAGAATTGCCAGATGTACAAGCTGGGTTTAGAAAAGGCAGAGGAACTAGAGACCAAATTGCCAATATCCGCTGGATAATGGAGAAAGCCAGGGAATTTCAGAAAAACATCTATTTCTGTTTTATTGACTATTCTAAAGCCTTTGACTGTGTGGATCATAACAAATTGTGGCAAGTTCTTGGTGGTATGGGGATACCAAGTCATCTTGTCTGCCTCCTGAGGAATCTGTATAACGACCAAGTAGCAACGGTAAGAACAGAGCACGGAACAACGGACTGGTTTAAGATTGGGAAAGGAGTACGGCAGGGCTGTATACTCTCACCCTACCTATTCAACCTGTACGCAGAACACATCATGCGACATGCTGGGCTTGAGGAATCCAAGGCTGGAGTTAAAATCGCTGGAAGAAACATTAACAATCTCAGATATGCAGATGATACCACTTTGATGGCTGAAAGCGAGGAGGAACTGAGGAGCCTTATGACGAAGGTGAAAGAAGAAAGTGCAAAAGCTGGGTTGCAGTTAAACCTCAAAAAAACCAAGATTATGGCAACCAGCTTGATTGATGACTGGCAAATAGAGGGAGAAAAAGTGGAGGCAGTGACAGACTTTGTATTTCTAGGCGCAAAGATTACTGCAGACGCTGACTGCAGCCAGGAAATCAGAAGACGTCTACTTCTTGGGAGGAGAGCAATGGCAAATCTTGATAAAATAGTTAAGAGCAGAGACATCACACTGACAACAAAGGTCCGCATAGTTAAAGCAATGGTATTCCCTGTAGTAACCTATGGCTGTGAGAGCTGGACCATAAGGAAGGCTGAGCGAAGGAAGATAGATGCTTTTGAACTGTGGTGTTGGAGGAAAATTCTGAGAGTGCCTTGGACTGCAAGAAGATCAAACCAGTCCATACTCCAGGAAATCAAGCCAGACTGCTCACTTGAGGGAATGATATTAAAGGCAAAACTCAAGTACTTTGGCCACATAATGAGAAGACAGGATACCCTGGAGAAGAAGCTGATGCTAGGAAAAGTGGAAGGCAAAAGGAAGAGGGGCCGACCAAGGGCAAGATGGATGGATGATATTCTGGAGGTGACAGACTCAACCATTGGGGAGCTGGGGATGGTGACGGCCGACAGAAAGCTCTGGCGTGGACTGGTCCATGAAGTCACGAAGAGTCGGAAACGACTGAACGAATAAACAACAACAATCATGCTTGTGGTTGTCAATTACCATTGTTACCTTTTCTGTCAGGCTTTTCTTTTTTAACAGTCTGTGGCAGGGCAGGCAGAACTTAATTTTTTGTCTTTTTTACTGATCAAACAAAAGATATTTAAGACAAGAATAGGTTTTCTGCAGTATGCTTTACTGAAATTTCTAGACAAACTAACTGCAAGAATCTGCAAGAATTACAGCATATACAGGCAGCCCAAAATAGTTATCTTGTAGTAGTATTGAGATAGTAGATAGTATTGAGCAACGATACTAGATCACAGGCATGCTTAACCAATCAATCATAATAACAATAACCCAACACAGTATAATAATGTTTTGCATGTTGGAAATAGTATATTAACTACAGCCAGTGCAAATGACTAAGAATTACATTCACATCATTTTGAATAGAAACTATATTAAAATGTCTTCTTGAAATGTTAAAAAAGAACATGGAGGAAAGTATAACTGACAGATTTGTTTGGCTCTACTTGTAAGTAACCATTCACCAAATTATAGGCAGACACAACAAGGCCTCAAATTCTTAGGTAAGTTCTCATGGAACAAGCTGGTTTTGAAAATAAGCTTCTCCAATAATATTTACAGCTTTAAGTCAAAAACAGCACCCTGAGTTGGACAAAATAAGAATTGTATATTCCCTCATTTAAGTTTCAAATTCCATTTTTGAAATTCCATATTTAACTTTACTTTTGGAGCTGAAAATAATTAGAAACATATTTCAAGACCACATTAAAAATTAATTTATCAAATTCCATACCTTTTTCAGAGCTCATTTTCTAAACAACTTATACCTGAATCACATAAATCCAACAATACCCTCAAAAGATTCCTAATTTCAGGGAACTAAACATAAAAGTTTATTATAAACATTTGCATATCAGACAAATAACAACATTCACTTAGTGCAATATAAAAATCTCTAATGTTTCTTTTAGCAATACATTTTTAATTCCCAGTCCTCCTTGAGACAGATCAGTGATGCCTTCTGTCTTAAAATTTGACTTCCTAAAATTGTTTTCCTACAAGGTAATGCAAAGAAAATAAAGTTATCACTGAAATTAAGATAAAAAAAAATAAACCAAATGTTCGGTAGCTAAAATTAGTTGGTTAAATCAATAATTCTTGTCCTTCTAGTTTCAGTTAGTAAAACTAAAGTAACCATTGAAGTGGAACCTTAAAAATTAAGCATGAATCATAATCAGACTCTGAAATGTTAGAAAACTAATCTATCTCTATATCACATATAGTAATAATCACAAAAAAGTGAGCCATTATTCTTGCTGCTGAGAATGCAGTATAAATGGATTATTCTCAATTAACTCCATTTTACAAAGGCAGAAAATATGCAAACTACCCAAGGTGTAGTTCAGTAAAGAGAGTTATACTAATTTAAAAAAGTTACATCACTATAACAGTGAGCACACAGGAAACATTTCAAATGCATTACATATTTTTAAAGGTATAATGATAGAAGTTGTCATGACAACTGCTATTCCACTCTTTTTTTTTTTTTTTTTGCATTTCTTGTGTTAAATGGAAAAAAAGACAAAAATGTTCCCAAGCTTGGGCAAAACAATCCCATTAAATTCTTGGAGAGTTCTGAGAAACTGTCCTGGACAGTTTCTGGCTATAGAACAGCAGGAGAAAAGAAGAAAGGGTAAGGTGATCTTTGAACCAGTGGGAAAGAATAAATCTGCTGCGACTCTATGGAGGAGGGTGTTCAAATAATCCTATGATCTCTGAGATGTCTCCTGGAAAAATAGGGTTGCAACCTGAATTGTTTATTTTTTTATTTTATTGTTTCATCATTCCACTGCATATTCCTCTAACCCAAATTTGTTCACAAAAATGCAACAGAATCAGAACAGCAATTCAAAGAACATAGCATAGTTTCCAACACCGTAATCCACAGTATTTTGCCTATATTTCTCAATTGGATATTCAGTTAAACTTAAAGAATTCCAATAAATATTATAAATGAATAGAAAATGCAAATGAAGGACTGGTGTTGCAGCTGGTCTAGCATCAGATGATTCCATTTTTCCTCTGCCACAAACCCAGATAACTATTTTGCCATAACACACTAACAGGACCATCACAGGCCTAACAAGTATACACACAAGATTAGGGGCACCTTCATATGCTCTTCCTTGAATGTAATATGTGCCATCAACTGCAGCAATGTCCCTGTGGATTCTACATAGGACAAACAGGCCAAACTTTGCACAAAATAATTATTGGACACAAGTTTGACATCAGAAGTCAAAACAAGGACAATGTAATATCAGAGGATTTCAACCTCCCAGGACACTGCATTACAAATTCCAAAAATAGCCATTTTGGAGGGGAAAAACTTTATCAGCGCAATGGAATGAGAGTTTGCTGAACTTACATACATAAACAGATTTCAGGCTATCTTGGAAGGGCTCAACAAACGTAACCATACTTTCGGGTTTTGTCGCAACACACTAATGTGTCGTGACACACAGCTTGGAAAGCTATGGTTTAGACAGATGTTTTTGATTTTGGGATAATGAATTTATCTTGGGTAAAAGAATATTAATAATGTTATTGTTTAAATATGTAATGGTGGAGATATAAAGTTTAACTATATAATGCTTTGGTTAGGAGTAAAATTGTAACGAAGAAGGATAATATTTGATTATCTGTCTATTAAGGGGGAATTTTTTTATGTTATAAAAATGTTTTTGTATATATATATATCCATTCCAAAGGAAAAATAGTGTTGTAGAGGAAATGTTATATTGAGAATGGAAATGTTTTATAGAAGTAATGCTCATTCCAGTTTGAACTAGAGTAAGAGTAATAATATTGACTTATTTACATCTTTGTTGTAGAAAGTCAGAAATTAGTATGTACAGTATGTATTATGTAGTATATAGTAGTATTTTTTGTATTTTCATGCTTTTTAGTTCCTTTTTTCTCTTGTAGTATACTTTATTTCATTTCTTGTAGTTTTTATGTATTTGTTGAAAAACTTAATAAAGCTTTGTTAATTAAAAAAAAGGCAAAAAACAGAAAAGACCAGTTTAGGTAGGAAATGTCAATAATGTCAAAATAAGGATGAAACAGTTAACCCTATAGTACCTGGATGTAGCAAAATTGCACAGACTGATTACAAAATGGTATGATTAGGTTGGGAAGATATTACACTGGCATTTGTGTAAAATGTATAGATTTCCAGTCAATAAGAATTACTGGAAATATAAAATTGCATATAAAAGGACAGATCAAAAATTTTATAGGATTTTAAAATTCAGAGTAATTGATACCTGGAACATAGCACAGCAGACATTGAAAACAACTATGTTTGCTTTATTGATGTCAGCCCTTCAAGGTAGGCCAGGCAAAGAAATTCAGGGATTCAGGAATGTTCTTTATTGTAGTTAGGTAGAGTAACAGAATTTTGAAAGCCTGCCAGAATTTCTTTCTGTCTCATCTTATAGTAAAGAAAATCAAGACAGGGTTATGAGTTTCTTTCTCACGTTTTCCTCTTTCTCAGGACTGTGTAATCTCTTCTACAAGTTTTCCCCTTAATGCCTCACTCATTCCTTCCTTATCTTCAAGGTCAGTTCTATATTTGTTCACATAGCCATTTCCAGAAACAGTAATGTTGAAGACAAGGAATTGGACAAGACAACACAATATTGAGATTTGCAAACAGATATTGCAAACAGTTAAATAAGTCATAAACAGTGGTACCAATTGCTGTTGGGGCATTAGATGCAATAAAATGAAGACTTAGAAAGAATTTGGGTTGTCAAAATTTGAAACCACTTATAACAGCTCAACTGCAAACAACAGCACTGTTGGGCACATACATAATTAACTGATTGTGGGACTTGAACCAATGGCTTATCAGCAGTGATTATGGGGACAAAAATGAGGGTAAAATACAAAGTCATAGTGATTTGATTCTTCTAAGTGACAGTAAAAATAGTTCTATGCTTTGAGATGGACAAGCATTGTAATACATAGTAGTGAATATAATATTGATAGTAGAAAGTGGAGTGAATTTTAGATTAATTTAGTAATCCTGTGATTATGCATTTTCTTAGCCTATGCTTTTTAAACAGAAAATAATATTTAAATGGAATTGGATTCTATATTTTCCCCCTTCTCTGAATTTCTTCCTGCACTAGCAATAATCAGTACACACTCTAAAGAAAATGGATGTGTTTTCATTAGACTTATGCATGAATAAAGTTTAGTGTAATTAGGCTAAATTATGGTATACACCATTTGCAAAACATACAGAATCTATGTTCCCAGTTGTCAGCAATCATATCATTTATTTTCTTATAGTATATTACCCAAAAGGAAATCTGCATTGTGGATATGAACGAGACAGCAGATCTGTGCATACTGTATAAATAGAGCCAAAGGAATGGCATTTTGTTAAATTCTTCTTTGGTTCATTCTTAGATTTTCAGGCAACAGGAAATGCTGGACTAGAATCTTTTCACAGAAGCAGAAACATAGCTATGGGAGGTAGAAAAGCCCAATTAAATCAGATATCATCATGTTGCCTGCTTGTAGGAATATGCGTCCTGAAGTGACACCAGTTGTACGGAGACACTATCCTGCAGAAACCACAGTGGCAACAGATTGTACTGTGTTGTGCATGTTGGAGGATTCCCCCACTCATGACATTAAAAAAGTAATTGTGTCTTTCTGAATCTCTAGGAAAACATGTGCCACATTTTGTAAATCAGATCCAGGCAAGAAAGTCACACGTTTTGCCTTTTGTTAACTGAAAAATGTGTGCATTTTGATATGCGGTGAAAAGGAGAAATTCTAGCCTAATTCTATCTTTAACTTGATTAAAAGCCCCTGTCCTTTTTATATGGAAGATTTCAGGGATAAGCAACTTTTTCTTTCTTGACAGCCACAGCAGAAGTAAGCGTCATTAGCAAACCTTAGAAATGGAAAAAGGGCCCCCATCTTAAGCCCCATCTCCTCTGGAAGGCGCTGAGGTCCACAGAAGTGTTGCTGGCAGCCACATGCATCCCCAGGCCATATTGAAAAATATAAGACAGTTATGTTGTATGTTTGAAGCCTTATATTCCTCAGCAAGCACAATAAGGCACAATAAGTAATATTTTGTAAATCAGCTTCCAGGGAAGGTATGGTGAACTGCTCTGCGAAAGTGGAGCTGACGATTGTGGCAAAGACCTTGGAACCAGTGAGTAGACCGATCCCTTGGAACCTCTCTGGATAAGGAGAGGACAGGAGATCGCCCACGTGTGCTCTGGACAGCTGCTCCCCACGAGGAGACTGCAGGACAGCAGTTTTCCATGGGTTTGAGCACCGGGAGATGATGGGATTAGCCATCTTGCTTGCAACCGCAGTGGAGACTTTTAAAGGACACTAAGTTCACAAACCTCACTTTCTAATCACTTTTGGAAATTGCTTATTAATTACTTCTAAGCTATTAGAGACCTTTGGAATGACAAGTTTGAAAATGCCAGGTGAGTCTGACTTTAATCGTGAACGAAAGATAAATTTAATTATAACCTTAAGAATTTAAAGAATCTGAAATAAACAGCAAATAGCTAAATAAGATTTTGATCTTAGAAAGTTATAAACAGAGTAAGGATCCAGAAAGAATTGAAATATTGAAACTTTTACAATAAGGTTTTGCGTTTAATTATAAATTACAAACAGCTTCTCATGGGAAATAGATCCTGTTTTGGTTTTTAAAAGACACAACATAGATAAATAATTTCATGATTTCAAAAACTGGACACTAGAAGGGACTAAAGATTTTAGGTAGAGGAAAGTTATACAGGCCTGCAAGATGGTTATGACAATAAAAATATTGATGGAGACTTTTGAAGAATGGAATCAGGAAATAGTAACCGCAATATCAACAGTGTCATTAATGATGTCTTTTCTATGGATAGACTATGTCCAAAATATGTTATTTAAGAAATGTCAGATGTAGAACAAATTTTATCTGACAAGATAGGGGTGTTATTAAAAGATTTACAACTGACAGGCCAAGAGAATGGTTTAGAAAAGGATGTTTCACTGGATCTACAAAAAAAAAAAAACTGGGTGAGGTTTTAAAATTTAAAAAGGAAATACAAATGACAAACCAAGAGAGTGACCTGGATAATTTTTTCCTACTGGATTTACAAAAGAGGCTTGTTAAAGCCTTGAAGAACTCTATGCAATGGGACAAAGAAGAAATGAAGAGAAATCAAATCTTACAACAATATTTGAATGAACTAAAGATTAAGACTGTTAGAAGTAAAAGGAAGAATACGAAGTTGGTTTATTTGATCAAGATTAAAAATATGTTGTTATTTATGGCTACCCTTTTTGGACTTTCTGCTGATACCAGGACTGAAAAGATGATGTTTTATGGATTTGTTTCTAGATAAGAGATGGGATATGGGTTGAAGAGATAAATGTTTGTAACTTTAGAAGGGTGAAGAGTTACTAAATTTGTTTATACTTATTGTGATGAAGGTTGGGAGGCACTTCTTTATTTATTTTCTCTTTATTCATTATATTCTTACTTTTCTCCTTCTTCTCTCTTTCTTTTTTCTTTCTTTTTCTTTGCACTTTTTACTCCTCTCTATTTTTTCTCTCTTTAAGTTTAGCATGTATTATTATAATCAAAATTCTTAATAAAAATTATATATAGTAATATTTTGTAAATCACCTTTGCATACCAAATGAAACAACAACTTATAATATAAATCATAAGCCTAAAGCCTAAAACAAACAACAAACAAACAACAAAACAACAAAACAATACAGAACACCCAAAAGTTGCTTACATTTTAACCAGATGCCTTCTTCACAAACCCATTTGAATTATAGCCTAAAATAATGCAATACTAGACTCTGCCAAATCTCTGTAGGCAGAACATTCTACACATGGAAGCAACCACAGATAAGTATCGGGATTTTGTGGGATTTGAAGTATAGCACATTGGATGTGGTCAAGCAGACCATGCAGGGAAGACATATGGAAGAATGTGGCTCTTAAGGCTCTAGATCCAGGCTGTTTGCACCAGTAATTCTTTACAAAAAAAATGCAACAAATGAGGAGGACCTTCCTGGGTCTTTAAATAACCCAATATATGGATGTAGCAAATGTAGTTGGATTAAATTTGGGCATATACTTGACATGTTTGCTGTAGGGGAAAAAACAGTCATCTGTATACACAGAGATGTATTTGCCACGCAAAGAATGGTGTTACTCAAAATTTATGTATCACATGAATTTAAAATGAATGGAGATGGTAGAAATACGTTCTTGAAAAAAATAAAAATACAGTAGCATGCAAATTCACACAATTTGTCTAAAGGTGACTGAAGATTTGAATATTCCAGGAAGTCACATCTTTCTTGGCATTAAAAAGGATGAAAGCTTTGGATTTTGCTTACCACCTAATTCTGAGGAGCAGAGCTTTCCAAGCTGTATGTCGCAACACAAAAGTGTGTCGCCATACAAAGTCTAGTGTGTCACCACACAACCTGGAAGCGCTGATCATCATCAGCGCTTCCGGGTTTTCCTGCGGCGACACACCAACGGCGGCACGCAAAAACCCGAAAGCGGCAGCAGCGCTTCCGGGTTTTTGCGTGCTGCCGCAACGGCGGCACTTCCGGGTTTTCCTGTGGTGACACACCAACGGCAGTTGGTGTGTCGCCACGGGAAAACTTTGGAAAGCCCTGCTGAGGAGGGTTGGGAGTACATTATTGTCTCCCTGTTATTATTTTTGTTCTAATTTTGAAGATTTTAGCATTTTATCTACACGTTGAATCTGCCATTCTGAAACTTTCACTTTCCTGCCACTACTTTCTCTGGGAACTGTCTGTGATCTTATCTTAACTCAGTTTGGAAATTTTCCATTACCTTTTACTTCTGCCGGCGAAGTATCTAGGGGACGCCATAATTCACTGCTTCAGAAATGGAGGATTTTAACCAGGCTTTTTCTGAACTTCATTGAGACATGAAAACAGATATCAAGCAGTTTCTTTCTGATTCCTGCCAAGTTATTGTGCAAAACATTCAGACCATTGTGGAAAATATGCAGTTGGAAATGTACCATCTGGTTGAGGATACTGTTGATGAACCTGAAGAATCTAACAGCTGATGGAAATGTTTCTCCCAAGAGTGAGATTGGGGCTTTTGTTGGAATCCTGAATGAAATTGACAATGCTGAATTGAAGATCTTTAATGGAGAAATTGAGCTGCAAGATATGAGTGAATTTGACTTTTTGCTGGAATGTTATGAAAAAGAAGGGGTTATTATGTATGGGAGGTTTTCTGAAGAGATGTCTGTGTGTGTGAGGGGAGCAGTTGGGCTGTTTGATTTTTTTAAGAAATTAACTCTGTGCCTATTATGGGGATATGTAAACATCTTGGTCTATTTTGAAGTGGGTTAAGGGACTAAAAATATTTATCTGGATGGTCTTTTGACTTTGCATGACTTTACTTATCGTTAATGATTGGGATTATGACTATTACGGTTTTTTTCTTATTTATGTTTTTTTATATTCATGTTTTTTGTATTATTAATTATAATGATAGACAATTTACATGCTTTTTTATTTTTTATTTTATTATAGTAGACAGGAATGTATAGAATAGTAGTAGGAAGGGAATAAATAAGTAATTGTTATTGGGGGGTGTTGATTAGGTTATATATATATATATATATATATATATATATATATTCTATCTATCTATCTATCTATCTATCTATCTATCTATCTATCTATCTATCTATCTATCATAGTCTGTTCTAGTTGTTCCTTGAGGCTGTCTATTGTGTGTTGATAATATATATCATACCTGTATGTGTGTGTGTGTTTATGTGTATGTATGTGTGTGTGTGTTTGTGTGTGTGTGTGTGTATATATACTGTATATACATACATACACACACACACACACAAATACATATATATTATTTTAATATAAGGGAGGGAGCAATGGTACTTAGCAAGTTTTATAATGTGCTAAGGGGCTGATCTAGAAATAATGTAATTTTGCTTTAATATAGAGTAAGGGGGTGATCATGGGAAATTGCTGTATATCCTTGATGTTTAAAGTCGGAAGTCACTTCTTTTTGTAAACTATCTAAAAAAAAAATCTCTTGTGTTTTCACACTTTTTAGGGGTTTTTTTGTAGTTTTTTTGTCTTCTGTATCTTTTATTTTTTTCTGAAATTTAATAAAATTCTTTAAAAAAAAGAAAGAAAATTATTTAGTGGTCAATGGTAGTTTGACTAGTGGATGATATATTAATGGCTTCTGCCACAATTATTATACATTAGACTTCTTAAGCAATTTGAACCATGTTGCATTTTCTAGTGCATAAAATACTTGGAAGACTAGTCCATAAAGCAAGGATATACATTAGAAAATACATAATAAGCATTCATTTAAAGAGCTGGGGCCATGAGCTCTAAACTGTTGGTCCCAATTCTTTGAAAAAAAGTATATGGCAACTGATTTACATAGTGTTACATACTGTACAGCTTAGCAAGAGAACAAAACAATATGGGGCAAAATTAATTATATCAGGCTCATAATTATTTTTAACAAACAGAGCAAAAATTCATCTGATGAAAAAATACGTTGACTCTATATTTTTGTTCCTGGTTCCTGAATGATTTATTTTTTCATATAGATATATGAAAAAAATATATATAAAGAAACTGCAGTGTGATTTGCCAACCTAGGGGCAATGTCTTTTTGCTCATGTGGCTATATTTAGAACTGTCACTTGTTAAGAACACTGTCATCCAAAATTAATTCACAGAGAAGCTTTGCATTGCACACTCCCTCGTGAGCAGCGACACTGTAATATCACAAGAAACCAAAATAAAAGAAATGTGTGATAGTACAGTCTAAACATTGGTTAATTCAGAACTCTTTCATCGCCGTCTTAATAAGATCTGGTGCTAGGGGACTCAGCACAGTTTTTCGCATCCTCTTCACTATGCCCAGCATCCAGTTTTCCTGGCTACAAAGAATCATCCTGTCCAGTTGGTCTAGCTATCAGAGTTGAAGTGGAATCTGAGCCTTTCCTGGTCAGCTCAGTGTGAGGCTTTTAGGGTAGTACAACAAGCACTTAGCGGTGTCCTTTATATTTCTATTGATCGTTTGATAGAGCCCTCTTGCCATTTCTCTTGCTTCATTTGTGTTTCATCCCTGATTCTATACTGTGCTGACTTGTTTATGGAAGATGCCCTCCTTCACTCCCACAGCTTGCCTCATTGTACTTTGATGTAACCCAGTGGCCGTACACTAATTTGATTATATACTTAAATAATACATGCATAATCGTTTCAATTATAATTTCAATAAGCAGGAGTATTCCTTTCCTACAGAATAAATGCACAAATCCTAATTTTTACTCATTGTTTTCTGTTATGTCATTCTAAAATGCAGTAGAAGAAAATACTTCTTCTATAGCCTACTTCTTCTAGTTCTATTTGTAATTAATCAGCCATTTGATCATTAAAATATTAATATATGATTTGTTGTTAACTAAAAATTTGAGTGGTCATTGAGTCATATAATTTGGCCCTGTGAATCACTGCTATCCTTTTGGAACAATATTTTAATGTACATAAGAAGATTTATGGAGAATTTTTTTTAGTGTTAAATAAGTTAATGTTATGTTAAATTATGTCCCAAAACTTTGGAATTTGACTATTTATTAGGAGTTAGGGTTGTATTGGGCCTGGTATGTTGCTACGAGGATTATTTTGAGAAATTGGAGAAGCAATAATATTCCTGATATTAAGGATTAGATTCAAGAAATGTGTGACTGATCCATTTTTGAAAAAGGCAATTTTATCTAGTAATCAAAAAATGATTCAATATCTCCAAGCCTGGCTGGCAGCTCGACAAGTCAGAGTTTCTCAGAGCTCTGAGCTCTGAGACCTGGCTAACTTTCTATCTTGTTTGCAGGGGTCTACGGACCACTGAAGTTTCCCCCTGGAGAAGGGGGAACCAGAAGATTGCTCACAGAGCCATTGTAATTGCACACTCCTGTTTTTCTTTGTTGTTTCCACCGCGGAGAAGAACGGGGAGTGAATGCAATGAAATGGCCGAAAGAGGATTCTAGCTCTGCAGAGAACAGTAAGTCTCTTGGGAGACACAAGAGTGACAGCCAGCTTTTAGATCACCTTATATTAGTTTTCTTTTTTAGATTAGTACATTTTTATTATTCTAAAATTTATCTTTGGACTTCGTTCAAAATGTTGGCTAATTTTGTGTTTTCTTTGCTATAATTAATTTTGGTGGAAGTTTGATAGATTTTATTTTGGCAACATAGTGAACAAGTTTTGTATTTTTCTGCCTTTCTTTTGTATCAGAGAAATTGGGACTTAAGAGACTTTGTTGGTATTTCTCACTCGACAAACTAACTGACTTTTGAGAAATTGTTTGTTTGGGTTAAGCAGCTTGCAGCCTGAAGAATAAAGAAGAATAAAGAATAAAGTATAGAGAATGTGTGCCTCTCTACCTTTTTTTTTTTCTTTTTCTATTTTTTTTTAGAAAGGACTATTTTTCATTTGGAATATATTTTCATCTTTCCCTTTACAAACTGTTTGAAATACTGCTCTGTGGAATTTTTTCATCTCTTACTTTAAAAGCTTTTCTCACTTAAAGAAATAGACATTATTGATAAATAATAGAACAGCTGTTCCTTGCTCCCTGAGAAATTTTTTTGTTTTGACTACGGCAGTTGATTACGCTTTGAACAATAAATAATGGCCTTTCTCACAGTACTTCAGGATTTTAAGGAAGAAACCAGCAAAAAATTTTTGCAAATTAAGAAATCCATAGAACGTATATTAATAGTTTTGGTGGCTCAGGAACAGAAGGTACAAGGGACAGATTTAGAAACAGAGGAAAGATCTTTCGAACCAGTAGAGAAACAGGGAAAGAGGACTTTGAATGTATTGGTACAGAAGAAGATTATGATATCTTACAGGAAGTGGTCTATTAAATGTTTGGGCATAAATACATTGTGGCAGCTGAGACAGGAAGATTTTAATATGCAAATTGATAGATATGGCAAAATAAACATTTTGATATCCCACATGAGTTACAGAAATAAACAAGTTGCATATTGTGATATTGGCATAACCTAAACAGGAGATTTATTGATATTGATTTGGAATGCAAGGTGAATGAAAATGCGGATTTGGTATTGTACACAGAGTAAGCACAGATATGAGAAATTTACAGATGCATAAAAACATGATATTT
Organism: Charina bottae; assembly: GCA_023362775.1. Classification (NCBI taxonomy): domain Eukaryota; kingdom Metazoa; phylum Chordata; class Lepidosauria; order Squamata; family Charinaidae; genus Charina; species Charina bottae. The sequence goes on from JALMGJ010000001.1 coordinate 172,118,970, forward strand.
TAAGTGTAAGATACAAGATTATAAATAAATATGTTGATATTATATATTACTCTTTCTGGAGACACATTTATGAGAAGACAATGAGATGATGAGATGGAATTAGAATGTAGGTTATTACAAGAATATGTTGTATGTATTAGGTTATATGTTATGTTAGGTTTTGTATTTTTGCTATATTATGTACTATGTTATGTAATATGTTAGATTATGTATTAATGGAATATATAGTCATAACATGAACAGAATATACTGTATTTTATTAGACGTAGATAAGGCCTTTATTTGTTTTACTAATTGGACTTTATTGAAGATATAAATATAGATGTAAAAATGGAAAGAGCAAATGGAAAACATTTAATTGATGCAACAACGAACATTTGATTACTATTCTAAGGAGTAGAAACCAGAGATGGATTGTTGGAAGATATCAAGAAAGGCGAAACCTATATGAAGAACAGAAGATTGGATTATAGAAATCAAAGGGTATATGACAAAGAAAAGTTTCTGTGTATTGTATTAAGGACTAACATTTAAAGTTAATTGTTGTACTTAAAGTTCAAGGATAAATTGGAGGACATCTATTTTCTATATTTTTTCTTGTTTGTTATTTTTTGACTTCACTTTTTCTTTTCCCTTTTCTTACTTTGTATTTCTATTTCTTTTCTTTTGTATTAGCTTTTAATGTGTATTTTAAAATTAATAAAACTTATGGAAAACAAAAAAATGATTCAATATATTTTTCTGTGCTATAGATTTTATGATATTTTGTAATGTTAGATTTGTATACCCCTCCCTTCCTGCAGCTACAATTAGTGGAAACAAGACATTTTCATAAACTATGGCTCACAGTTGGCTTACTTAAACTAATCATAGCTATGATTAACTACACTTTGTCAGGGTTTAGATGACAGGAGAAACTGTGGTTAATCTAATAAATAAAGCATTGCTTCTCACTGATGTACCAGAGAAACTGAGAGAGAGGTGTTTATTCTTGAGTTATTGTTAATAATAAATGATTTAGTGTTACATCCAAATCAACCCAGTCCTCAAAGATACAAAACCAGAAAGATAAAGTCCAAAGTGTTAATTGCCATGAGGATGATATGGAGTTTTTCATTTTTTCCCCCAAGCATCTCTTCTCGTGGATTACTTGATTACATAGAGAACTGTGATGTCATATTTTTCATAATCCCCAGTAGGACTGGATTTCATAGGTTCATAGGATTATTAATGGACTTTAGATTTCAGACTTTCACCAATGCCCCTTGATTAGACTTCAAGTTTTACAGCTGAAGTACAGAAGGGTTTTGTGTGTGTGTGTGTGTGTGTGTGTGTGTGTGTGTGTGTGTGAATTCTATTAATGGGTCCTATGAAAATGTTCAGGTGACAGAATATGTAAGGAAGTATTCTAATAATTGTGTGAGAGAGTTTTATAAAATGATATTCAATTTGGGGGAGGTGTCTATAGTTGAATATTCATGCCTTTTCTTCTTGTTTTCATTTCTGGAGGGGGTGTTGTGTGTGTGTGTGTGTGTGTGTTTTCCTGAACAAGCAGGTGCTGGTCCTGGGTCCTGGGAATTGGTTCACAACAGCAAGTCATCTGAGATTGCAAAGTACACAAAAATAATGTTATAAAAGCTCCTAGCAACATCCCCATTTAGGAGCAGAAGATACTGCATCCCACCAACACCAGTACTTCCTTTATCTCATTCTTCAAAGCAAACCCTACTGCATGACTGTTCAAGAAACTTTAATTATATTCTTATAATTAAATCATTTTAAAAGAATCAAGATTCAAGATCTAGAGCACTTTCTTGTAAGGACTGTATTTTTTTCCAAATTAATTATGCTGCATTTAAAAAAAAAATAAACTTTCAGATACATTCTGCTGAACAGTGTTAACAATAGGATAATTGGTTCTACAACTCTTTTTAATTGTATAGAAACAATACATTAGGAGCTAAAGATTTAATTAAATCAATTAACTTTGTTCCTTTTGTTCTTTCAAGCAAGTGGTGTAGCACAGAAGTTAATATTTGCCAAAAAAAAAAGGTACAAGGATTTCATTTTCAAAGCTGGTGCATTGATTTGTAGTGTCTTTAATTAATTAATATGCAGTAACAACCTCGTACATTGAAGCCTCATAATGGATATAAGGACCTTGCGTGCTTTGATCTTGTTATAAATAGTGTTTAGTAGCAGTCATACCACTAGAAAGTATCATTAAACCTATACAAAAATAATGAGACCCTATTTACTCATATGAAACTGTTGTGGAATATACTTTTCTATCCCTCTGCAAATTAGGCAACACTGGGTGAAAGTCCCATGAATCACGATACTCATATGAGAATTAAAATTCTCACATTCATGAAAGCTTACAGTAGACTTGACTCATAATGTGAATAGGAGTGAAAAGTCTTTTCTCTGCTTTGCCACAATCAGTTTAGGGTACTGCCATGAGCAGCACCTAGATTCTTTAACAACAAACCCTTAGTTGAACTTTCATGGAAAAGAACAGGACAAGTTAGTAATTATTCTTTTATCCCTTATATTTCAATGGGATTTAATCATTACTGAGTTTCTTTAAATTAAGGACTCCAGGAGATAATTTATGTAGAAAAATCTACCCATAGTAGAAAATCTATTCCCAACCCAGCTGTCCTTGATCTCCATAATAGAATATTTTATCAATAGAAGTGGAATTATAAAAGATTCACTGACATTTCATTTTACTTGAAGTAATGTGACAAAATTGACTTTGTCATGGCATGTATGACAGCAGTGCCAGAGTTCTCTGATACATGTCATAACTTTGCTGGAAAAACTCATACAAAATAGTATTTTATAAAACAGTGTGCATTTATAAGCATCTTACATAACTAAAGTTTGTTTGTTTATTAGATCTATATCCCATCTTTCATTCAGGAATTTCACATACTGGTTAGTGAAGGTACTTACAAATAAACATGCAAAAATCTTTATATTGAAGATTATGCACAATTTTCATATAGCACAACTCTTTTAGTTTTTAAAGAAGCTAAACTGACAGAGAAAATAACATAATGGAATCGTATGTGGGTACATAGAACACTGAGAAAGACAAGATTTATACTGATCTGTGCATCCTATTGATCAAAATCAATCAAGTAGTCAATCCTGGATTAATTTACAATGACAACAGCTTTATCTGAATGAGAATATTGTTCTAGCATACAATATTGGTTTGAAGACATAATGTATTCTAGAAAACTAAATTAGGAGAGCTAAACATAAAAAAATGAGGGTAGGGTGAGACAATCTAATTTTGGTTGACTGGGTTAGCACTAATGGAGCTTTCCTCTAAATAGCTAAAAGTATCCTGGACTATAAATACTTGCAGATACATACGTATAATGTTGCTCTGAGAGATACAGGCATCAGCACCATGGATAGCACTTTTTCTTCAAAAGAGGGAGTTCATTCCTTTTCTTAAGAATTAATATTAACAACAGCTAATTAAAGCGTTATCAATAAGTCATTTTCTTCTGTCTGGATCTGAAAGAAAAGATGAAAGTGGGGGTGAAGAGACAATGCTGACCATAAGTTTGAAGCCTAGATTTCTGTCAGCCCTTCAAGGTAGGCCAGGTCAATAAACAGACACTGCAAGGATTCCAGGAATGCTATTTTCTTGTTGTAGGGTACAGTAGTAGAATCTTGAAAACCTATCCAAGTTTCTGTATGTTCCATTTTATACTAGACAAAATCAAGACGGGAGTTTCTTCCTGATGCTTACTCCAGTCTCTGGACCATGTAATTTCTTGTTCAAAAAACTCTTTAATAGCTCTTTCGTACCTCCCCCAAGGTCATCTCTAAATTCACTTACACTACCTCCCCCACCAGAATCACTCTCCCCTTCTACATGCAAAGTTGGGCCAGGCAAGTAACTTAAGGCAATGGCTACAGACTTACTCCCCCCTCCTCACTTGCAGATGGGTCCAGCAGCTTGCCAAGACCAATGGAAATGTCTGGCAGAGAAGAGTCAGATGGAGAAGTTCCCCCTCCCCTCCTGTTGCAATTAACATGTAACATTGAAAAAATTCTTCCAATTTTCTGTTGTGCCTTGTCTCACTATTCATCTCTCAGTATATCAGCAAGTCTTTCCCCAAACTGGTCAATCAGAGCACAATCATTTCACCCCACATCTCTGACATACAACTGAAAATCAGGTATATACTCAGACTCATCACTTTCCTTGCTTCGTCTTGTAAATCTCCCAATTTACTGTTGTTCTCCTGGACAGAATATCAAAACCAGCCTCAAATCTTTGGATTAAGTTTGATTAATTATACAATGGATTGCTGCCCTCAATAAGGGGTACAGCCCATATGGCAGCCCTTTCTTTCAGTAGTGTAAGAACAAATGCAACTTTAGAATGATCTGTAGAAACTCCACTCATCAACTCACCATAAACAATTCACATTGGGTCATGTGAATTAATCCTGAATCCTAATTAAGCCAGAAATTAATCCTGAGCACCCCACCCTTCAACTTCTCTGGTAGACTTCCATGAGAAAGAACCCATACTGGTTGTATCACAAGTGGGTGAGTGGTTCTGAGGTTCACCTACAGGGCCGCTGTGAAGGGTATGCTAGGCATCTGATGGACAAAGTTGATCAGATCTGCTCTACGTTGAACTCTGGCCTTGATGCAGGTCCTGTGGAGGTTACTGGGGCTGGGTCTAGCTCACTTATCTGGGGAGAGTTTGATTCTGTTGGGCCTAAGGAAGTGGATAGGGTCCTCAGGGCTGTTAGTGCAGTCACCTCTGTGTTAGATCCATGTCCCTCCTGGCTGGTCAAGGCCTCCAGGGAAGGGACATGTAATTGGGTTCTGGTGGTGGTTAATTCCTCTTTGAGAGAGGGGGTAGTTCTGCTGTCTCTTAAGGAGGTGGTGGTTTGCCACCTCCTCAAGGGGCCATTGCTAGACCCCACCATTCTGGACAATTTTTGTCCAGTTTCTAACTTTCCCTTTCTAGGGAAGGTTGTAGAGAAGGTGGTTGCATTGCAGCTTCAGAGGATTCTGGAAGAAGCAGATTATCTTGACCCCTTTCAGTCAGGGTTCAAGTCTTGCTATCAGACTGAGACAGCATTGACCACACTCTTGGATGGCCTCTGGTGGGAGCGGGATGGTGGGAGCGGGATGGGGGTAATGCATCCATCACTGTTCTTCTTGACCTCTCAGCAGCTTTCAATACCATTCATCACTTCTGGACTGGTTCCTGGAGTTGGGGGTGGGTGGCACAGTTTTGTGCTGGTTCTCCTCCTTCCTCTAGGGTTGATTCCAGTCAGTGTTGATGTGGGGGAGAGATCCAGCTGGCAGAACCTCCTTTGTGGGATGACTCTGGGCTTGGTACTGTCATGATGTCATCAGTGTCATCCTGACATGGTGCCAAACAGTGATAGCTCTCAGTGGGGGGGTGCCTGGGAGTAAAATCGCCAGACAGGTAAACGGTGCAAATCAGGGGAAACGAGACAAGCAATTCAGCACCCAGGACAAATCAAAGAGAGAAACATCCCATCAGTGGATTTGAACGGAGAACAAGAACTGATTGAACTCAATAGCAAACAAAGGGGCGGGGAACAGGAGACTATTAAATTGTGGAATAAGGAGACTTACTCCACTCGAATCTTTAATGTGTTGCAGGCCACTAGCTTAATAAAGATTTCTTCATATTCTTATGAGACTTGCGTGAGAAGTGCTTTTATTTAGTAAAAGGGCGAGATCATCACAGGTACTCTCTCCCCTCCTGTTTAACGTGTACTTGAAGCTTCTGGGTGAGGTCATCCAACAGTTTGTGGTGAGATACCATCAGTATGCTTATGACACCCAGCTTGATATCTCTACTCCAGGCCATCTGAGTGATGCCATGGAGGTTCTGTCTCAGTACCTGGAGGCTGTGGATGGGGAAAATAGGCTTCAGCTCAACCCAAGCAAGACTGAGTGGCTCTAGGTTTTTGGACAGATTGGACTACTGCAATGTGCTTTACATGGGACTGCCCTTGAAAAGTATTCAGAAGCTTCAACTGGTGCAGTGGCATGGGCAGTTACTAGTGTCAGTTACTCAGCACATGTGACACCACTGCTCCACGAGCTGCATTGACCTCTGATGTGCTTCCGGGTGCAATCAAGGTGCTGGTTGTCACCTTTAAAGCTCTTCATGGCTTAGGACAGGGTTATTTATGGGACTGTCTCTCCCCAATTGTTTATACCCATCCTATCTGACGTGGCAGGAAGGGCATGCTCCAGGTACCATCAGCTAGGGAGTTTTGGCTGGCAGGGCCCAGAAAGAGAGGCTTTTCTGCTGTGGCACTCACCCTTTGGAACATCATTCCCCCTGAGATTAGATTGGCCAGTCTCTGTTGTCCTTTTGTAAGACCTTGAAAACTTGGCTTTGTGCTCAAGCCTGGGGCCCTGGCCATTGGTCAGAACCCATCTCCTGGTTGTATGGATGATACATTAGATTGTCCCTGGCTGCTGTGTGTTTTTATTTTTGTTTTATATTATGTATTTATGCTTTTATTTGTTTTATTGTAAGCTGCCTAGAGTCATATAAAAGTGAGATGGGCAGGTACTGTATATAAGTTGAGTAAATAAATAAATTTAAAAAATAAGTTGTGGAGCCACTCCTGGTTGAGGCAAGCCTTGCTCCCATTGCTCTGTTAAGTTGTATCATGGCTTTGTGCAAGTTCATTATTTGTATATCTACTTGTTGATGTCATAACAATGCCTACCCTGAGGATCTGTCTGTATCTTCAAGACTTAAAAGCAAGTGTTGATGCCTATCTGATGAAAGGCTTTTGAGATTAATTTTATTATTTATTTATTATTCGAATTTATGACCACCCATCTCCACGACAGCAGACTCTTAATGCTAGTCTTTCAAGATAGGCCAGGTCAAGAAACAGACACTGCAGGGGAATGCTACTTTATTGTTGTAGGGTATAGTAACAGAATCTTGAAAGCCTGTCCCAGTTTCTCTCTGTCCTTCTTATACTAGACAAAATCAAGATGGGGTTATTCTGAGTGTTTTTCTCCTCTTTGCTTCAATCTCTGGACTGAAGAGATTCAGTTTTCAAAGTTCCTCTCTAATGGCTTTCCAGGTCCCTCATTAATAGTTTGTCCTTTGTTTCCCCTTAATCTCTCTTTCATACCTTCCCCAAGGTGTACTCGAAATTCCTTTATAATTTCTGAAGCTTATAAATGCTACAAATGGTATACAACTTGAGATTCTGCTAAGTACAAAACACACCTCATAGTGTTCTGAAGTTTCTGGGGCAAAGGAATAATCATTAGGTCATTGCTCTACCTGGATGGAACAATAATTTAAAGGAAGCATTATATTTGTAGTAATGGAAGTCTCAGCTTACTAAGATATAACTAGAATTATTAAGGAAATGAAGAGAACAAGGATCCAATATTCCTGAAGCAAACTGCAGGAGATGGAAGGTAACGAGTTTCAAAGGTTCATAAAATATTCTGCAGTGATTTGGCTATGACCAAAGGTCATTTCCACATTTCAGGAGTCTGCACAACTGTAGGAATATCAAAATTAGTGTGGCTGTTTGACATGATATGCCAGCACTGGAAAACCAGGCTTCCAGAAGAAATTCTTGGTGGCAACAAATGATTTCCCAACTGCTATGAGTTCGGAAAGCTCTAGTAAAGTGAAACAATTACATTCAAAGAACACTGTTGGTTATGGAGATAATTTGTCTTTATTTTCTATTACTCCATTATATCTAATGCCCCCAATTAAAAGGAATTGACCAATCTTATTCATCCTGTTATTTATTAAGCATTTCTTTAATAGATTTTCCAAATTTATAGGCAGAACTGTGTTCTTATAAAAGTAACAGCAATACAGTATAAGCTTTGATTAATGGTGATCACTGTAGAAGAAAACTTACTTCTTTTCTAACTTACCAGAAAAAAAAGAAATGTACATTAAACTTTTCCAGATACAGTGTTGGCCGCAAATCATGGTCTATTCGTACACCTGGCACAATTTAGCCAATCACACGCAGAGCGGAAGAATCAACTTTGTTTATTCAAGGCACCTAGAATAAAGCAGCTTCCTTTCCTTAAAGAGAAAAGAAGTGTTGAAACGGACAGCATCCATCATTTTTATATTGTTTACAGAGATCATTACAGCGGTTTATCAATAAACAAAGGCTTCTCATTGGTCAATTCTTGCAGGACCTGCACAGTACCTCCACATGTTACATGCCACCCCATAATAGTCCTTAGCATGTCCTATGTTCTTCAAAATCTCCGCCTTAGGGGTGTGTTTCTTAGGATGTTAATTAGCTAGGGGTCATTGCCCTATGGTTTGGGATGGTTTGGCATGCTCAGGTTGTCACATACTTCACCCTACCCTTGACTTAACATGGGCATTCTTGGCATGTACACTGGTACTGACATCCTGGGTATGTGGATTCCCATCTGAGTTCTGATGGCACAGCCCCATGCCTTCCTTCTTCCTGGCATATGCACTGGTACAGACATCCTGGGTTTTGTGGATTCAACCAGCAGAGTTCCATTGTCTCTAATTCTGCACCCCTCAACAGCTTATATTTCAACAAGAAATGGTCATAGCATCCTTCTGAGTTATTTTGCATGGATTGGGCTGTGATATGACATCTTTCTATACTTACTTGGGAGCAGATTTTAGATGATAGCACTGGCATACTTAAATGGACTGGACATAGGAGAGCAAACTGAGACTTGGTTGAGACTGAATAGAAGCATTCCTGATCATGGGATCAGTTGGTGAAGGGTTAGATCCAAATGGCTTTGCTTGGTGACCCACCATGTCTGGTGATCAGGACATAATTAACATAACTTTATGATTCTTAACCCTGTTTATCAAATGTTCTAGATTTTTATTTGATTGATATATTGATTTTGTTTTTGGTTTTTTTGTTTTTTGTTTTTTACTTTTTTCTTCTTTTTTATTTTTCCCCTTTTCATTATGTTGTTATAAATCTCAGTACATTATGTTGTTTCCATACATTGATGTTTGTATAATGTATTTAAAAATTATTAACATTCTATTATTTAATAGCTTAGAATATTGAAAATAGTATTACAAGCATCAAATTATTTAGCTTTTTCATCCAAAGTTGAGTATAACATTTTAAAAAGAATCACTACAACTCACATCAAAGTAACTGTTACATACTAGATTTTTATATAGATTCCAATATACAAGATAGATAGATAGATAGACAGACAGACAGACAGACAGACAGACAGACAGACAGACAGACAGACAGACAGAGAATATAATGTTCGTACTGCTCTCTGGACCATCCTTCTGAAAATTGGATGCCCTGATAAATTTGTGAACATCTTGCGGTTACTCCATGACGACATGATGGCAACAATCCTGAATAACAATGGCTCTCAAAGTGATCCAGTGTGCCTTTATAGCCACTTACGGATCCACCGTTAAAATTTTACCTTTGGAAGACAATCTTACTCGGCTACGAGTGATCGCCAATGATAATGAAATACAGCTTTTCAATAGACTTACTTGACAAAGCTGGGACTTGTAAGCTACAATGCTTTGTAATTTTTTAAGTTTATAATTGCTATCAGGGCCATACAAACTGTGTATCTATTCTCAGAACATTGATCATCACGAAGAATTGAAAATGGGACAATATTAGAAGTTAAAATTTGTCTTTGTTTTGATGGGATCATAATTCCATCTGATTGATTGGGGTTTTGTTTTTAAGGTGTTTCCCAACGTTCATAAATGAATTAACTTTTGCAAATCTATATATAGTTGTATAAACCACAGTTATGTATGCTGGCTCACCAGGGTTCTTAGTAAGGCTCCTGTTGTAGTTTCCTGCTTAGAAGCCTATAAGTATGTTGGTTTTAGATTGCTTTGGCTTGATTACGTAAGGTTTATCTTTAGGCTTCCCTTTATCACTATACACTGTAAATAAATGTGTTAGAATCCTTTCCCAACTAGAACAGTGGCATTCCTCTTCCTCCCCATCTTCTATCACTCTATAGCTTGAATGACACATCATGTAACAAAAGCTTCCCTCCCTTTCAGAGCTGAATGTAAATCTGTAGAACTGTTAATTAACACCACATCTTCCTGGGAGAGTCAATCACTGTAGGGTATTGTGATGAGACAAAGCATGTGCAGCATCATAAGGCTGGAACCCACATGAAAGTCAATAAATCGAAGGCCTTGTTTTTTTGCAATAAATCTTATATTCCTAGCCCACACCAGCATTGTCAATTCACCATCTGAGCCAGAGCCAGAAGCCAGAGCACAAGAGTCAGGATGTATGTAACACTGCGCTAAATCCTGCCAGCTTAGAAATAGATTGTGTCATTTTCACTTTTCTTCTTTAAGAGCTACTTATGGAAACCAGTAGGGAGTTCTGCTCCAGAACTGATTGCACATTCCTGGCCTTCGTAGCTGTCTGCTTTAAATACAAAATTACTTCACTTGACTCAACCAATGGATTAGTGAGTGGCCCACTCACTATGGGATTCAGGAAGGAAAATGTGGTTAATCAAAGTTCCCAGGGAGAAAGTTAAGCCGTAACAGTGTTCAGGTTTGGGGCACTTTGTAATACAGTGCAATGTAAAGAATCATTGTATTTACTAATAAATAAAATGGTGGGTCTTGTACTTATATGAAAAGCTTCAAGGAGCTCTCAAATTCAGAATGGAAAATATGATGAATCAAAATTTTCAGGGAGAATATTCATTTTTGGGGCCCTTTGTAGCACAATGGCATTACATTATAAAGAATTATAATAGCAATGTCTGGTGCTGAGTTATTCTAGCCAACACTGGGAGGGTGAAATCTTTAAAGAAACAGCTTAACATGGTAGCCCTTCCCAAAGAAGCAAATGAAGATGGGGCATGCTCTGTTGCCACAGAAGGTTGAGCATGAGTCAGGAAGGAAATGGAAGGCTGGGGAGGAGCGTGTGAGAGAGAATGGGATAGAGAATCATGAAGGAAGACAATGGCAGGAAGACTGAACAGCTGCCCCCCACTCAGCAACCTCCTGTTCCAGATCATACTTGCACTGAGTAACATTGATTAGTCTATAAAATTTTCTATTTCCTAATGCGGCTTTGGATTGCACCTCAAGATGGATAGACTCCTAATCAGTCAAAATCACACTGGGATGTTTTTTAAATTGTTGAATATTGCAGTCAATTTTACCTTTTAAAAATATAATTTATCTTGGTTAATATCTCAACCCCTTTATATATAACCTGAACTTTCCAGACATTGGAGACTGTAGAAATCTACCAACAACAAAAATAGGCTGGTCTTTATGGCCCTGGCTCCTCCTTGTTCTTTATATCCTTGATCCATTGCAATAATATTGATTCTGCCTGTCTGGCCTAAGTAATTGGATCCAAGAATCCAAGATGGCGACTGGGAGCAGTCGCTAGTTGCTGCTCCGGGACGAGAGGATCCTGGTCTCCCAGAACCCCAGTTTTCAATCTTTCTCCCGCCCCAATGTATTGGTTTGGGGTTTGGGGAGAGAATTCTATGGGTTTCTCGGCTTTTTTGAACTTGTGGCTGAGGTGGAGATGGCTGGACCCTCTAGAAGGAACAGCGGAACAGCGAAGCAAGCGGCAGAGTAACGGAGTGCAGCAGCAGCTGTTGAGCCTGGTGTATTCCCCTGCGGACTCAGATAGATCCCCCTGCAACCTATGGTGATCCCTCGCCGAACCTTTACTATCACCTATTACCTATTATTACCTTGGAATCGGCTGGCCTCCCTGGAGGAGTGAGAGAGTGTAGCCAGCAGCAGAGCGTTGTAAAGCTCTGGAGATGAGGGCGGAGCCCAATGGCAGTGGACTCCGCGTAACAGACAGCAGCAGCAGATGGCAGTGAACTTTGTGTTTTTTGGGGCCTTTGCTGTGGACCCGGGTGGACCCCCTGTAAATTGTGGTGACTCCCCAGTGAATTCCTGTTACTTCGGAGTCGGCTGACCCTCCCGGAAGAGTGGTGGTGGGGCAAGTGTGGTTGACGGCGACGGAGCATCTGGTGCCAAAGCTGCGGAGACGAGGGCGGAATGCGGAGGGCCTGAAGAACGACAGTGGACTCCGCATTTCTCTGATTACGCTGTGACCTTGTAAGATCGTGGCAGACTCCAATGGACCCCCTGTAGTCCTGGATGGGGTGTTGGCAAACCTTGTGGACCCTGGCTTCCTCCCTGGTGGTCGTGAAAGATCTTAACATCCCCTTAGGGGGAAGTTTACAACGGGCCTGGAGTGGAGCTATAGACTTTGGGGAGACTATGGGTCCTCGTAGTAAGACCAGCTGTGTGAGCGATAAGCTCTGATATTAGGAATAGGACTCTATGGTGAGGTGGCCCTCAAGATTTTTACCATCTTAAAATCCTAGATTATAACATATTTTAATAGGATAATGAGGAAGGAGCTTAGGATTGGAGAACATCTCCCATTTCCCCCATCCATTAGAGGTGGCAGAGATTTGGGGTCCCCTTGGTATGAAAGTGGTATTCCTCTGGGGTGTGAGAGACCCTGGGGGAGGCCGGAGTTGGGTGATTGTATATAAGAGTGCCCGCCCATGAGTGAGAGACAGGTGGTGGGCAGGAGTGGATGGTGCCCCCTCCAACCAATGAGAGAAGCTGAGGGGGAGGCGCAGTGAGTGTGGAGTGAGTGGTTAGGGGGCAGTTGGGTTCTACCAGTGCCGAGAGCAAAAGCTGGTGCGCTGGTGGTCCCACTGCCCTCTGAGGCTGAGTGGGTATAGGAGATGTGTGCATGGGAGAGGGGACCCCGGTTTCAACCTAGGGTTGTCGGAGGTCTGGTGGTGGAGGCAACTGGGCCTGGTGATGCTAGGGGCTATGGGATGGGTTGTCCTATTGAGGTGGTGACGGTTTGGGGATGTTATGGCAGGAACTGGAGGGCAGGCCATCGTTGGGGAAGACGCCCCCGGTGTTTGCTACCAGTGGTGTGTTCCAGCCCTCCGGATTCAAACCTAGGCCCTGGTCAGTGGACCCTCAGGTGCCCTGGTCTCCGGCTGTTGATGCTTAACGCCAGGTCGGTTAATAACAAGGGCCCCCTCATATGTGATTTGATCATGGAGGAGGGGGCCGACCTGGCGTGTATTACCAAAACCTGGCTGGGCCCTGGAGGAGGGGTGGCCCTCTCAGAGATCTGCCTGGCCGGGTTTCATGTATGGTACCAGCCAAGACATCGGGGTAGGGGAGGAGGGGTGGCAGTTGTCATCCGAGAGTCTATAGTGGCCTTCAGGGGCGCGGCTCCACAGGTGGCCGGATGTGAGACTGTTCTTCAAGTTGGGTTCCCGAGAGCAGTTGGGAGTGTTGCTGCAGTACCAGCCTCCCTGCTGCGTAGCAACCTCCCTGCCTGAGCTGCTTGAGGCCATCTCAGGGTTGGCGGTGGAATTCCCCAGACTTATGGTTCTGGGGGATTTCAATCTGCCGTCCCTGGGACATGCCTCAGAGGCAGCTCGGGAGTTCATGGCTACCATGGCAGCCATGGGCCTGGTCCAGATTATTCGGGACCCGACTCGTGACAGTGGTCTCACTCCGGACTTGGTTTTCCTGTCGGAGCAGTGGCAGAGTGATCTGGGGGGAGAGTTGCATCTTTCCCCGCTGTCATGGTCGGATCATGCCCTGGTGGCCCTGAGATTCTCATATGCTGCCCCACTCCGCAGGGAGGCTGGACCTATTCGATCAGTCCGCCCCCGGCGACTAATGGACCTAATAGGGTTTCAGAGGGAGCTGGGGGTTATACCCGAGGATCTACTGCACGGTCCAGCGGAGGTGCTGGCCGCAGCCTGGAATAAGGAAGCGGCCAGAGCCTTGGAAAAGATCGCGCCTATGCGGCCTCTCTTGTCCCATCCGACCCGATACTCCCTGTGGTTCACGGAGGGGTTGAGGGTGCTGAAGAGGGTTAAGAGATGTCTAGAGCGCCGCTGAAGAAAAGCAAAGACCGAATCTGACTGAACACAAGCTAGAGCCGTGGTTAAGTGGCGAAACGTCAATATTTCTCGGCTCTTATTGCATCCGCAGAATGCCGCCCGATGGCCCTATTTAGGGTTACTTGATCTCTCCTAGGTAAGGTGGGGCCAGTGGCCCACCTTCAGGGCCATGCGGAGGAATTTTTGGAGCATCTGATGGATAAAATTGCTCAGATTTGTTCTAATTTGGACTCCAAGTGTGATGCATGGTCTGGGGAGATGCCAAGGGAACGTCTTTGCCTGGTTATCTGGGAACGGTTTGATCTTGTTGGGCCTAAGGAAGTGGACAGGATCCTCCGGACTGTAAGGGCCACTACTTGTCATCTTGATCCATGCCCCTCCTGGCTGGTGAAAGCAGCCAGGGAGGTGACGTGTGGTTGGGTCCATGCGATGGTGGCTACATCCTTGGGTGAGGGAGTGTTCCCGGCTGCTTTTAAGGAGGCACTGGTGCACCCCCTCCTCAAGAAGCCATTGCTGGACCCTGCAGTGTTGGACAATTTTCGTCCCGTCTCCCACCTCCCCTTTTTGGGGAATGTGGTTGATAAAGTGGTGTCATTACAGCTCCAGAGGATTCTGAATGATACGGATTATCTAGACCTCTTTCAGTCAGCGTTCAGGCCAGGATATGGTGTGGAAACAGCATTGTTCACACTTACAGATGATCTCTGGCGAGCGCGGGATGGAGGCAGTGCATCCATCCTGGCTCTTCTTGACCTCTCAGCGGCTTTCGATACCGTCGACCATGGTATCCTTTTGGGATGGCTTCAGGAGTTGGGGGTGGGTGGCGTGGTCTTGCGCTGGTTCACCTCCTTCCTCCGAGACCAATCCCAATCGGTGGTAGTAGGAGATGAGAGGTCCGACCCTCGGCCCCTACTTTGTGGGGTGCTGCAGGGTTCGGTTCTCTCCCCTCTCTTATTTAATATCTACATGAAACCACTGGGTGAGATCATCCGCCAACACGGGATGAGGTATCATCAGTATGCTGATGACACTCAATTATATATCTCCATCCCGGGTGAGGTAAGTGATGCAGTGGCTGCCCTTTCTCAGTGTCTGAAGGCTGTGGGGGCCTGGATGGGGAACAACAGGCTTCAGCTGAACGCTGGTAAGATGGAGTGGCTGTGGATTGATGGTGCCTCGAGATCCAGAGAGTTGTCATCTCTAGATCTGGATGGGGTGGCACTACCCCATTCAGATACAGTGCGGAACCTGGGGGTCCTTCTGGACTCACGACTCCTGCTTGAAGAGCAGGTGGCAGTCGTGGCCAGAAGGGCGTTTGTGCAACTTCGAGTTGTACGCCAGCTACGCCCTTTCCTGGACCGAGATGCCCTCCGTACAGTCACTCATGCCCTGGTCATCTCCCATATAGACTATTGCAACGCACTCTACATGGGGCTACCCTTGAAGAGTATCCGGAAGCTTCAACTGGTCCAGAATGCGACTGCGCGCGCAGTTATGGGTGCCGCAATATCGGCACATGTGACACCTCTGCTGCGCGAGCTGCATTGGTTACCAGTTTGCTTCTGGGTCCAATTCAAGGCATTGGTTGTCACCTTTAATGTCACCTACATGGCATGGGACCAGGTTACCTAAGGGACCGCCTCATCCCCAGAGTATCGACCCACCCCACCCAGTTATGCAGAGAGGGCTTGCTACGGACCCCGTCTGTAAGAGAGCTTCATCTGACGGGGTCCAGGAGGCGGGCCTTCTCTGCAGTGGCACCCGCCCTCTGGAATATTCTGCCCCTGGAGGTGAGGCAAGCCCCCACACTTATGACCTTCCGAAAGCAATTGAAGACCTGGCTCTGCCACCTCGCTTGGGGTGGGAAGAGTGATAGCTCCTCATGGGGATGGCTTGCGCCGTAGAGTTCTTTTAAATATGACATCAGAGCCTCTTGGGTTTTATATATTTTTAATTAAGTTATGGTTAGTTATATATATTGTTTATTGTATTTTATATGTTTTTATATGTTTTTATATGTTTTAATTGCTAACTTGTTGTAAACTGCCTAGAGTCCCCTCTATGGGGGTAAATGGGCGGTGATATAAGTTGGAGAAATAAATAAATAAATAAATAAATAAATAAATAAATAAATAAATGACTTCAGTGGCCTTCCTCTGGTGGGCAACTACAATAGGCACAGGTGACAGAAAACAGTGAGGTCTGTTATTATGTTAAGTACCAGACTGAACAGACACAATTGCTGAATTAGATTCTGTCTTCCTTCATCATCCCCCACCTGCCACCCTCTGGGTTTGGTGATATGTAGAAGACTGAAGTATGGCATTTTTTTTTTCTGTGAGCCATGCTGATTTTATTTAACATAAAATGGGATGCAAACCTTACATTAAAGTACATTCGGTTAATTATAGTGTTAAATTGTATAATCTGGAAATCTCAAAGAATAAGACCAGTTTAATATAATTTCTAGGAATTGACCACATGTGGGTATTTCATATCTCTAATAAAAGGATGCTGGAAAACTGATCTGAAATTTGCAATTTTGCTCCACCCAATTAAACCTCCTTCAGCTGGTTTACAAATTCAACGTGTTCATTTTCATTGGCTCACCTCCTCTCAGAAAAAATGCTCTTCATTTCAAGACCCATACCAAATTCAGATATTTCTGCTTTTGGTCATAAGATGTATTTTGTAAGAAAACAAAAGATATAAATCAATACTTGACTCAATTTCAACTCCTTTGAAAAGGTCCTTGGAGCAGAATGTAGCATTAACATATTTCAAAGTGACTGATTCCATTTGTAGTCTCTTTTCCAAGTTTGTATCACACTTTGGCAAAACTTCTATTTTAAATGAAGTCTATTACATCAACTGACATAATGTGGATTTATTCTAAAACTAATAATGTAATGAGCAATTATCTATTGCAGTTGTGCCTTTCAGTCAGTAGTTTGCTTTCAGATAATTAATGTGGAAAAATAAATCTTTCATGCTGTTGATTTAAGAGTATTTGTTTTGTTCAATTAACATGGCACAGTGCAGGTAGAATAGTTTTGGCTAAATTTGCTAGCTGCTTAATCTCATTACAGAATACTATGATTAATTTCCATATTTGGACCATCTAATAAAAATAAAGAGCAAGAGCTTTAATTTGAAAAATGAAACCAGAGTTATTAATTCAGAAATCAAAGGTAAAAATAGAACTGCTTCTTTGGGGTCATAATTAGGAAAGAGAGGGAAGATAAATGCTTTCACAGTCAAGCAGATGAGCATTTAGCTCACAGATTCCTCAGAAGTTTTCTAAAGAATAGAAAACATAGACGTATAATCTATGTCCTTCCCTAATTTATATTTAACTTTTTTGGTATTGTTTTTATTGTTTGTTTTTATTATTGTCAGCCACCCAGAGTCACTGGTTTGAGATGGGCGGCTATATAAATTGAATAAATAAATAAATAATTCTAAGCTCTGTTTTCTCCTTTTATTTTCTCCCTCCACCTCAAATTTGAAGTCAAAAAGGCATTTTGAAGTGTGTGGGAACATACAGTAAATGTAGCCTCTGTCTGCAATAGATATCACCATGTATATCACCATCCCGAGTGAAGTAAGTGATGCGGTCGACGCCCTGTCTCAGTGCCTGCGGGCTGTGGGGGTCTGGATGGGGAACAACAGGCTTCAGCTGAACCCTGGTAAGATGGAGTGGCTGTGGATTGATGGCCTCTCGGGTTCCAGGAAGTTGTCATCTTTGGTCCTGGATGGGGTAGCACTGACCCATTCGGAGCCAGTGCGGAACTTGGGGGTCCTCCTGGACTCACATCTCCTGCTTGAAGAGCAGGTGGCAGCCGTGGCCAGGAGGGCCTTTGCACAACTTCGGGTTGTGCGCCAGTTATGCCCATTCCTGGATCGAGATGCCCTCTGAACAGTCACTCATGCCCTTGTCATCTCCCATATAGTCTATTGCAATGCGCTCTACATGGGGCAACCCTTGAAGAGTATCCGGAAGCTCCAGCTGGTCCGGAATGCAGCTGCGTGGAAAGTTATGGGTGCTATAAGATTGGCCCATGTAACACCCCTGCTGCGCGAGCTGCATTGGGTACCAGTTTGCTTCCAGGTCCAATTCAAGGTGTTGGTTATCACCTTTAAAGCCCTACATGGGATGGGACCAGGTTACCTGAGTCTCATCCCCAGAACATCAACCGCCCCACTCGGTCATGCAGAGAGGGCATGCTACGGACCCCATTGGCAAAAGAATTTCATCTAGCGGGGTCCAAGAGGTGTGCCTTCTCTGCAGTAGCACCCACCCTTTGGAATATCTTGCCCCTGTAGCTGAGGCGAGTTTCTTCACTCCCGACCTTCCGAAAGCAATTGAAGACCTGGTTCTGCCACCTTGCTTGGGGTGGGAATGCCAATAGTTCCTCTTGGGAGTGGATGGTGCCATGAAACCCGCCTTATTATTAACATCTTTCTATTTGGATTTTATATGTAATTATTGTTGTTTTAATTTTATATTTTTAACTTGTTGTGAACTGCCCAGAGTTCCCTGGTTGGAGGGGATGGGCGGTGATGCAAATTTAAATAATAAATAAATAAATAAATAAATAAATAAATAAATAAATAAATAAATAAATAAATAAATTCTTGCTCTGATTGCCAATATCCTGCTGTCCTGCCCATTCCTCTGCTCCCACCTTGTGAGGTAATTACTCTATTCTACCTAGGATGGCCTTGTGAGATCTTAAAAGCTGTTCCAGGAATTGCATTTATATCTCAACAGAGAAGCAGGGAAAACTGAGGGGGAAATATGAAAACATTAGTTGTAAAGAATTCTGAGGGTGAAGTCCCAAGAATGAAATTGAAATGGAGCCTGTATAAGAGTTAAGTGTTCCACAGAAATAGAAGCATCCCTGATCTCCTTTTTTATCATCAGTAAAACCTGAAATTATCATGCTACTCACTGTTGACCTGATATCCACTCATGACCAAATAACTAGTTTGGTAGACCAAAGGAATTCTGTGGATACAGTGTCTCTTCATTTTGACAAAAACATTTGACTGGGTTTCTCATGATATCCTTGAGGACAAGAGGAATCAATGTGGGTTAGACATACTGTGGTCCAATTAATTTGTAGCTGCTTGAACAACTTCCCCCATAGGTGCTCATAAATGGTTTGGTATCATCCTGGAGGAGAGTGTCAAGTGAACTTCTTGGCTCAAAACTATTTGGTATCTTTATAAATGACCTAAACTGAAAATGGTGGAAAAAAAAGAAAGGAGTCTGGATAGTAGGAGGAATTATTTTATTTGTTTATTTAAATGTATTATTGTCATGATAATAACTCTTCAGCAATGAAACCCTTCAACATAGAACAGTGGTGGACTCTTAGAATCTTCTTTGCTGGAGGTCTTCAAAAAGGAGGTGGATGTCCGTTTGTCCTGGATAGGTTAGTGGATTCTTGCACTGAATAGGGGGTGGATTAGATGACCTATATGTCCCTTCTTTGCTAGGGAAAGTGGAAGGCAAAAGGAAGAGGGGCCGACCAAGGGCAAGATGGATGGATGATATTCTGAAGGTGACGGACTCGACCTTGGGGGAGCTGGGGGTGGTGACGGCCGACAGAAAGCTCTGGCGTGGGCTGGTCCATGAAGTCACGAAGAGTCGGAAGCGACTGAACAAATAAACAACAACAAATGCCCCTTCTTTCTCAACATTCTATCATTCAGTGATTCATATCACAAGAAAAAATAACTAAATTTTTATTGAGGACATACTGCAAAAATGAAAGCTCTTGCAACAGCATTGGGCTATTTTGTACATTTTGCAGATTTCTCTTTTCTTTCAGCAGGATATTTGTGCCATTAATTAGCTGTATGATTGGTGGTGATTTTTTAAAACGTACTTCCCGAGAAACGTAACAAGAAAGTATACTTTGAAAAGTGTGTAAAATTGGCTTTGCTGTCAAAAAAACAAATGTTAAATTATCTCTTTCAAATATGTGGGCAACAATTCTGAAATGCATTATATATTCTAAAACGTATTTTTATAAAATGTTCATGCTTTTCTAATGGTAAGCCTGCATTCTTGGGAGAATTATGTTTTGAGGAACAGCCTACATTTAATAAACAATAAATAAAAATAAAAGTCAAGGCAATATAACGTGTTTTTCTCTCTCTCTCTCTGTGTGGTCTTTGTTTCCACCAAATCATTTTTTAGTTTGACAATGGATTTTGTTCCCCAGAATAAAATACATATACTAAGAATCAAACCATCTGAATTCTCGGGAATTTGAATCTGCCAAAAATATGTTTCTTTTTTTATAAAACATGTAGGATGAAAAGCCCTATTCTCACTTTTTTTAAAAAGGGAGGGTTTTTCCTTCCTTTCCAGGGGAAGAGAAGTCCCTCAAATATACTTGGGGGAGGAGGCATCAATTATTCTTATGACTTGCCAAGGATTCATTTATTTGTTTAGCATTTTAAAAATGTGTTTTCCTTGTAGCACCTTCAAGGACTTACACAGCAGCTCCTCATGTATTTTTCAGATGAAACAGCTGATGAGAATGATACCACAAAATCTCACACCCGTAGAATTCACTTTGCAAATGTAAATGAAGCTGCTGTAAATGAGAATGGAGATTTTAAAATGCTAAAGAAATAATAAATGAACCATAGCCATCTTTTAAGTTAAACCAATTGTCCCATGCTTCCCATTTTAAATTTCAGTACATTTTCCCCAACTGCCTCCAATTTTCTGTGGTATTTAACTTCGAGCTCCAACTCATAGTAAGACTCAGAATGCTAAATGCAACACACTTCTGTTTTTTCTTCCTACTAATTAGAACTTACTCAGACCTACAAACTATTGCCCCCACCATGACTAAAATATCTATATGCATTTATTAAGCATTAAAGCTACAAACCCATTATGCAATTAACCACAAGTGAAATATGCATAAATATTTGTTTGCTTGATGAAAGTATCAATAGAAGAGAATATATGTAGCTCAGGGTTGAATTGTGGAGTCCTTGGTGCTCTCTGAGATTGGTTGTTTGCTTGCAGACGTTTCATTACCCAACTAGGTAACATCATCAGTGCTAGTGAGTGTGGGGTTTGCTCCCCATTTATATTCAGTAGCTTGCCCTGCCAGTGTTGGTGGGGGTGTGGTTAAACTTAAGCAGGGATTAACAGCAGACAAACAATCAAGCAGAAAACAATATCCTGATCAAGGAACTATCAAGGAGAAAACCACACCCCCACCAACACTGACAGGGCAGGCTACTGTATATAAACAGGCAGCAAAGCCCACACTCACTAGCACTGATGATGTTATCTAGTTGGGTAATGAAATGTTTGCAAGCAAATAACCAAGCTCAGAGAGCACCAAGGACTCCATAGTTGATAAAAGTATTTATTCCATGGGCTTACAGTTCAGGAATCAAACACACCCATACACCCAAAAACACATAGTCCCTGCTCTCAGGTCTAGCAACCAAAAATGCACTATATATAAATTAAGATGGCATAGGCACGCACACTACCTGCAACGTAATCTACCATAACATGTAGTTATATTGTATGCTGTAATGTAACTTCTTGATCTTCTCATCACCATCACTGCAACGTGTTAAGTCTTAGGTTGGGACCAGGGAGCCAACAAAGGTCATTCACTTTCTTTCAGCAAAACTTACCTCACATGGTTGTTGAAAAGATAAAAGAAGAGGTGACTCCATGTACCCCATCTTGAGCCTCTTAGAGGAAAGATGGGATAGAAATGCAGTTAATTAATTAAGGAGGAGAGCTCTAAAAACCAGAAAAGTCCAAAGTTGCTGCTGGTCTTTCAATTGAGTTGATAGTGTGGCCCTACTTCTTATCTCTCCCTGTTCTGCAGCCTGATAGAATATCTTCTGGATAACCATTGATGAAGAGGCAACATCTGATGAGGCTGGCTTTTCAGGAGCACCAGTGGTGTCTCTGCTTTCTTCTGTCTGCCACCATCTGATTCAACTGATTATGTTAAATGAATGCAGATTGAATGAAATGAACAGATATGCAGAAGGCCACTATTAGCAATTGGGGGCGTGGTGGCTCAGCAGGTAAGACGCCAGGCTTGTAGATCGCAAGTTTGGAGGTTCGAATCCCTAGCCCGGCGTGATGGAGTGAGCTCCCGCACTAGCTCCAGCTCTTGCCAACCTAGCAATTCGAAAGCATGCAAATGCAAGTAGATGAATAGGTACCACTTCAGTGGGTAGGTAACAGCGTTCCATGCGTGTCATGCAGCCACATGACCGTAGAAGCGTCTTCGGACAACACTGGCTCTTCAGCTAAGAAATGGAGATGAGCACCGGCTCCTAGGGTCGGACACGACTGCACAAATGTGTGGGGGGAACCTTTACCTTTACCTACTATTAGCAATGAAGGAGAAATAGTGGAAATCTGGGATTCTTTCAGCAGATTCACACACAGAACAGTGTAATTACCACACAGAATTGTAGAGGTGGATTACAGAGGTTCTGCTTCAGCACATCCTGGGAAGGAGAACTCATAGTCTCCTTGGTAATTTGTTCCACTGTTGAGTTGCTCTTAATATTAGGATATAACTATAGTATGTGAATTAGAACTGATCTAAAATAATAGAGAATAGTTCATCCCTATAAAGTGGCAGGAGATTAGATTTTGTCCAGCTGATTAGAATCTCTCCTCTTTCCCAGTGCACATGCATAAAAGCAATGTCCAAGGATAGTTTGAAAAAAGGCAGGGAGAGAGGAGAACATGTGTCTTCTTCAGTCCAGGGTTTCCTCTGTGAGCTGATTCCAAATCTCAAGTCATAAGAAAGAGAGTTAAGAGGGATATAGGTGGCTCGCATGTGGGAAGAGGGTCAGGAAACAGTGTGTGCATGCATACATACTGTACATCATGTCCTGAATAACTTTCTGAAATAGGATGCAAGCAGGGTCGAGTGGTATCAGCAAAATATGATGATAAGCAAAGGTATGTACAGTATTTAGAAAAGTATTCTTGATTTTTTTTGTCAAACAATAGAAAAAATGTTTTTTTCTATTAGGTTTTTATCTGACTGACCGCATCATGTCTGTTGGGATGAATTGGTGAGAGCTTGGTTATAAACTCTGGCTGTTCAGACAAGAAAGATGCTCTGGGCTGCTTTGCCTTTTGTATTCAAGAGGTTTTGACCTTTCTTCTCTCATGTTGACTTTGTCGCTATGATTGATGCCCTTGCAACTTCTAGACTGAACTACTGCTGTGATTTCCACTTGGGTTTACTTCTGAAATCCTTTCAAAAGATTACACTGCTGAATAAAGCCAGAGCTTGTTTGACCAAGGTAATCCATTTGCAAAGCAAACATAAGCTTCAGTGGAAAAATGTTGCTGTCTGTGGGTCTCTGTTATGATTTTTTGAGACTGAGGGCTCATCCTCACATTCCCCAAACACAGCACAAACATGCCCCTGTAATATCCTGTCCTTATGACATTGACTTTGTCTCATCCCCAGCTCACAGCTGAGGCAGTTGTGTTTTCGCCACAGTTTTTGTTGTGGTTGTGATCTAGCACACTTTGTCAACAGTGTAATTGACATGGTCAGGAGCTGAGAACTGCCCAGGTCTTATTAGCCATTTTGGGTTACTGCAGACATGCCCCTTCCATCCAGCCACTGGGCAGCGCACTCCGAGGCTGTTTCAGCTCAGGTTTTAGGAGAAATCAACACCTAGTTTCTGCAGAGGCATCTGGGCTTGAAATTGCTGACTGGCATTTTCCAAAGTGTTTATCGGGCCTCATGTGGGCTCCTTAAATGCATGGGTTTGGTGCTCTAGAGCTCATGAGTTTAGAGCACTAGGTTTGTTTTTTAAACATGGGTTTAGCACTCTTTTGAAAGAAGGTTCATTTGGACTGGGAAAAGGAGCCATATTCTGCCTGCTGGGGTTTGCTGGGTTCCATGGCTTCTGCTCACAAGAGGTTTCACATGACAGTAGTTTTTTACTGTTTTATTACTTGGGGGTGCCACTTTGCCTACCCCACAGACCATTTCTGGATGCTGCTAGCAATAGCCACACTCTGCCGGTGCTGCCATTCTTTTTCATTACTAGTCAAGGGTTGAGCCCATTTATTATCGATCACTCCCTTTTGTTTCACCCTGTACCCCTCTTCTGTGTCTGCCACCTGATTAAGTAAAGGTTCCCCTCGCACATTTGTGCAGTCGTGTCCAACTCTAGGGGCCAGTGCTCATCTCCGTTTCTTAGCCGAAGAGCCAGCGTTGTCCAAAGATGCTTCCACGGTCATGTGGCCGCATGACGCGCACAGAACGCTGTTACCTTCCCACTGAAGTGGTACCTATTCATCTACTTGCATTTGCATGCTTTCGAATTGCTAGGTTGGCAAGAGCTGGAGCTAGTGCGGGAGCTCATTCTGCACGCAGGGCTAGGGATTCAAACCTCTGAACTTGCGATCTTCTGATCGACAAGCCTGGCGTCTTATCCGCTGAGCCACCATGCCCCACGCAACCTGATTACTTGACTATTTTTGTATATGGGTTTAGCACTCTTTTACAAGAGCAGTAGTCCCATGTTCAGAAATAGCCCAATTCACTGGTAACAGGCACAGAGCACTTCTGCATCTGCAGCCTAATAGGAAAGTTGACAGATAGCAAAATCAGCTGTTCTAAGCACATCCCCATCCCACCACATATAAAGAGAGAAATCAGTGTTGATACTCAAGTAGGAGGGGAAATGAAGCCAGGGGAATTCACCAGTTGAGTTTTTTTAACTTGTCCAACATTCAGTAAGGATGACACTACTTGATGGCCTCATTACTAAGGCAGAATGGGATTGGTAATAAAGACAGCACAATTTATGCTAGCAAACTCTTCTACCAGCTCATGGAGTGGAGGAAAGCACATTAATGCAGATGTCTGGCTGTGCCCTGAGAGGCAGGACAATCATCTAAACACATGTGCTAGCCATGTGCTTTAGAAGTAATTGGACTTCCCCTGAAAATGAGGTGACTTAGATCCTAAGCAGTATGAAGTGCAGTGTGGAGAGCCAGTTTGGCATAGTGGTTAAGGCACTGTGCTAGAAACCGGGAGACCATGGCAGATGGGTGACCTTGGGCCAGTCACTCTCTCTCAGCCCTAGGAAGAAGTCAATGGCAAACCACTTCCAAAATATTGCTAAGAAAACTGCAGGGAGTTGCCAGGGGTCAACAATGACTCAAAGGGACCAAAAATATCTGTAAATTGAAGTGCAATAGTCTTTTTCTAGGCTGCAGAAACATGTCAGAGATTCAGAGCTGTTTCTGATTTTTTATTTGGAAGGCACTAAAGAGTAGGGGTGTGGTGGCTCAGCGGGTAAGACGCCAGGCTTGTCAATCAGAAGATCTCAAGTTCAGAGGTTTGAATCCCTAGCCCCACGTGACGGAGTGAGCTCCCGCACTAGCTCCAGCTCTTGCCAACCTAGCAATTCGAAAGCATGCAAATGCAAGTAGATTAATAGGTACCACTTCGGTGGGATGGTAACAACGTTCCGCGTGCGTCATGCTGGCCACATGACCGTGGAAGCGTCTTCGGACAACGCTGGCTCTTCAGCTAACAAACGGAGATGAGCACCGGCCCCTAGAGTTGGACACGACTGCACAAATGTGCGGGGGGAACCTTTACCTTTACCTTACTAAAGAATAGCTGTTTTGCTGCTTTTATGACCGTTTCTGCTTGGGTGCAGCAGGAGAACACAGGGCTTCCAAAAAACTTCCATAAGCCACCATTAAAAGTCACACCATAAATGATAGTGTATCACTGTTACTTGTTTAGTGGGAGAAAGACACCAAGCTCCAATTATATACTGTAAATTAAGATCAATACATCCCCCATAACTGGAATCAAACTACTCAGGGTTTTTTGACTAGCTCTCAAGGCATTACTCAGGGCATCATTGTCTCTGTCATCAATTTGTAGTACTGTATATCACTTTACACACGTATAGTATATACATATATAGTACTATACATCACTGTCCCTGCTATCAACAAGCAGTCAGTAAGTATTGCTAAGAGGAACAGATCTTTCCCTCTCTTCTTAATATAAGTCCACTGTGATGAATTGGGCTTCTTGACTCTGAAAAAGGAATGAGAAAAGGCACCACCTCATATGTGGCTCAAAGAATGAGGGGGTTTTCTGAAGGAATTACCAAGCCAGGAAGGTTTAATTCTTGATTGATAGACAATCAAACACTTTTTCTAAAACTGAATAAAGCCATAATATTGGTCTGAGCTTCTCAGCTCGAGAATGAAGAATTAGAAAAACCCCAAACACCTCTTTCTGAAGAAGTTGGGAGTTGGTATTCTGAGGCTTCCATAAGCAGGTGGGGTACACCAATCACTGCCATTTGACAACGTAATAGAACTTTTTTTAAAGCTTAATTTCAAAGGTATGTTGCAGATTAACAGTTCAGGCACTTTTGGAAATGAGGATATGAGACAGATAACTTTACTGCCATGTAATGAGCCTGGGACAATGGTTAATTATCATGTACAGTTGTTCCCATGCATTCTCCATGTACCAGGTTTAAGGTGTGTGGCTGCTGAGCTGTAGCAACTCTTGTAAATTAAATTTAAACCAAAATAAAAGAGGACCATTTGGCCTCCTTGCCTAAAAATGCCACATGAAAGTACTGTGACTTTTCTATCCTGCCAAACAATAACAATTGTCACTCCCTCACACACAATCTTTACAATGAAAACAGTCCCCCAAAATGTAGTAGAGAAAATTTTCCCCTAAAAATTATCCAATTGCTACTAAAGAGGCATTTGAGGTACTGATTACTTTTGTTCAGGAAGATTCCAGGAGTAGGAGGAAGTGATTTGCAATCATTTCCACCTCCATCCTACCAAGTTTCCAAATCATAGAATGAGAATTCAGAACTGGAAAATGAATAGGCCTATATTTGATGTTTCAAGCCACCCTAGGAGCTATATTAAAAATAACTTACAATAAATATTAGCAGAAGAACCAACATTCATGATCTGATAGAAAATGAGCACCACCCTCCACCTACAGGCAGTCATATAGAAATAAAAAAAATAGCTTAATTTCTCTTTCCATGTTCAACCCATACAAGAGAGGCTATGAAGACACCTTTTTTACTTATTTATTTCCACTTAGGCAAAACAGTTCTTGCTCAAATTAAATTGCATAAACAGTCATGCTGAACAGCTAATAGCTTGCCATTTAGGTCACATGGGCATACTACATATTATATATTTCAGAATCTGAGACCTTATTAAATTTAATGCAACTATTATTAGAAACACTAGCTTCATACCCATAGTTCAATATTCAAGCAACAGTACATCCAAACCACAAACCGTCTCCATAGATTGATCTCTGTCTGACTGAATGCCATTCTGAATATGGATCTCAGTATCTGCTTGTTTAATTAAGGATTGCTTTCAGGGGGGATGTTTTTCCTTTTCTCTTTATCTAAGCATACCATAGAGCTAACTTGCATTTTATCATAATAGGCAGCCTACAGATATTTTAAATATTTGTCTCCCGCAAACTGAAGGAGTCAGCTTTCACTGGGTCTTACCCATTAATTAATGATACATATAACTGATTCCTATTCAAACTCTGGTTTTATTGGTACCCTGGAATCAGGCCAGCACTTAAGTCAATAACTTAAGTGAGCCCTTGAAATATTTACCAGGCACTGGGGCCAGGATGTTAGTTATGGAAGCTCAGTGTAGATATATGCACATTGTGTATGATCTGAGATTTTCAGAGGTGGGAGGGGGTGCAAATTGGTTTTTTGGTTTATTTGAGGCAGGGGTATGGATTGATTATGTTTTTATTTTGTTCACCATCCAGACTGTCAATGGATAGATGTGCAGGCATATAAATTTGTTAAATAAATAAATACATGTTATGCACAGAAATATACTGTATATGGCTGCCTACAGTAATATGCTGCACAAAGATTAAATTTTAAACAATATACTGCAAAACCTAAATATAGTAGTGCTTTCATTGTCACCTTCTCCTTAGAATGTATGGATAAAACTGTGACAGCGCATTTAGGAATGGCAATTATCAAATGCAGGTTAGTTCAGCCAACTGTAGACATAAGCAAGCCTCCCACAAACCAATGCCCTCCAGAGGTCTACAGTCTGCAACTCCCCAAATTCTCCCTTCAGTATAGCCAAAGGCTGGGAGTTCTGGGATTTGTAGTTCTGCACATCTGGAGAGCACTCAGTTGGAAAAGACTGGCTTAAGTATTAGTGTGGATGATAAAGACTGATGATATTTTGGAAAATAGGGTTAAGTGAAGCTTCTAACATTAAGCAGCATTGTTTCTTCTAGCCCTGTATCATCTACTTAGTGCTAAATCCCAAAGCTACAGATTCCAAAACTTCCTTCTTTTCATGCTCAGAGCCTAAAGCAATACTAGCATACTGCATTGTTGCATCTATATAATGTGGTGATTCATGTTGTAACTCTGTTTCTCAGAATCATCCTATATTTTTAGTTACAGGTCAGCTATATTTCTAGGCAAAGGGAATTCCTTTGGTTGAATTTTCACCCATCACTCAGGAAATAAACTTCTAAATACCTCATTCTAAAAGTACAAAGGGAAAGGCTTCAACACTTTGAATCAGTACCTTTTCTTTTTAGATTTCCAGAAGCATTGGGTGCTTAGTCCTGGAAAGGGGAAGGTAGGCTAGAAAACCTTTTGACTAGCATCTGCAAGACTTCTCTTATGCTGGAATAGCAGTACCCAAAGATTGTTGCAAGAAGGAATAAACTAAGGAATCATTATTCCTTTGCTTTAAAATGCATAATTGGGCTCATTCAATTAAAATTCATCATTTAAGGGCTATAGACGAAGTTTAGTAATTGAAACTAAAGAAACCAATGCACCTCTGGTCTTTGTGAGCACAGTGTCTGAGGGGGGCAATTTATGATCCCTTTGAGCAAAACAAAGGTTTTGTATCTTTGTTGACATGACAGGGTTGATTACAACCTTTGTACTACATGTGTTGCCAACTGTAGCTAAGCATCATAACTTTCACTATCTGATTGCAGAGAGAGGAGAAAAATAAATATTCTCTGGTGATTTCATGTGTACATCTATGCAGTTATCTCAGCGACAATAAAGAATCGATTTGTGATTGCCTTCTTTGGGGATGTTTTGTGACTTCCAAGGCCAGCCTACAGCTCTGCATTTCCTGGTGGCCTCCTCTCCAAGTACTAACTAGGACAGGCCCTGCTTAAGTTCTTGAGATCAGCCAAGGTCTAGCTAGGTTTTGCCAGTGGCTGAGGCTGGCAGTACTTTAGCAATTAAGCTGCCTGATTCAAAATATATGCATTGCATTTTGCATTTAAAGGGCAAATCTCATGGAAAGAATTGAGCAGAAAGTCAGAATATAATAGACAATAAATAATCGTCCCACCCTCCCTCGATGCCATCAAGAAATGTACCTGTTCCTGCTCCAGCAGGCAGTGTGGCTAAGAAAGTAATTTATTGCCGTGAAAAAGACCTATGGGGTGAAGGTTAAAACTTCAGAGAACAAGATAAATGAAATGCTTTGGTGGATTATTCTGTCCTTAAAAACTGTATTTCTCACTTGTGGCCATTTTCAGCTTCTGAGAATTACAAGAGAATGCAGAATTTTTCATTCCTTGTACCTGTCTGACATACATTCATACAGCTACCTTTCCGCAACTATCACAGGATGCAAAGAACACTAATCTTTTACCAGCATCCATTTATCTATTTTGTTTTACCTGGGATGGTTATATATGCTGCAAAAAAGCCAATGTCCTTGAAAGGACCAGTGGATCATGCATAAAGCAAGATAAATGTCAGACCATACAAAACCCCTGGCATCTATTATATGTATGTTGACCAAGGTCAAAAAGTCTATTATTTTCTCCAGTACATGGTGTTATTTTATTTATACAGAACCTAACCTGCAGAACTGCAAGCTCCCATTGAGCCCAGGCATTCTGCAGGGGATCGACAGAGGATGCATGACCTTATCGAGCATTCGGATTCCACAGTGGCTGAGCTAAGGCACACAAAAGAATCACTGCGTGAAAGGTACTTAAAAATTGCTCTCTGGCCTTGGGTGGCTGCCATTTGCCATTCAGGTGGAAAAGGACAAGAGAAAATCTCCAAAGGCATGGGCTGAGCTATTGTGCCTGATGGGTTTGCTGTGTGGAGGCACCTATCAGGGAGAGCCATTTAAAATGTCCTCCTTGTGGTGATTGCTTTGAATGCACTAGCTTTCAGCACTGAAAGAGGCACAAATACATAGGAAGCTAAACTAACCCAAAAAAATTGCAGCATCCTAAAGACTAAAGAGAATATTCAATCACGAGCTGGTCAGTGTTTTCTTCTTGAGATGCAGAAGTGGCCTGGCCAATCATAATATTGTAAACTGGTGCTGTCTTCTCCAAGTGGAAGCAGTTCATCAAGGGCATAGGTAAAATGTATTAACTGGGTGAAATATTTTCCAGGGTTATTCCTGACCATGAAAATATCAGCAATTAAATTTGAGATCTGCTACATGTGATGCACTGAATGAAATAAAGGCAGAAGCCTGAACCATCTTAATAATCTCACCTCAAATTGTTGCAGCTTTAATTGCTTTGCCTCAGCTGGGGAGTGCTGTCAGGATTGTAGCCAAAATGGACAAAAAAGGAAGACATCTGGGGAATCCTGAAATTTGTAGGACAACCCACCCACCCCCCTGCAATAAATCTAAGGCTGTAAAAAAGAGAAATAAACCACCAGCATTTCAGTAATGATCAAGCACTTCGCAAGTGTTCACAGAATCCTGGGTGCCTATTGGAAATTAAGCAGAAACCCATAATAGGAATATAATGGAGCGCAAGGCCAGGTAGCTGAAATATAGGTGTAAAATATCCTGTACTGTGACTTTCAGTTAAAGTATGCAGCCCAGTATCTGCAATTGGAATTTCAGAGTAACAAACTGAATTGAACCAATCAAAGAGAATATTTGTAGCTCAGGGTTGAACTGTGGAGTCCTTGGTGCTCTCTGGGCCTTGTTGTTTTCTTGCAGACGTTTCATTGCAACATCTTCAGTGTGAAAAGGGAGTGGGACTTGCTCTCTGTTTATATACCATGGCTTGTCCTGCTTGTGTTGGTGGGGGTGTTGTTCTCTCCTTAGGAGTTCCTTGATTGGGCTGTTGTTTGCTACTTGGTTGATTGACTGAGTTAATAGTTCCTTGATTAGGGTATATTGTGCTGTTTGATTGTTCCTCTGGTTCTAATCCTGGTGTTAATCTTTGCATATCTGGGTGATGATTGCTGGCAAGGTGGTGTTCTGGTCTTCTGGCTTTTCTATTGTCTCTTATGAATGGTATGTAAATGTTGTTTACCTCTATGTGTCTGTTGATGGCTGCTTTGTCTGAGTGCCAAGCTTCCAGGAATTCTCTAGCGTTTTTGGACTTGGCTTAGCTTGACTGCTAGTTGGTGTTCGTGGATGCATTCTGCTAGTCTTCTGCTGGTCTGTCCTACATAGTGGCAACCAACAGAAGCTATGAAAAGGATTACACTGCCATACATCAGAAATATCTCAGAAACTACTAATAGACTGTTACAACCACACAGCATCACCGTAGCACACAAACCAACCAAAACCCTTCAGAACATCGTAAGTAACCGAAAAGACCCAGTAGCCCAAGAAGAAAAAGACAGGAGTTATCTACAACATATAGTGTAAGGACTGTAACAGCCACTATGTAGGACAGACTGGCAGAAGACTAGCAGAACGCATCCACGAACACCATCCAGAAAGGTAAATGGAAGAAATTGGAAAGAAGAAGCAGGAAAATTGGTTAGAAGAGACTGGAGTTTGAGAAAAAGGAGACTTTAGGAAAAGAAATAAGGATAGAAAAGAAGTTTAAAGAAAAGTGGTTTTGGAATATGGATCAAAGTCCTTCTCTCTAGAGCAATTGGAAATAGAGTGTATTATCTCTCTTCTTCCCATCCAAATCTTTCTTCCTGGCTATTCCCAGGAGCAGAGCTGCTTGGGACATAGCTACTCACCTCTTGCAAGGTTCCAGGAGAGTTACATTTTTTTGTCCCTTTTACCCCAAACATACCCAGGTGCTTGGTTGCTTAGTGGCAGCTTTCTATTGCAGCAGCTTTGACAACTACTGGCTCTTCCTGGCAACACAACTTTTCATATAATATGCTTGGTCAGGGAGAGGTTCCCTTGCTTTGGAACAGAAGCAAGGGAAAGGTCCTTCTAGTGAGCCAGACACTCGGCCCTCTCACTCAGGGGTGAGTTTCAGGGGTGAGTTTTGTTGTTTGTTTGTTTTTCCTGACCATAGGACTATCAGTTTCAAAGGAGACCAATAGTCCAATGGCAAAAAGCAAGCAGTGTTAACTGGCTATTCTGAGAGGGAGGCCCTGGAGTCCTCCGAACTCTGCTTTGCCACATGTTCTGTAAGGCAAGTGATGGCAGCTTTTTCCACTAATTAAGTGATACTGGATAAAAGGGAATTCCACATTCAAAATATAAAGGACAACAACATTGTCTAGCCTTGTTGTTGAGGCATAGGAAAGCTCAGCTGTGGGGTTAAACAACTCTGGCCACATATATTTCCACCACCTCAAGAATAGGAAGCTCATTAAAGCAACGAACTGGAAGAGCCCAGAGAGAAGGAGCAACCTAAGAACACAGGGAAGCTGAGTTTGGCTGACATAAAGTGGCCATCAGAGAGAAAGTGGCTATCAGGGTAGCTAATGGGGAAGTGTCTAAGAGAGCAGCTAGAGATCAGGGCCAGAGGAGCCAAGCAAAGCAGCACAAACAGTGGGAGGGAGAAAAGTAGAGTTCAAGCAATAGAGAGACCCAGTAGTGGTAAAGTATGTGGGCACTGGAGAGATCAGAGAGAGAGAAAGATTAATAAGCTGGGGATCATTTACACTTCCAGTGACATTTTTGTTGTTCAGTCATTAAGTCGTGTCCGACTCTTCATGACCCCATGGACCATAGCACGCCAGGCCTTCCTGTCCTCCACTGTCTCCCGGAGTTTACTTAAATTCATGTTCATTACATTGGTGATGCTATCTAACCATCTCATCCTCTGCCGTCCCCTTCTCCTTTTGCCTTCAGCCTTTGCATCTAGGGGAAAGTAGACTGAGATGGAACTTGGTGAGTATGTGTCCAAGTGTATGCAAATAGAAGGGAACTAGGTGTATGTTTCTCACTGCATGGCTCTGCCGTAGATACAGACAAGGCCCCCACAATGATTCCTAGGAGGGTTTAATGTTATTCTACCTCCAGTGTAAAAGAACTTAAAGGGAACTGTCCCAAGGCTTCTCTGTTTTGATGTTTGATTTCTGTAAAAGAGATTGAAAAGTAATTCTGAAAATAATGCTATTTTCTGTTCACAAACAACAAGTGACTTCTTTGACTGGTTTCGAGTTTCCTAGGGAGAGTGGAAGCATCATATTGGCACCGGTCTTGATAAACCCACAAATGTATAGGAGCTGGGAAGAATCCAACAGAATTCTTAGATAGCCAATAGCGAAAGGTTAATTGGGACGGGAGGGGCGAATATGTGTATATCTGAGCTGTGAAAATGCAGACAACCATGAGATGACAACAAAGAATTAGAGCTTGCTCTACCTCTTTGCTTCCATCTAGTGGTCAAGCCAGATTTTTGCAGTCAGATCTGGTACACCCAGTTTATCTTCCTTACGTTAGTTTGTTTTTGTTTTTTATACCTGCTTGATTTATTTGTCTTGAGAAGAGCTATTTATGTTTCCCTTCTTTCCCCTCTATCAACATATCACAATATATTTGCCCAGAAAATATTTTACTCAACCTATAGTTTGCGGAAAACATTTTGTGGAAAAAATATTTTAAGCTGCAGGAATAAATAAAAAAGAGCAGGACTGCTTGCTTGCATGGCCAACAAGCAATTTAAAAAAAAAAAAAAAAAAGAATGTTCTCCATATTATAATTAGCATAATATTTATAAAACAGTATCCTCCGATATGCCATAAATCCAGTTCCATGTATTAGAAACATGACCGTCCTTCAGCCCCAAAGGATGAACTTTCCTATTTAGAAAGGTAATATAAACATTTCTATTACCTGCTGCCACTGCCTGCTTTTATTAGGTTATGTTCTTTTTGCATGTATTTTTTGTTTATACAGAATTGTGTTTAGCTGCCCTCGGTAGTACATGCCCATTAGAAGGGCAGGACACAAATGATTACATAAAAAATAAATAACTAAATAACAGCTGTGATTTTTAAACTACAACTGTAGGTGCAGTTATTTGAGGCGTTGAGCCCCAAAGGCCCTCTGGAAGAGCAACATTCTCACCTGCTTCCAGAATGGCATTGGGGGGGGGGAACATCTGGGTTTCAGGAGGCAAACTATTCAATAAACAAGAATTCCATGGCAGTAAACTTCATTTTGGCAAACTAAAATCAAAGCACTGATGACATTCACTAGTTCAAAAGAGCAGTTTATCCTGGATAGTACAAAATGAGACTGCCATTATTTAAGCAGATTAAACTCAAAGAAGGCTAGAGAGCTTACAAAGAAACAGAGAACATTTATCATTTGAAGATGTGCAATAAGCTATAATTTAATCTTGTACAAATTTGTTTGTTTAGAGGGCTATCTTCTCCACCCTAGGACAACTGTAGCATCAACCTGCTTCCGGTGGCTTATGAGAAAAGAGCATAGTGACAAATTGAGGGTTGCTTGTGGAAGAGAATTAATACTGTGATATATTGCCTTGCTGCAGAATCTCATATGCCTGCTGGGAATGGCATAGAAGATGTTGAAGGATTAAAAGAGAAGCAAAACCATCATTCATAAAACTATGTTTATACTTAAGGGCAGAATACATGGAATCATTCTACTGGGGCTATTAATATTGTTACCCCTGTTGTGATATCTATAACCAAAAAATGGCACTTAACCATGTCTGTTGAATTATAGGACATCATCTCATATTGGACTATATCTCTTCTCTGAAAAGTGTACTGTAGAACTCTACTGCATGTCCCAAGAAGTCGGTCTGGAATTAGTCTTCACTGGAGAATATACAGGGCTACCAATAGCAGAGTGTCAGCATCAGTTTTCAAATGAAGTGGATTAATCCTGGATCAAATTGAACAAATGCACCCTAACCCTAACCCTTGTATGAGTTCAAAGTGCATTTTCTTCACTACTGAGAGTCTTTGGATGTCAATAGTT
The DNA here is from genome assembly GCA_023362775.1 of Charina bottae. NCBI lineage: Eukaryota > Metazoa > Chordata > Lepidosauria > Squamata > Charinaidae > Charina > Charina bottae. The sequence goes on from JALMGJ010000001.1 coordinate 172,154,224, forward strand.
ATGGAGAGAGCTCTTGGATCAGAATAGTGTTTCTATAACAATTGGAATAAAACAACTGGACACACACTGTCAGGTGATCTTGATTACAAATATTAACATCTCTCACATTTTTGTGCTGCTCAGCATCTCACCATAGATTTTTTCTGGTATTAAGGAAAAGTTAACTTTTCCTATATCACCACCACCGCCACCACCACCCTGAGAGTTTCAAACCTCTGAGCCAGATCAACACCTTAGAGATTCCTTGCTGCCTTACTGGTTTGGAAATCCTGAGTGACAAGTGTCAAGAGTCCCCTTCTACCACCCTAGTGCCACAGCTGTACAATGTTGAGTTAACCTCTACTTATATTTTGCGATATAGCCCTACTGTCATAACCTATTGAATGCCTTATTTAATAGACACGTTCACAGAACTAATTTGATGGTTAATAATGAGGATCTACTGTATCTATAGCTACCTGGACATCCTAATTTTATTTATTTATTTATTTATTTATTTATTTATTTATTTATTTATTTATTTATTTATTTATTTATTTAAATTTGTATTACCACCCATCTCCCCCAACCAGGGGACTCTGGGTGGTTCACAATAAAATATTTACTGTATATCAGAAATATAATTCTTTTGGCCTTTACATATGTCGATGAAGATTCTCAGTCATCCAGGTGGAATTGTCTGTAGGCTGAGTCATGGCAACTGGATTTCTTTCTTTTGGTTGAAACGTTTCACTGCTTATCCAAGTAGCTTCTTCAGTCTGGGCAAAAGTTGGTGAGGGGACCCCATATATGTCTTCCAGGGTGGCTGTATTGACCTTACACCTGAGCCACCCTGGAAGACATATATGGGGTTCCCTCACCAACTTTTGCCCAGACTGAAGAAGCTACTTGGATAAGCAGCAAAACGTTTCAACCAAAAGAAAGAAATCCAGTTGCCATGACTCAACCTACAGACATTTGGCCTTTACACTTCCTACCGCTCCCATGCTATACTCAGGGTGGACAGCATTCACTGTGACTGTAGTAAAGAAGTTTTATGAAGACCTGTGGTCTTCCTCAGGTTCCTGACCGACCATTCTGAGCAGCTCCAGCCAGTGCAGCCACAATGAGGATTCAAATTGAAAGTAACTCCTGCAAGCATATAGATCACCCACCCTTGTTAGAGCAGAAAGAGGTTTCCAGATGCAGGGCTAGAATCCTGCTATTGCCTCATCCCCAAGCTGGCATCTGCCATTGTATGTATGTATGTAATTTGATTTGATTTGATGTTGCCCGACTCCAAATGACTCTGGGAGGCTTACAACACACCAGACAATATAAAACTATATAATAAGAAGCAACAACAAACGAAATTAGAACAGAAGAGAAAGAAATTTTAAAAAGAATGCCAAGATGGTGAACCGGACAGATACTGTATCCCCAAACATCCCACCATCTCATATCCAGTGAGCCACAGCCATAAAACTGATCATAGAACTTTAAGTTGAAAGGGGCCACTTCAGGCAGTACAGGAATCATGTATGAACTGGTGCATCACCAGCATTCCTCTTGTGGTCTTCAGAATCTCCCCAGAATACATAGCTCTAAACTTTTTGCCTTTTTTTTACAGTTTTGGGGGCTGGGGTGAGTTAAAAGACACAAGGGGTGCCTAAAGTGTTATACGTAAATGCTTAAGGATCATTTCACCCCTTGGAACTCTTAAAACTGCCTCCCAGAATGGTCTCTGGCCCCACCCAGTTTTGGACTACAGCCCTCAATATGCTATGCAACGTGTTTGCAATCCCTATTCTTGGGTAATAATCACTACAGCAGCATCAAACAACGTAATTATTGCAAGTGCCACATACTTAGAACAGTCAAAGAAATAGTGAACAGTAATGGGATGAAAGGAAGAGAATCAAATATTCTTCAGACCACAGCTGTTGAATGGGATTCTCTACTATTTTTCTACTATTCTATTTCATTGGTTTTTAAATTAAAAACAAAAACTCATGTTACTTTCATCATGTATGGAACAAGGTAACAGCATCAATCTCGAGTTTTCTAAAGAACTCTATAACAAATCACTTTGTTTTTATTATATTTAGCATATTAATTTCCAAATTAATAATATTCTTCAGTCTTGACATTGTTAAAGTAGAGGCCTGTTGCAAATCACTCACATTGTCAGTTTCACTGCACATCTTCTTTCCACACTAGCTCTGACACTCATCAGGAGACAGGGAGAGAAAAAGTTAATTCACAGTGCTTCAAATGCAAAAGTATTTCAAATGATAAGGTCATTAGGTCTGAACATAACAGAGGTAGAGAAACAAAGGAATGACAGAACCCTGCCAGATTGGGATGATGGTTGCTCTTCAGGTTTATATGTATTTATGGTTTTGTTTAGTACATCAATATTTCAGCTTCTTCCATAGTGGAACTCAAGCTGACCCATTTTAAGTTGTCTTACTGTATATCTGAATCATAAGTAGCCCAAACTCTGCTTAGCATATGTAATATGGATACTGTTCTCTTTCATCCGAGTTGATGCATAGATGGTCATCCCCTGAAAGCTGCGCTAGAATCATGTGGTGAGTTGTGTGTGTCAATAGACAATAACTGATAGAGAATCAGAAGAACACTATATATTATGTTTCTACTGAAACACTATGCTTCTAAGTAAATCCCTTTGCAGATGATTGTGCAAAGGTCCAGCTGTGATGATCATTTAACTGTTTTCTATGTACTCTTTACTTAATGACAATACAGTGATTTCAGGATTGATTTCTGTAAAAGCATTGCATTTGAAACAATGTTAGAAAAATATTAAAATTCTTTTTGTGTTATTTGATCTATGATGGCTCATTCACACGCAGTATCATTCCATATATTATCCATTTCTTTCTCTTTTTTTTCTTCCTAGCATTTTTCCCGCAGGTGCAGGGTCTGCTTTTTCAGATCAACCAAATGTTGATCCGTGGGTTGCGACAGGAATTAACCAACCAGCTTGTTACCCAAGTCTGACATTGTGGGCTGAATGAGAGTGACTGGCCCAAAGTCACCCAGCCAGCTTTCATGCCTAAGGCGGGACTAGAAGTCACAGTCTCCTGGTTTCTAGCCTGGAGCCTTAACCCCTAGAGCAAACTGGCTCTCAACATTATCCATTGATATATATTGGTAAATTTGTTCCAACTGAAAGGAAATTAAATGTAGATCTGCACCTTCATATACAAAGTAACTTGTGGCCTTTACATGATATAATTTTTCATAAAATATGGAAGGAAGAAGAGAAACAAACATACAGATTGTGCATGTTTATGCCTGCGTTTAGATAATGCAGATTGATAACAATGCAATTGGCTCTCAAATAAGTATGCTAAAAGATGTTTGTAAAATAGGATTACTTAAAGCAGTTAATGGTGTGATTTTTATAACCACTGAAATTTCCAAAACCTAGCTGTTGCTCAGAGGTTTCTGTGAAATGGGTCAGACTCCTACATGCAAAGACATCAAATATACTTTGGGATTTATCCAAACGGCTAACAAGACACTCAGTTACTAATTATGAAGTATTTAATTACAATTATATTGATTATTTAAGTCTTTGTTTCAGTGCAGGGTCACGTGGGCAACCTTTTGCTGTAGTCATTGTTCTACAAATCTGGACAAATTGGTTTAGACAGTGATCAACATCTAAATAAATTAAATTGGGTGATTTTGGGATACAAACAAGAAATGCTAGTGAGCCACTTAATTGAAACTTATAAAGGGACATCTTTATGGATTGGGGGAAAGTATTAAGAAAATCAAATTCAATTTCACATGCTAACTGTTCTCAGGGGTGAAATTATGTTTGACAACAAATGTGCTTCCAATCCCACATTCCCTTTTGATGTGATTTCCAAAAGAGAGGAGTAGAAATAAACTTCTTAACCATTTACAATCAACTTTCTCCATAATTGCTCCTTACTTCTTTCCATATGAACAGGCACTGGAAAAAAAAGTTCAGCAACCATCTTCCATCTCCCACTTCTCCCCACCAAATACCCCATGGCTTTGTATGTGAGTCCATTACAGTACTAGCTTAGTACAAATCAAGGGCAGCAATCCTTGCACAATTAATTTGGTCGCACTAACACACCATCCTTGCCCATCTAGCAAGGAAAATTAAAACAGCTACCGTATTTTTAGTTTCTTTCTCGTGCTTTCCACTTTTCCAGCACCAAATTTTCTTTTCTCCTCCCTTAATGATTCAGTGCTCTTTCCTCCTTCCCAAGGCCAGATCTACATTCCTTCACACCAAGCCATAAAGAGCTTTATAGGTTAACATCAGCACTTTAAATTGCAACTGGAAGCTATTGGCAACTGCTGCAGGACCCACAATTCAGGTGTCACATGTCCCCAACTGCATCTCCTGAGATCATCCCAGCTGCTGCATTTTGTACCATCTGAAGGTTCCAGATGGTTTCTAAAGGCAGTCTCATGTACAGCACCTTCCAGTAGTCTAAACAGGTGGTGATAAGGACATGAGTCATCGTAACCAGATACTCTCATCCCAGGCATGGCCCAGCTGACACATCAGCCAAAGCACGGCAAATTCTCCACCCTCACCCCCACTGCAGCCATGACCTCCACCTGCTGCTTCAGAGTTTTGGTGACTCTGAAGTGGGATTAAGAGAAATTCAAGTAAGGGAGAACATGACAGACTATTAGAGTATGCAGTGGGAGAGAGTTGCCTTCTTTATTTTATTGGAAAAAAATAAAGCCCTTATTTTTAAGACTATTGGAAAAAATAAAACCCTCATTTTTAAGACTTTATTTGCCATCACTTCTAGAGATGGCAGATCTCCAATAGATAGCCGTCAACCAGCAGTATTCCTTAGAATACTGAAAACATCATGGCATTTTCAAGGGCATTTCAATTTTTTGTTCTTTAGTTTTTGAAGGTGGCTGCCGTCACCAGCCAATTCACAATTGGTGATTCTCAGGAAAATTTTCTGGTACTTTTCCTTGCAGCAAAACCTTCCAAAAAGCACTCAAGACTTGGCTTTTCCCCCAAGCACTTGGATAGGGTGAGATTGGTGGGATAAACCCATTGGGGGAGATGGGCAGTCATATAAATTTAAATAATAAATAAATAAACAAACTTGGTGTGGTTTCAGGTCTTTTTTGTTTTAATGTTATTTTATTGTAGATATATGTTGTTTTATTTCTGGGTTGTGAGCCACCCAGAATTTGGTTCAAGATGGGCAGCTATTTAAATTATTTAAATAAATAAATTCCTGAAAATAACGGCCCCCAATGGGTGTTTTTTTTCATCCTATCCCAATTCTACAATGATGAAAAAAAATGGATTGAGTTTTCATAGGCTGAATAATAGAGTTGGAAGGGGTGGTTTAGGCCCTAAATCAAACCCGTTGCATATGGAATCCATATTTAAAAAATCTAGATAGCTTCATAGCCCATGTTTGAACATCTCTACTGAAAGGGAATCCACTATCTCTCTGAGGAATTAGTTCCTTTGCCAAAGTGTTTGTACAAATATGTCTATGAAGGTTCTCAGTCATCCAGGTGGAATTGTCTGTAGCTTGTATCATGTCAACTGGATTTCTATTTTCTCAGTGGAAACGTTTCACTCCTTATCCAAGGAGCTTCTTCAGTCTGAGCAAAGTTAGTAAGGGAATCCTTAAATATGTTTCTAGGTGGCTGTGTGACCTTGTACCTGGGGCTAGGTCATGGTTATTTTGAGATGTTATTTCTAAGTCCCTTTATCATCTAAAGGAGGATCGTTAAGATTACCATGCTGCTGTTGAGCTTGCGAAATGGTCTTAATCTTCCTAGGCACAGAAGACAAAGCAGGAAGGAAAATAGGGGAAAGATTGTGCCTGAGGCCCCCACCTCTATTCAAGGAAGGATTTTCCAAACCAAACAACCTTTGTACAGGAGGATGGCCCAACACAGGAGAAGTAACACCACAAGACCAGAGTCAGCAGTTTATCTTCATCTAAAGGAAAAAGGACACTCATTTGAGGACATAAATGTTCACATTTTAGACAGAGAAGATAGGTGGTTTGAGAGAGGGGTCAAGGAGTCCATTTATACCAACTTGGAAAATCCTTCCTTGAATAGAGGTGGGGGCCTCAGGCACAATCTTTCCCCTATTTTCCTTCCTGCTTTGTCTTCTGTGCCTAGGAAGATTAAGACCATTTCGCAAGCTCAACAGCAGCATGGTAATCTTAACGATCCTCCTTTAGATGATAAAGGGACTTAGAAATAACATCTCAAAATAACCATGACCTAGCCCCAGGTGCAAGGTCACACAGCCACCTAGAAACATATTTAAGGATTCCCTTACTAACTTTGCTCAGACTGAAGAAGCTCCTTGGATAAGGAGCGAAACATTTCCACTGAGAAAATAGAAATCCAGTTGACATGATTCATGTTTGTACAAATAGAAATTTCCTAATATCTAACTGGAATCTGCCATGCTGCAACTTAATACCATTATTCCATGTCTTCACCCTGGACTAAAAGGAAACAGGCCTTGACTTTCTTCTCTATGAGATCCCATCAGATCTCATCACATAATATCATACCCCCTTGGTAGTCTTTTCTGAAGGCTAAACTTTCCTAGTTCCTCAATCTCTTTATAGAAGTTAGTTTCCATTCCTCTGATCATTCTAATTAGTCTTTAGGAAATTTCTCTGGATTTTCCTAAAATATGTATAGAACTGAGCACAATACTCAAATTACTTCTGGCCTATTCAGAATATAGAGGAATTGTTATATCCAGTTATTTGAAAATTATATTTTTACTGATACAGACAAGATTTTTTAAGCAGGCACATCACACTGCTGATTCATATTCAACTTGTGATCAACTACAATCTCAAGGTACTTTTCACACATATTATGATCAAGCCAGAAATACAGGTATTCTCCATCCTGTAACTGTGCATTTGATTTCTTTGCAAATGCCTTTATTATATTATCTTATGTTATTTTTCAACCACTTCTATAATCTGTCAAGACCATTTTGAATTTTGTTTTTTGTAATTTAGAATAGATATTCTCAGATGGTATGTATATTACAGGGGGGCAAGAAAGTAAGTTATTGAAACATAAATTATGAATTTAAAACTTACCATAAGGGATAAATACAGTATATAATAAATATAATAACAGAATGCATGTAATATGTCAATGAAGGTTCTCAGTCATCCAGGTGGAATTGTCAGTAGCTTGAATCATGTCAACTGGATTTCTATTTTCTCAGTGGAAACGTTTCGCTCCTTATCCAAGAAGCTTCTTCAGTCTGAGCAAAGTTTGTAAGGGAATCCTTAAATATGTTTCTAGGGTGGCTGTGTGACCTTGCACCTGGGGCTAGGTCATGGTTATTTTAGATGTTTATTTCTAAGTCCCTTTATATATATTTGGATGATAAAGGGACTTAGAAATAAACATCTAAAATAACCATGACCTAGCCCCAGGTGCAAGGTCACACAGCCACCCTAGAAACATATTTAAGGATTCCCTTACAAACTTTGCTCAGACTGAAGAAGCTTCTTGGATAAGGAGCAAAACGTTTCCACTGAGAAAATAGAAATCCAGTTGACATGATTCAAGCTACAGAGAATGCATGTAAACATATACAGGTCCTTTTTTGGGGGAAGTGGGTTTTGATGGGACTCAGGATCATTGATAAAGTTGATTGGTTAGAGAAGATATAAAAAGTTGAGAAACACTTTACTGGGATATTACCTAATCCATCCAGTTTTGATCTGGTATCTGATCATAAAAATGAGATGGTAATTTTTAACACATTCAGACAGACTTAGGGTAATCAACACATTGTTCTCAATGTGCTTGCAAGTTGATTTCTGTAAGATCTGTGTAAGGATCTTCCCAAATATGTTGGTCTTCACTTTTCCTTTCTCTTTGATAGGAATAATGTTTTCCTCCTCCATTCACATGGCATTTCACAATTCTTCAGGATTTCTCAAAAAGTTAATGGGTATAGGGACAGACAGATCATCAGCTAGGGACAGAACATGGCGAAACAGTCAAGGTGCACAGTGAAAAAATCGGACTCCAATTAAATATAAAGAAAACCAAACTAAGGACAACAGGTAGAACAATCAGGCTTACATAATGAAGATATCAAAGTGGTGGATAGCTTCTGCCTTTTAGGATCAACTACTGTATCCACAGTAAATGAACAAACAGTTGAGAAATACACCACAGACTAGCACTTGGTAGACCAGCCAAACAGATATTCAATACCATATGTGTCTACCTACAAAGATCAGAATTGTGCAAGCCATGGTATTCCCTGTGACTCTCTATGGAAGTGAACACTGGACTTTGAAGAAGCAGGATAGGAAGAGTATTGACAATTTTGAACTATGTTGCTGGAGAAGACTCCTGAGAATACTGTGGACAGTCAAGAAAACAAACAATTGAATCATCGAACAAATCAACCCAGAGTTCTCACTCCAAGCACAAATGACCAGGCTCAAATAATCCTACTTCAGATACATTATCACTCGACCCAACTAGTCTGGATAGTTTTCATCCAGTCTCCAACCTCCCCTTTTTAGGGAAAGTTGTGGAGACAGTGGTCGCATGGCAGCTGCAGAGGACCCTGGATGAAGCGGATTATCTAGACCCTTTTCAGTCAGGGTTCAGGCCGGGTTACGGGACTGAGATGGCATTGATTGCACTCTTAGATGACCTCTGGCGGGAGTGGGATGGGGGCAGTGTGACCATCTTCACTCTTCTTGACCTCTCAGCGGCCTTCAATACCATAAGTCATGGTATCCTTCTGGACCAGCTTTGGGAGTTGGGGTGGGTGGCACAGTGTTGCGCTGGTTCTCCTCCTTTCTCCGGGGTCAGTTCCAGTCAGTATTGATAGGGGGGAAGAGGTCCAGCCCACGTCCCCTACTTTGTGGGGTGCCTCAGGGCTCGGTTCCCCTCTCCTATTTAATATCTACATGAGGCCTCTGGGGGAGGTGATCCGATGGTTTGGGGTGAGGTATCATCAATATGCTGGTGATACCCAGTTTTATATCTCCACCCCGGGCCGCCTGAGTGATGCCATGGATGTCCTGTCCCAGTGCCTGGAGGCTGTAAGGGCCTGGATGGGGTACAATGGGCTTCAACTCAAACCAAGCAAGACCGAGTGGCTTTGGATATGTGGGACTTCCAGTGACAAGGTTTTTCCATCGTTGGTCCTGGATGGGGTTGCACTGCCCCAGCTGGACCCAGTGCACAATCTGGGGGTCCTCATAGACTCACAGCTCCTGCTTGAAGAGCAGGTGGCAGCCGTGGCCAGGAGGGCCTTTGCACACCTTCGGGTTGTGCGCCAGTTGTGCCCATTCCTGGACCAAGAGGCTTTGCTCACAGTCACTCATACCCTTGTGACCTCCTGGTCTGGACTACTGCAATGCACTCTACATGGGGCTGCCCTTGAAGAGCATTAGGAAGCTTCAACTGGTACAGAATGCAGCTGCACGGGTAGTAAATGGTGTCAGATATTCAACACATGTAACACCAGTACTACGTGAGCTGCATTGGTTGCCGGTGTGCTTCCGGGTGCAATTCAAGGTGCTGGTTGTCACCTTTAAAGCCCTTCATGGCTTGGGACTGGGTTACCTAAGGGACCGTCTTCTCCCAGTTGTTTCTACCCATCCAATTCAGTCTGGTAGGTTGGGTATACTGCGGGTCCCATCAGCCAAGGAATGTCGGTTGGCGGTGACTAGAAGGCATGCCTTCTCTGCCGTAGCGCCTGCCCTCTGTAATATTCTCCCTTCAGAGATCAGGACATCCCTGACCCTGTTGGCCTTTCATAAGGCCGTGAAGACCTGGTTATGTGCCCGGGCCTGGGGCCCAGAACATGTTAACGGCCCCGTTTCTTGGCTATATTAACATCCATGCATTGCTTACTTGGTGGCCATGTATATTTATTTTGTATTTTTAATAATTGTTTTAATTATTTTAATTATTTTAACTGTTTTATAATTTTTATGATTGTAAGCCGCCCAGAGTCACTTGTTGAGATGGGTGGCTATAGAAATTAAATAAATAAATAAATAATTTGAAGACTTAATTCTCTTGAGAAGGCTCTAATGCTGGGAAAAGTGGAAGGAAAGAGAAAAAGAGGAATACCAGCAGCAAGATGGATAGACTCAGTTATATTGGTAATGAGTGCACCATTGGAAGACTTGAAGAACCAGGTTAGGGATCATGGAGAAAATCTATCTATGTGGTTGCTAAGAGTCGACACTGATTTGATGGCACATAATCAATCAATCAGATCTTCAGCAAGAACTTAGGACTGAGTTTCTCCGTGTTCCGTGGAACCCTTGAATTCCACAGGGACTTGATGAGGTTGCACGGGAGACTAAAAGCAAAAAAAAAGAAAAGTTCACTCAAACATAGCTTTTTTTAAAAATCACTAGAGATTTGCTTCTTGATTAGGGGTACTTTTTTTTTTAACTAACAGATTCTGTGGCCTGGAAAAAAATTGAAAACCTCTGCCCTTGGTCACAATCTGGCCCTGTAGATTTTAACTCATTTAAGACCAATCGGTATTCCCTGACTATGTTTCTATTACACTAGAGCTGGAATTCTGCTTTTCTAATACCCTCTTCTCAGAGAAGAAAGAGTGAAAATAATAGTTCTACCTTTTTGTTGTTTCTTATTAGCATTTTGCCAACTGCACTGTACAGCCAGTGTATCTCCTTTTTTTCCTCCTACCATATTAAATGTATCTGATAAACCTTTTTTTTTATTCTTAGCATACTTCACTACTCTCAGCTCATCTGAACTTTAACTTTCCTGATAACACCTCGACAAATCTGGGCGACCTGTATTCTTGTTCCTTTGATGACCTGTATCACTTTCTACCTGCCACGGGTTTCTTTTTAAGATTCATAGATACACCATGATCCAAAATTCTTTGCCTGAAAGACTTTGCCACATCATCTCCCTCTGAGTTTTACAACTTGCAGGGGAATACTTAACCCAAAATGCAGCTCATTATCAGAAATCTGTCCTCTCTCCCCTGCATCATCTTTTGTGTTGCTTGCAGTTGTTGGCCCAATAATTATTAGCCAATCTATTCAAAGTGAGTAAAAGTTTATTTAAGAAAGCAAACCATATATTCTCTAAGAAAAAGAATATTTCATTATTCATTGATTCATAGAAAATTTCTCCTTGGCTGCTTGCCTAGAAGGCTTCACATAGTTCTGAATGTGATTTATCTTAATGGAGCTGACACTTTCTCTCAAAAAGATTTCAGAGCATAAAGTTAGCAGATATGCTAAACTTCATTGAATATTGGCCTTTCTTCTCCGAAAGAGATTGAAGAAGACTATCTCCCCCACACACATACTTTTTTTTGGCTGAGGGCTCTGTCTGTCTCTCTGTCTCTCTCTCTCTCTCTCTCACACACACACACACACACAAAATCACTTTCACCACCAGAATTAATATACAAGAGCAATGAATGTGATATGCCTGGATAACAAAGCATGTGTTGCATTTGTATTAGTCCATTCATTTTAAATTATTCAGCTACAGGCTATATATATCCAATCAGATTCCCATCAGAGGAAAGTCGTCTGAAGACTGCAGTTTAGCAGATTTTTGGAAAACAGTCATTAAGTTTTTTTATGTATAGTTGTATCTGCATGTGAATTTGTCTGAATCTTCAATCACACAAGTGCAGTAATGATACTTCTAAACTCAGATCCACTCACATGCCCTCCACTGAATCCCCTAGGCCAGTGTTTCTCAACCTTGGCAACTTTAAGATGTGTGGACTTCAACTCCCTACTGTTTGGTATTTGCACAGAACACCCTAACAGCTGGTGGTAAACACTGTCCCCCCAACATGTTATAGAATCTAAAGATTGCAGCAGCACTTCTCTGAGCATTCCCAACTACATATTTAGCATATGCCTACCATGACCCAGATGTTTGGAAAACAATCCCAGATACTTAAAATCTTGACCTATTCTATCAGTTCTCATCTAAATGCCACCTGTGTCATTCACAGTCCCTTCCTATTATCTTCATCTTTTAGTGGTTAATGGTCAACTCTTCAGCTGTGCAGTAGGAGATTAGAGCAACCAAAATTCTCAGATGTAGTGGCATAACTAAGAACACTGTTGCATAATCTCCACATAAAAGCAAAGGGCAATATCAGTCCATCAGTTTAGACAAGTGGTAACTAGGGGAAGGCGAGCTATCAACCATTGAATTTAACCCTGAAAGGATCAGTCACCATTCAAACTTGAAAGGACTGATTGGTTGGAGGGTTAAATATAATGGCTAGAGAGCTTTGGCCACCTAATTTGGCCACCTAATGAGAAGAGAGGACTCACTGGAAAAGACCCTGATGCTGGGAAAGACTGAAGGCAACAGGAGAAGGGGACGGCAGAGGATGAGATGGTTAGATAGCATCAGCGATGTAATGAACATGAATTTAAGTAAACTCCGGGAGACAGTGGAGGACAGGAAGGCCTGGCGTGCTATGGTCCATGAGGTCACGAAGAGTCGGACATGACTAAACAACAACAAAAGAGAGCTGTTAGAGTTCTTATCACCCTGGATAAGATAAATTTAATTAATATAAGTACATGATGGAATTGCAAGGTGATGTGGAATCAATTTTTGTATACCTGGCATTTGGTATATTGGTATTGATCTTGCAGGTCTATATCCTTCAAGCTGCAATTCTTAAATTAGCAATTGGAAAAGTAAGTAAAGTACCCAGGGCTTTAATGAAATAGCAGAACAATATGATTGACTGATGACAACAGCAACCAAGCAAAATTGCTCTTTGAAATAAGAGGTGCTATGGTATGCAGTGTGTGTGTGTGCGCGCACGTGTGTGCGTGTTAAAAGGACTGCTTGTGTATTTGGTTCTTTGTTCTGCCTATCTGTGATTCTAGCTAAGGGTATTTAGCAGTTTTAATCTTAGCAAATTTTATTTCTCTCCAGCACTACACAGTTTAGCTGTGTAAAATGGGATCTGTTTTACATATTTAATGACCCACATTAATGTCAGATCTTTCAGATAATAGGATGCTGCAGATGGCTTGCAGTAACTCTTCCCTGCTCCTTGTAAAATCTTGCATGAAAAACAGTGGATGTACTAGCCACCAAAGTGACCTTGAATCTAAAGTGGGTTAGAACCATAGTCCTTACTCTGTATTCTTGCTGTCTAAATGTTACCTGACTGCATAATGTCTACTCTGAAAGAAACTGTATTGTATTTATACATATAGTATCTGAAATCTCAGAAACCTATTCTCCTTCTTAAAGATTTCATACTATACTAGCCTTAGTAAGACTTCAGGGGAGGGGGGGGCATTGGTAAAGAGAGGAGAAACATTACCTATTTGCCTTCAGAATTTCAAATCCTTTTTTGTGCCTGCCTCTTTTTACAGCATCCTTCCCTTCTTTCAGTTTGAAAATGAACTGGACAACCCATGACCCGTTGGGTCATCCTTTCAGAGATATTTCTTTACTTAAACAGAGAAACAGAATGATCATGGCCAGGCAAAAATGCAGTGGGAGCAAGAGCAACTTCCAACTTCCTGCCAGCTTCCCCATTGACTTTGCTTGTGGGAAGCTGGCAAGGAGTGTCGGAAATCACTCCTTATCCTCCTCCTTCACAGACTGGCAGAACTGCCTGCCACTTTGCTGTGGGGACGGGGAACAAAGGAATGATCATGGGTGGGCAAAAAAGCAGTGGGAGCGTGAGCAACTTCCAACTTCCTGCTGGCTTCGCCATTGACTTTGCTTGTGGGAAGCTGGCAGGGAGCATTGGAAATCATTCCTCCTCCTCCTCGGCTGACCCATGGAACTGCCTGCCACTTTGCCAGGGTGAGGGGAACAAAGGGAGCTGTGGACCATGAGGAAAACTTCACCCCTGCTCCCCATCCTGGTGGGTCCTCAAGGACCCCCTCCCTCCAGGGAGAAAGAGGGCACATGCGTCAACTGCCAGTGCCCCCCAGCCAGCCCTACCTCACTAGTAGGCATCTGAGTCGCTCCCTTGTCCTTCCCTCACTGCCCACCGCTGTTAAGAGATTTCAAATTTCAGCCTTAGTTCCAAACAGCCAATTGCTACTTGCCTGTCAGGTCTTGCTGCCAGCCGACTGGGCGCAGGGACAAGAGTGAGGTGAGAAAGAGGGCAGGGATATGCTCCACCCATTTTTCATTGCACCACACAACCTACAGGTTTCTGGGAAATGTAATCGGAAGGCATGGTGGCACTGAAGCGGCCACAACTTTGCCAAATTTCATTCCCAGTAATGGGCCCCAGATTTTGGACACATTCTGTAAGTTAGCCAATTTGAGGTACCTTGGTTCAAAAATTGTTGCCCTATGATGCACTGCTTATGATGCACCATTTCGCTCAATTGAAGGTTACAAAAAGACAGACACAAGAGTTTTAGTAGTATATAGATTATTTTAAGCTGCTGTAGCTACATATGAAATTCACTGAAAAGAGCAACCAAAGAAAATGATGCAGTGTTATTGGAACTGATTCAATTACTGTATCATCCCTTGAACAGGATCACATGGGCAAACATTTTGTGCTCAGACAACATGTATGTGCCATGAGTATGGTGACTCCAATACAAGTCTGGTGATGCTGTAATTTCAGGCACAGAATGTTTATCAAATACAGAGCCTTGCCCTTTTACAAAAAGGGGATAAATAGTGAATTGCACTACCATTTCTTCATAGCATATTTATGAGTTCTGTTAGAGCTTAAAGAACTTTTTGGAACAATTATTTTAGACACTAGACATTTTGAATTGTTTAGCTATTTTAGCAGCAGTACATTTCAATTATACAGTTGAAATTGCCTAGACTTAGTTTCTAAGATTGACAGTAGACTGACCATATCTCCTTGAGATGAAAACGGGATGGGGGTGATTACCTCCTCCTGTTGGCACGTGGGGGGGCGGAGGGGGCGGGGGGGGGCGGGGGGGCGGCGGGGGGGGCAGAGGCGATTCCCCTTCTGGGTTCCCTCCAACCAGCCGCTCTGCCCCCGCCCCCCCCCAACCAGCTGCTCCACCCCCGCCCACCGCACTGCCTGGCCTGCCTCCCCATGTGCCGACAAGTGGAAGCGCCCCCCCCCCGCCCCCCCAACCAGCTGCTATGCCTCTTGTCCCATTTTTTTTGCCTCTGCCTGTCGGCACACAGAGGAGGTGGGCCAGGCGGCATGGTGGGTGGAGGCGATTCCCCTTCCGGGTTCCCTCCAACCAGCTGCTCTGCCCCTGCCCATCGCACTGCCTGGCCCGCCCCTCCCATGTGCTGATAGGCAGAGGTGACTCCCCCCACCCCACCCCAACGAGCTGCTCCATCCCCACCCACCGTGCTGCTTGGCCTGCCCCTCCCATGCGCTGATAGGCGATGGTGACTCCCTCCGCCCCCCAACCAGCTTCTCTGCCTCCACCCGTTCCTCTTGTCCCGTTTTTTTGCCTCTGCCTGTCGGCACGTGGGGGGGACAGGCCGGACGGCGTGGTGGGCAGAGGCGGAGCAGATGATTGGGGGGGCGGGGGGGAGTCACCTCCGCCTAGCAGCGCGTGGAAGGGGCAGGCTGGACAGCGCAATGGGCAGGGGTGGAGCAGCTTATTGGAGGGAACCCAGAAGAGGAATCGGCTCTGCCTGTCGCGCTGCTTGGCCCGCCTCTCCCACTTCCTTTGCCGCATGCTGGTGGGCAGGGGCGATTCCTCCTCCAGGTTCCCTCCAGGTTTAAAAAATGGCACAAAATTGAGATTTTTAGTATAACGACGGGACACTCCAGAAATGGTGAAAAAATGGGACAGTCCCATTTAAAATGGGACGTATGATCAGCCTAGTTAACAGTGAAGAGTTTTCATTTATTCCTTGCTCAGATATTTTGGAAATAAATAAATACATGATTCAGGGTCAAATAATTCTGTTTCATAATTATTATATGCTGCAGATCCTGCTATAGGAATCTACAGGGTTATAGCAACATCCCTACAGTAATTAAGACCATAGAATATGTGACTATTATGCTTGGATTCTCAACTATTTGTATTTATTTTCCCATTCCTTTGAAAAATACACATGTTGAAATGGATGCCATTTGGCTTTCCATAAGAGCAAAAAAAATGCTTTGCAGCTGTTCAGAGGTGCAGAAAACACCTTAAGATGGCCTTCTTCGTCCAGATGTTTGGATCCTTCTGATACATTTGCTGCTATTGATTTTGAAAGTGTAGGGTTTTAGTATGGCTTTTAACATTTTATAAATCCATGTTCTTATTTTTCAGACAATTATGATAAAGAATAGTATATAACTTAAAATATTAATCCAAACCCTATGTGAATATTGTGATAAGATATTAGTTAATGTATTTGTTGTGATGACATTATACACATTTTGCTTCTCTTGTATAACTTCAAATTAAAATTAAAACAATGTCAGCCTTATGTGTAAAATGTCATCAACCTTGAACCATTGGGTTTTCTAATAGAATAGATTTCAAAAAATAATTCTATATCAAATAGCCTATTCCATAGCTTTCCAAACTGTGTGTCACAACAAAACCCGGAAGTGGGCGTGCACGGCGGCGGCGCAGGGGCTCGTGTGGCTCGTGTGGTGGTGGCGGCGTGCACAGCAACGGCAGCAATAGCACGCCATCAGCGCTTCCAGGTTTTAGCAGAAAACACAAGGCCACAGCCGCTGCCGCAGCCACCATGCACACCACCACCTCCCTGAGCGCCGCCGTGCCGCCACTGCCACCATTGGTGTATCACCAACGGCGGCTGTTTGGAAAGCACCGGCCTATTCTGTTGTTTTTGTGACTGAGAAAAATGGTTTGTCGGTTTGTTGCCTTAGAGTAGCCTACTCTACCTGGTACCCTTAGAATTGTTCAGACAAAAGCTCCCTGAATTTCCAGCCACATTTTCTTATTAATTTACTGTACCACAAGATGTTTGTGTGTAAGAGAGAGAGAGAGAGAGAGAGGAATTCAGTGACTGATAGCAGACCTCATTATGCTGACATCACAGAATTTTCTGCAAATTAATATGCAAATTGAAATTTTGGCGATCATTGCTATCAAAACCTTCACAATGGATAGGCTTTCCTGATGCGTAAGAAGCAAATTTTATTTTATTTATTTATTTATCAAATTCATATGGCCACCCATGTCACACAAAGTGACTCTCAGTGGCGTACAATAAACCAACTATTAAAACAGAATATAAAAACCAGTTAAAACAATTAAACAATTAGCATAAGTAAAAACAAGATTGCGAAAGGGTTAAATTAAGATGTTATACATGGTGCAACCAATGTGTGGGCCTTCTGCTGCCAGGGGATCCCCAGGCCTGATGAAAAAACCATGTCTTGAGGGCTTTCCAAAAGGCCGTAAGGGTTGGGGCTAACCTCACTCAGGGGGATGATGTTCCAGAGGGCGGGCACCACAGCAGAAAAGGCTCGTCTCCTGGGACCCATCAGATGGAACTCCTTAGCAGACGGGACCTGCCACGTGCCTCTCCTGCTGGACCTGATGGGACAGGTGATGTAATCAGGGAGAGGCGGTCCCTCAGATAACCTATCAATGTCATAAAAGAATTTATGGGGTCATGATGATGGAATAACAAGGCTAGTCACACCATTCAGCACTTCACCCAACTACCCTTAGCATTCTTCAGACACCCCTTCCCAGTGTTCTAAGCGCTGTTTTTATAAGACCCAGCTCACCCGCTAATAGATCACCCAAACTCTTCCTGCCTAAATTATGGATGAAACCTGATTTGGGTGGATGTAAGATTGTAGATCTTTTTTATTAAGTTCCACCAATATATGTAGAAACTAATGTCATGGTCAAAAGAGTATAATAAAACGTACATATGCAAACTGCATGGAATAGCAACTTGGATCATAAATGTTAACTCAAAATGATAAAAATGCTTTAACGTTTTAATAATAATACTCTTTCCCAAACTACAGTATATGAAAATTTTGCTACTGGCCACCCATTGTTAAAATAAAATATACCCAGCAGGAATGATGATCATCTATTTTAAATGGACTTAAGCTATTTCTTAATAAGACCAAGTTTTGGGAAGAGGTCATTCTTATTCATCATGAAGTTGTGTGTTTGAGAGAGTGTCTTGCAATTGATGATCATAAAGATCAGGCCATTTGTTTTAAAGTCAGGCTGTACAGTGCATTGAAACTGAACTGTTGCATATGTTCGAAAGTGTGTGGAACACATCCAGACCTCTCAACAGTGAGTTTTCTGCTTTTCCCAGTCAAGATACGCTTCATCTCCTAATACATTAAGCAGCTGTTCCCTCACAATTAAGAGACGGGTCCCTGGATATACTACAGGGGCTGTGTAAAGTGCACAGCCATTCAAGAAAGGAAATGGAAAGCTGTAGATAGTCAAGCTGTTCCAGCAGATTCCAAAAAGCCTCTTTAAATAAAGAGAAATAAAAAGTAACTCCTGCTAAAACCTCAATATGAAGGAAGGGTGTAATTCATTACTAAAGATCAGGCAGGGGTTTAAATCTGTTTGGAAACTATATTCACAGCCACGTTTGCAAATCTTTCAAGCCTCAGATCTGGCTGTAATGAGCCTAGCTCATTTGTAAGCTGCCCAGAGTCACTTTTATAGTGAGATGGGTGGTATATAAATTTTATCATCATCATCATCTTTGTTTCCCCCACCTACCTGAAAGTTGTAGCAGTCTGAGTGTTAAAACTTGGGAGCCAAAACTTAGCAAGTTCAGAAATCAGTTATGGTTCAGTTACTAAAACTATCAAGCTCTCCAATGTACCTTTTAGACTAACTTGGACATTTTTGGGGATTTCCTCTTCTCCAAATGAGAAGATTTGGGTAATTTTCTGAATCAGTTCGAAGTCTGGAAAAATGGCCACAATTCTGCCTTTTATGACCCTCTTATATCCTATTACATTCAATAATGGGAGAATTATTGAGATCATGGGCAGAAACAGAAGCAGAAGGAAGCCATCTTCTGCAGATAATATTCAGACAATATTCCTCTATGACACTTTTTTTTCCTCCAAAGTGTCTTCATTTCCCACTACTGTATTGGCTGTAATGGAACCATACTGTGTCATTAGGAAATTCAGCAGGTAAAAATTGAGACGCTCCTGAAGCTAGAAACACTTTTTTCAGCTCATATTTTAAGCCATGTCAGAAGAATACAGAGACTTTCTCTCTTCTGTTGGAATAGAGAGGCTTCCAGCTCCTCTCTTTTCTTTTGCTATAATTCCTATGCTTAACAAAATCATTTTAACTGGTAGACGCTGCGGGTTTCATTCACTTGTTCTGACCTCAAGGCTTATTAACCTGTAGCAACCACTTACCTAGATGAATTAGCCCAGAACAGCTTTAGCCATGCCAGAGTAAACATCTCTCAAATTAAACCCTGAAGATGATGCTTGGTAAAGTGCCTGGGCATGGAAGTGCAGCAAGTTGATGCAAACATTTCCAAATAGAAGGGCAATTATTTATGAGAAGCCTGCATTATCCAAGACTAGAGAAGCATTAGGCTGTGAAACCAACAGGAACTGAAGCTTAAAAGTAGTCATAATTAGAGGTCTTGTGCAATAGCGTGGTTGCATAGTCATGACAAATCTATGAGCAAATTTATTTATTGATTTACTTGCTTACTTACTTACTTATTTATGCCTTTGAGTCATTTTTTGACTCCTGGTGACTGCCTGGACTAGTCCCTGCAGTTTTCTTGGCAAGGTTTTTTGGAAGTTGTTTTGCCATTGCCTGCTTCTTCCTAGGGCTGAGAAAGAGCGACTGGTCCAAGCTCACCCAGCTGGCTTTGTGCCTAAGGTGGGACTAAAACTCACGGTCTCCAAGTTTCTAGTCTGATGCCTTAACCACTACACCAATTGGCTCTCATTTAGCAATTTACCCTGAGGAATAAATGGCAAACTCTGAGAAGTAAACAGAATGCATCTGTGGGTAGGGACAGTCTGCATTTGCCAAACCATACATCACCCAGACAGTAGTTCCCAGATGCTATACAGGTAGTCCTCGCTTAGCGACTGCCTAAGACAGCTACCGTTTGCAGTTCCAACAGTGATGAAAAAGTAACTTTGTGACCAATGCCTGCATTTACAACTTTCGCAGGTCTGTAAAGCAAAGGGAAGCTGAAGTAAGATTGTAAGCACAGTTTCAGTCACACGATTTTTCACTTAGTGACTGCTTCACTTAATGACTGAGTTGCCAGTCCCAATTGCGGTCACTAAATGAGGACTGCCTGTAGTGTAGAAACCAAGAGAGCTTTCTTCCCTACTTGTACAAACAAACACAATAGCCACTTTGGGACCATTTCAATCCCTGCTCTTTCATTTCAGCCATCTTCTGACAATGGCGGCATTCCAGAAGGGATGTCTGGGTACCAAATGATTTCTTGAGCTACAGCCCAGCTGTCAGCCCCTCTAGATAGACCAGACCAGGAAAGCAACTCCACATGAAGGCTAAAACTACTTTTATTGAGATTGGCCATTATAACAGAATCTTGCAAGTCTGATTGTGCTGTTCTTCCTCCTCCTTCTTATACTTCAGTGAATTAGGGAGAAATCTGCCTTGTTGTTTATTCGTTCAGTCGTTTCCGACTCTTCGTGACTTCATGGACCAGTCCACGCCAGAGCTTTCTGTCGGCCGTCACCATCCCCAGCTCCCCAATGGTTGAGTCCGTCACCTCCAGAATACCATCCATCCATCTTGCCCTTGGTCGGCCCCTCTTCCTTTTGCCTTCCACTTTTCCTAGCATCAGCTTCTTCTCCAGGGTATCCTGTCTTCTCATTATGTGGCCAAAGTACTTCAGTTTTGCCTTTAATATCATTCCCTCAAGTGAGCAGTCTGGCTTGATTTCCTGGAGTATGGACTGGTTTGATCTTCTTGCAGTCCAAGGCACTCTCAGAATTTTCCTCCAACACCACAGTTCAAAAGCATCTATCTTCCTTTGCTCAGCCTTCCTTATGGTCCAGCTCTCGCAGCCATAGGTTACTACAGGGAATACCATTGCTTTAACTATGCGGACCTTTGTTGTCAGTGTGATGTCTCTGCTCTTAACTATTTTATCAAGATTTGCCATTGCTCTCCTCCCAAGAAGTAGACGTCTTCTGATTTCCTGGCTGCAGTCAGCGTCTGCAGTAATCTTTGCGCCTAGAAATACAAAGTCTGTCACTGCCTCCACTTTTTCTCCCTCTATTTGCCAGTCATCAATCAAGCTCGTTGCCATAATCTTGGTTTTTTTGAGGTTTAACTGCAGCCCAGCTTTTGCACTTTCTTCTTTCACCTTCGTCATAAGGCTCCTCAACTCCTCCTCGCTTTCAGCCATCAAAGTGGTATCATCTGCATATCTAAGATTGTTAATGTTTCTTCCAGCGATTTTAACTCCAGCCTTGGATTCCTCAAGCCCAGCATGTCGCATGATGTGTTCTGCGTACAGGTTGAATAGGTAGGGTGAGAGTATACAACCCTGCCGTACTCCTTTCCCAATCTTAAACCAGTCCGTTGTTCCGTGCTCTGTTCTTACTGTTGCTACTTGGTCGTTATACAGATTCCTCAGGAGGCAGACAAGATGACGTGGTATCCCCATACCACCAAGAACTTGCCACAATTTGTTATGATCCACACAGTCAAAGGCTTTAGAATAGTCAATAAAACAGAAATAGATGTTTTTCTGAAATTCCCTGGCTTTCTCCATTATCCAGCGGATATTGGCAATTTGGTCTCTAGTTCCTCTGCCTTTTCTAAACCCAGCTTGTACATCTGGCAATTCTCGCTCCATGAATTGCTGGAGTCTACCTTGCAAGATCTTGAGCATTACCTTACTGGCATGTGAAATAAGTGCCACTGTTCGATAGTTTGAACATTCTTTAGTGCTTCCCTTTTTTGGTATGGGGATATAAGTTGATTTTTTCCAATCCGATGGCCATTCTTGTGTTTTCCAAATTTGCTGGCATATGGCATGCATCACCTTGACAGCATCATCTTGCAAGATTTTAAACAGTTCAGCTGGGATACCGTCGTCTCCTGCTGCCTTGTTATTAGCAATGCTTCTTAAGGCCCATTCAACCTCACTCTTCAGGATGTCTGGCTCTAACTCACTGACCACACCGTCAAAGCTATCTCCAATATTATTATCCTTCCTATACAGATCTTCCGTATATTCTTGCCACCTTTTCTTGATCTCTTCTGCTTCTGTTAGGTCCTTACCATCTTTGTTTCTGATCATACCCATTTTTGCCTGGAATTTACCTCCGATGTTTCTAATTTTCTGGAAGAGGTCTCTTGTCCTTCCTATCCTATTGTCTTCTTCCACTTCCGCACATTGCTTGTTTAAAAATAATTCCTTATCTCTTCTGGCTAACCTCTGGAATTTTGCATTTAATTGGGCATATCTCCCCCTATCACTATTGCCTTTTGCTTTCCTTCTTTCTTGGACTACTTCCAGTGTTTCAGCAGACAGCCATCTTGCCTTCTTGGTTTTCTTTTTCTTTGGGACGTTTTTTGTTGCCGCCTCCTGAACAATGTTGCGAACTTCTGTCCATAGTTCTTCTGGGACCCTATCTACTAAATCTAGTCCCTTAAATCTATTCTTCACCTCCACTGCATATTCATTAGGAATATTAGTGAGCTCATATCTAACTGATCTGTGGGTCTTCCCTATTCTCTTTAGTCTGATTCTAAATTTTGCAATAAGAAGTTCGTGATCTGAACTACAGTCAGCTCCAGGTCTTGTTTTTACCGACTGTATAGATGTCCGCCACCTTTGGCTGCAAAGGATGTAGTCAATCTGATTTCGGTGTCGACCATCTGGTGAAGTCCATGTATAAAGTCGTCTTTTAGGTTGTTGGAAGAGAGTGTTTGTTATGCACAGTGAGTTGTCTTGGCAAAATTCTATCAGCCTATGTCCTGCTTCATTTTGTTCTCCCAGACCATGCTTGCCTGTAATTCCAGGTGTCGTCTGACTACCCACCTTAGCATTCCAGTCTCCTGTAATGAAAATAACATCTCTTTTTGGTGTATTATCTAGTAGGTGCTGCAGATCCTCATAGAACTGATCTACTTCTGCTTCTTCAGCATCTGTGGTTGGGGCGTATATTTGGATCACTGTGATGTTAAATGGCTTACCCTGAATTCGAATTGAGATCATTCTATCGTTTTTTGGATTGTATCCAAGCACTGCTTTAGCCACTTTATTATTAATTATGAAGGCTACTCCATTTCTTCTGTGGTCCTCTTGTCCACAGTAGTAGATCTGGTGGTCATCTGATGTGAAGTGACCCATCCCAGTCCATTTCAGTTCACTGACACCTAAAATGTCTATATTTAATCTTGACATCTCACCAATAACCACATCCAATTTGCCCTGGCTCATAGATCTTACATTCCAGGTTCCTATGGTGTGTTGATCTTTAGAACATCGGATTCGTCGTTCACCACCAGCACCGTCGGCCGCTAGCCGTCCTTTCGGCTTTGAGCTAGCTGCGTCATCACGTCTGGGGCTAGTTGAACGTATCCTCTGTTCCTCCCCAGTAGCATTTTGACCATCTTCCGACCTGGGAGTCCCATCTTCCGATGGTATACCGACATATCTTTGGTTGTACTGATCCATTTAGTTTTCATGGCAAGAATACTGGGGTGGGTTGCCATTACCTTCCCCAGGGATCGTATTTAGTCTGACCTCTCTGCCACGACCTTCCCGTCTTGGGTGTCCCTTCACGGTTTAGCTCATGGTTTCATTGAGGTGCTCAAGCTCCAGCACCACGACAAGGTAACGATCTCCTTTGCTGGAGGAAATCTGCCTAAGCCATGTCAAATGTTATCATGTTGTTCTGGACTTAAAAAATGTTTCAGCCCCTTTTGCCTAGGTAATGGTTCCTACATATCTCCACCAAGGTCATCTTCCTTAGTCCATCAGCTGCTTTGGAGGGTGAGATTGAACAATTATGAGTTAAACAATAGCATTTCCTAGAAACATTATTCTTGATGGCATAGAGGAAAGAAAATGAAAAGGAAGGAACATTATCTAGAACTGGCCATGAAATAATCCACAAGAGACACTAAACTACATTATAAAATTGTAAAATTTCTCAATTGTGTTGGCAGGATTATAAGCCAATTAAATATTATAATCTTTAGTGGCAATGCCCAATTAGTAATTTCATAATTAATCCTACTGTTGGTTTATTGTCCTCTTTTCGCAAGGTATATAAATTGAAGAAACAGAAGGAATTGATCCTATTCCTGTTGTTAGTTGCTAGCTTCAGTATCAAAAACCCTGGAACTCTAAAATATATCTTTCATTGGATCAGTCATATTTTACAGTGAATTAAATTAGTTTGGCAAAAAAAATAATGTAACAATATAAAGCTTTGAAAGTTCCTATGATCAAGGATAAATCCATCAGATTAAGGATACATTCAGCAGAAGACAGCACCAAGTTGACCTTAGCCGTTCTTAAAAATGCCAACCAGTGTCTGGCTTTGTTAATACTTGGAGGAGAGACTACTAGGAGATCCCCAAGGCTATGGACTAGAATAGCCAATTGAAAAAACATCCCAGAAACAGGCAATGGTAAGCCATGTCCATACTCTTACCAAGAAAACAAGGTGAACGTGTCCATGTAATCACCAAAAGTCAATCTCAGTTCAAGGAAGAGTTCACTTTAACTCATAAGAGGTCACCATTTCTTAGCTATATTAACAATGCTTTTGCTAATTAACTCTTGATATTTTGTTCAATTAAAAAAAAAGGGACAGAAAAACTATTATTTTTCTTCTGTACTTTGAGTCCTTCCAGTCTAGAAAAAAAATTATTTTTCAAGACTTCTACAGATTAAGAAGACTCCCTCCCATGCCAAAGCCTGTTTCTCAGGGAAGGCAGGACCACAGACAGGATTATCTGGGTCAGCCCTAGGAAATGTACCCCTTTCTGCCACTGCTAATACCCCAGCCAATTTTATATGGTCCATCTGTCCAAGGTCTTGAATGCTTCTGCCTTGTCTATATCAACCTTTACCAAACCTTATCAGAAGTGGCTCAGCTTAACTATTATTATAATGTACCAGTAAGGTGCTATTTTGCTTGTTGGGATACCCGGCGAGAGATGTATGAAATCCCACTTGAGCACTACCCAAGTCCCAGGGGAAGAGGCAACCAGGTCTCCTGCTCAAGTCTTCCTACTTCAGTTTATTGTCCAAAAACAACTTTCACGTGTCAGTTCATGTGGCAAACATTCATCTTGATCAGACAACATCTCTGTACATAAAATGAGACTTCAAGGGTCAGTCTCAGAACCTGTGAGTGTGTGATTGTTCTTGGTGCTTTGCTTTTTATAAATTTTTATCTATTATGCTTTACTAATGTACGGTTTGTTTGTTCATTTGTTTGTTTGTTTGTTTATTATTGCATCCTGGTCCTTTCTCTCCCCCCCCCCCAACAAAAGGGCATGGAATAAAAATGCTTTAAATAAACAGTTAATCCTTTATTTATGGAAGATCCTATACCTTTTCCAGGCTTCTTAACCCCTGGCAAGCATTTTGCACATTGTTGTAGATGTTGCAAAGTGAGGCTAAAAATAGCAACCATTGGCACAGCGGGAAAAGTGTTTCATGATGTTCAATGGGAGCTGAGGTCTCTGAGATAATGCAGTATCTAATCTTATCTTTCTGTAATAAAGGTATAAAATATGATAAACCCTTTAAAAAGGGGGCACATGACAGACAGGCAAATCTACATTACGAAGGCACTTCTAAAATTTAACTCTGGCTGCTTAGTTACTTGGTCTCCTCAAACCTTTGTTACATGTTTGGAGAGAGACCAGGGACAGCGTTCTTATCAATCAGTGTAAAATGCAAATGCTATTCCATGGTTCAGAATATCATGACAGTTTGCCAAATATCCCAAATTATTTTAGCATCAAAACTACCATCCCAGAATTGTAATCTGCAGCAGTGTGTCTCTCAGCAGATTTATAAATCATCACCTGAATGCCAAGAAGCTCATTAAATGAATCATTAGATGCCACTTTCAGAATGATAAAAGCAGACAGCTCTGAATCTGAAAAGCAAGGTCATGGGCATCCACACCTCCGGCAAATGATGAAAGCTTGGTGCTTGAGTTTTGAACTCCCAGGGCAGCTATAAACTGGCATAACATTAAAAGACATTAAATCCATTTAAAATTGCAGCCAGCCTTCATACCTATAGTTAACAGAAATACAATCAGTCCCACATTTGCTAGTTGCTACGATCAAATGATGCAACCCAAATATTGTTTGACAAATATGTAGGAAACAGTTGCATTCTAACATGGCAGAAAACACAAAACGACAGGGAAAATTAAACAATATACTTCTGATTATAGCTGTTCTTATGTTCTTATGAGGAGGAGGAGGAGGAGGAGGAGGAGGAGGAGGAGGAGGAGGAGGAGGAGGAGGAGGAGGAGGAGGAGGAGGAGGAGTAATCTGACACACTACACAGAAAGCATCAGGCTCTATTATTTTCTAAATTTTGAAATTTTTATTTTTAAAAAATAATGTTTCTATGTTTTATACAGGTCCTACAGTATAAGTATTCTTAAAAAATAAAAAAAATGGGTATTTGTGCTTTGTTTGAAAATGTATCAACTTGTCCAGAAAAAAAGGCTGGAAAGGCTAGAAAAGATAGATGGAACTACTTCAGCTGTTTGCATGTAGGTTAATGGCTGTTTTGTGACTGGACATGTCTACCACAGTAGCAATTTTGTGAATATTCAAGCAAATCCCACAATAGTCATTTTGTAAGAGGACCCTCAAGAAGCTCATAAAACTCCAATTGTGCCTAGTGACCTAAAAGGTTACTAGCCTCAGTGACAAGCCATTGTGTGTTTATGTCTGGTTGGTGTCAGTTTAGTATGACGTTTGAACCTACCCAAGTTGGTTTGTACAGTTTTGTGTATGGATTTAGAATTAAGTCAGAACCCCAAAACTGTGGCCAGAGGGTCTGCAGGTGGGTTAAATGACAAAAGCTGCATTGTACTGTAAGCTCCCCTGTTTTTCGGTATGCATCATGACCAAACACACTTAAACAAAAGAGGCAGAGCTGGCATCATAACAGCATACCACTTTCATCAATTTGATGAAAGCATCAGATTCTGAAGATGCCTATGATCGTGGCATGTTCTTCAAACCATAATGGTTGAGGCAAAGTTTAGGGTGGTGTTTAAACCCAGTCAGTGACAACTCTCCTTTAAATTCTGCCTGGGATTCTGTCTGGTTTCTAATTCAGCCATTAAAAATCCAAGAGTCTTTGATCAGTGAGCATGAAGTGCGCAATTTTCTTTTGATATGTTTGCTGCTTTTCCGCTCCCTTCTCCAACCAATCTCCAGCCGAGGGCAGCAGGGGGCTGGGACGCTGCCTTGTTACAGCTGGAGGAAGATTGCTTCAAAGGAGCGAGACAGCAGCCTCCTTGCCAATTCTTCAGCTTTGCCCCTTGGGCTGACTGGCATTTGTCCCCCCGCCCTGCACAACTGCCTGCCTCTATCTACTCCTCACTCTTTCCACACTGCCCACTTTTTAAATTACATGTTTGTGTGTGTCTGTGTCTGAGTATCAGTTTCATTTCAGGGGCTTTTTTAAGAAAATGCATGTTAAAGCATTTGTTCTCATTATTTATGTTATTTTGCTATTTCTCTAACTACTGTTTCATTGGACTCTAACTGATATTATTAAATTATTTTGTTTTTAAATATTGGAAGTGGGCAGGAGTGGGCAAGCTAAGTAAATGTCTCAATGAGTAACACTGGTTGTGATTAAATCAATTCTTCCTCTGAATGGGACTTGGTCTGAACTCATTTTATCTGGACTGGAAAGGATGAATTTATTGGCAACAAAGATATATAAGTTACAAAGCAGACTGCTAAAACATGCTTGCAATCCAGGCCCAAAATAATTTAGCACTCATATTTGGGCTGCTGTATAGTAGCTTCGACTCATATATATTGATTTTTCTTTCATTGTACTCTACTATATTTTCTTTCTCAGCTACTCCACTCTTTCAAACCCATATAATTCCTCACACATATTCTTTTTAAGGAAAGAAAAGACACAAAGAGAAAAGTAAGCCTACAGTGACTTTAAAAAAAATGCATTCCACATTGTGGGTTGGCATTAAAATAGGACGGTTTTGCTCGGGGCTGCAATATCTTCGTCCCTTCATTCTTCTCAGGAAGGCAGACATTTGCCCTACTGTGAATATACAAGCAGCCACATGTAATTTGGAAGGTAAAGAACATAGCCACTTTTAGTCATCTGCCTCCTTACTCAAAAAGGATACTGTATTAGAGATGCATTCAAATATCTATCATGCTAGGATTCACATTTTCCTACCTAAGAAAGTACTTCAAGTGGTGATTCTACTCACCTATCCAAGTCAAGTTGCATAGTGTCCAAGGAAAACCAAATAATATTAGCACTTGAGGAAAAAAATCCCACAGGCTTTCTCCCGAGCACTGTAATAAGACTGTTATCTATTGCTATTTCATGATACCCAAACTTTGCTTTATCCCTTTCATGGATCACTGCCTTGTCATGGCGAAGGGGCTTGCGTAATTCAATGAAGCCAAGAGCTATGCCGTGCAGGGCCATCCAAGATGGACAGGTCATGGTGGAGAGTTCTGACAAAAGGTGGTTCACTGGAGAAGGAAATGGCAATCCACTCCAGTATCCTTGCCAAGAAAACCCCATGGACAGTATCAAAAGGCTAAAAGATATGACGTTGGAAGATGAGCCCCTCAGGTCGGAAGGTGCCCAATATGCTACTGGGGAAGAGTGGAGGATGTGTGGATGTGACTGGAAGTGGAAGGAAAGTCCGATGCTGTAAAGAACAATATTGCATAGGAACCTGGAATGTAAGATCAATGAATCAAGGTAAGCTGGATGTGGTAAAAAATGAGATGACAAGATTGAACATCGACATCTTGGGAATCAGCGAACTAAAATGGACAGGAATGGGCGGATTTAATTCAGGAGACCATTATATATACTACTGTGGGCAAGAATCCCTTAGAAGAAATGGAGTAGCTCTCATAGTCAATAAAAGAGTGGGAAAGGCAGTACTAGAGTACAACCTCAAAAACAACAGAATGCTTTCAGTTCGAATCCAAGGCAAACCATTCAACATCACAGTAATCCAAGTCTATGCCCCAACCACTGATGCCGAAGAAGCTGAAGTTGACCGATTCTATGAAGACCTACAACACCTTCTAGAACTAACACCCAAAAAAGATGTCCTTTTCATCATAGGGGACTGGAATGCTAAAGTAGGAAGTCAAAAAATAACTGGAATAACAGGCAAGTTTGGCCTTGGAGTACAAAATGAAGCAGGGCAAAGGCTAATAGAGTTTTGTCAAGAGAACACGCTGGTCACAGCAAACACTCTTTTCCAACAACACAAGAGATGACACTACACATGGACATCACCAGATGGTAAATACCGAAATCAGATTGATTATGTACTTTGCAGCCAAAGATGGAGAAGCTCTATACAGTCAGTAAAAATAAGACCTGGAGCTGACTGTGGCTCAGATCATGAGCTTCTTATCGCAAAATTTAGGCTTAAATTGAAGAACATAGGGAAAACTACTAGACCATTCAGGTATGACCTAAATCATATCCCTTATAAATATACAGTGGAGGTGATGAATAGATTTAAGGGATTATAGCTGGTAGACAGAGTGCCTGAAGAACTATGGATGGAGGTTCATAACGTTGTACAGGAGGCAGCAACTAAAACCATCCCAAAGAAAAAGAAATGCAAGAAAGCAAAGTGGCTGTCTGATGAGGCTTTACAAATAGCTGAGGAAAGAAGGGAAGTGAAAAGCAAGGGAGAAAGGGGGAGATATAACCAACTGAATGCAGATTTCCAGAAAATAGCAAGGAGAGATAAGAAGGCCTTCTTAAATGAACAATGCAAAGAAATCGAGGAAAACAATAGAATGGGGAAGACTAGAGATCTCTTCAAGAAAATCGGAGATATCAAGGGAACGTTTTGTGCAAAGATGGGCATGATAAAGGACAAAAAAGGCAGGGACCTAACAGAAGCAGAAGAGATTAAGAAGAGGTGGAAAGAATACACAGAAGAACTATACAAGAAAGACCTTAATGTCCCTGATAACCATGATGGTGTGGTCACTGACCTTGAGCCAGACATCCTAGAGAGTGAAGTCAAGTGGGCCTTAGGAAGCATTACTAACAACAAAGCTTGCAGAGATGACAGTATCCCAGCTGAGCTATTTAAAATCCTAAAAGATGACACTGTTAAAGTGCTGCACTCAATATGCCAACAAATTTGGAACACTCAACAGTGGCCACAGGATTGGAAAAGGTCAGTTTACGTTCCAATTCCAAAGAAGGGCAATGCCAAAGAATGTTCAAACTACCGTACAATTGCGCTCATTTCACATGCTAGCAAGGTTATGCTCAAAATCCTACAAGCTAGGCTTCAGCAGTATGTGAACTGAGAACTACCAGAAGTGCAAGCTGGGTTTCGAAGAGGCAGAGGAACTAGAGATCAGATTGCCAACATTTGCTGGATCATGGAAAAAGCAAGAGAGTTCCAGAAAAACATCTACTTCTGCTTCATTGACTACGCTAAAGCCTTTGATTGTGTGGATCACAACAAACTGTGGCAAATTCTTAGAGAGATGGGAGTACCAGACCACCTTACCTGTCTCTTGAGAAACCTGTATGCGGGTCAAGAAGCAACAGTTAGAACTGGACATGGAACAACCAATTGGTTCAAAATTGGGAAAGGAGTAGGACAAGGCTGTATATTATCACCCTGCTTATTTAACTTATATGCAGAGTACATCCTGAGAAATGCCAGGCTGGATGAATCACAAGCCGGAGTTAAGATTGCCGGGAGAAATATCAACAACCTCAGATATGCAGACGATACCACCCTAATGGCAGAAGGTAAAGAGGAACTAAAGAGCCTCTTGATGAGGGTGAAAGAGGGGAGTGCAAAAGCTGGCTTGAATCTCAACATTAAAAAAACTCCGATCATGGCATCTGGCCCCATCACTTCCTGGCATATAGAAGGGGAAGAAATGGAAGCAGTGACAGATTTTATTTTCTTGGGCTCCAAGATCACCGCAGACAGTGACTGCAGCCATGAAATTAAAAGACGCTTGCTCCTTGGGAGGAAAGCAATGGCAAACCTAGACAGCATATTAAGAAGCAGAGACATCACCTTGCCAACAAAGGTCCGTATAATCAAAGCTATGGTTTTTCCAGTAGTAATGTATGGCTGTGAGAGTTGTACCATAAGGAAGGCTGAGTGCCGAAGAATTGATGCTTTCGAGCTGTGGTGCTGGAGAAGACTCTTAAGAGTCCCTTGGACTGCAAGGAGGTCAAATCAGTCAATCCTAAAGGAAATCAACCCTGACTGTTCATTGGAAGGACAGATACTGAAGCTGAAGTTAAAATATTTTGGCCACCTAATGTGAAGAGAGGACTCACTGGAAAAAGATCCTGATGCTGGGAAAGACTGAAGGCAAAAGGAGAAGGGGACAGCAGATGATGAGATGGTTAGATAGCATAATCGATGCAATGAACATGAACTTGAGCAAACTCCGGGAGACAGTGGAGGACAGGAAGGCCTGGCGTGCTATGGTCCATGGGGTCACGAAGAGTCGGACACGACTTAATGACTGAACAAGAACAACAACAAACTTTGCTATTTGATGTAGCCCTACATTCTACCTACTGGCAGAACTGACCCTGACATCTATTTGGCCCTGTTCTTGTCCTGGGTGTTCAACAAGGCACTTGCTTCTGTGGTTTAAATTATGGTTGTTCTTTGGGCACCATGTTCACAAACTCTGGAATAAATACCAAAGTTGGCATTTCAATAATGCCAAAAGAAGATTGGTATTAGATATTCACTGTTCTGTGCATTCATTATAAGCAGCAATGACCTGGGTTCACAAATTATTACATTAGGCTTAGAAAAGCATATTTGTGTGCCACATTCACAAATACACAAGCTTGGATCAAATCAAAGTGTAATGGTTTTGAAGAAAGCTAATTCTACCTGGACACACTCTGATCCTCTCCAAGGATCAGGCAGCTCTGCTAAATAGTACAGGCCATAGGAGAATGAACTTTGTCCAGCTCCCAAAGCCTGGTTTAACAACATACTCTGTTCTAAGTCTGCAAACACACAAAGGGTTGAGACTCACATCCTCCTAGCTGTAGCATAAACATATCCCATAAACTTTTTTCAATGCCATGTCCCCATAATGTGATCTTCATCACATCCTCAGTCCACATCTGAGGTAGCTCACAGTTGTCTTTAGCTGTTCCAGTTTTACCGTAGCCTTTTCCTTCTTCTCCTAATGTAATTTTTGCCCTGTATGCAATCCAGCACTTAGTCAAGGGTGGGATTTGCCTGGCTCCCTTTGGACATGTTAGACTGCTGCACATGTCTTCCCACCTGGTGGCTAGGAATTGCTTTCCGTGGCCTTTTTCTCTTAGGCTGCAGAAGGGACCCAATACATGGCTTCCACAGAGGCATCTCCCCATAAAATACTTGACCAACTCTTTCTAAAGTGCTTATTAGAACTTATGTGGGCTCCATTTAAAAACCTGGGCTTTATGTTTTTTTGGAAAGAGTGCTAAGCTTCTGCTTAAAAAACAGGTACTAATGCTGTCTTAACACTCTCTCATTAAACTAAGAGAGCAATCTGGGTTCTGTCCAGTGTGTGTTGCTAGCAATGTCAACATTGGGTGTATTACTGGTCCTTAGCAACATCTGCCAAGTATATTACTGGATAGATTGGTCCGCCCCCGGCGACTTATGGACCCAATGAGGTTTCAGAGGGAGCTGGGGGTTATACCTGAAGATCTGCGGCACAGTCCAGCGGAGGTCTTGGCCGCAGCCTGGAATAAAGAGGCGGCCAGGGCCTTGGACAGGATCGCGCCTATGTGACCTCTCCTGCCTCATTCAACCCGTCACTCCCCGTGGTTCATGGAGGAGTTGAGGGGAGCGCCGCTGGAGGAAGACGAAGACTGAATCTGACCGGACACAATCTAGAGCCGCTATTAGGGCCTACCTTGTGGCAGTAAGAGCGGCAAAACGTGATTATTTCTCTGCTCTTATTGCGTCCGCAGAATGCCGCCCGATGGCCCTGTTTAAGATTACTAGATCCCTTTTGGGTCGGATGGACTTGGTGACCCATTTACAGGGCCAGTCGGAAGAGTTTGTTGAGCATCTGCAGGACAAAATCGCTCAGATTCATTCCAAGTTAAACTCTAAGCGTGAGGCACAATCTGGGGAGATACCAGAGGTATGTACTTGCCCTGTTATCTGGGAACAGTTTGATCCTGTTGGGCCTGATGAAGTAGAAAGGATCCTCCAGATTGTAAATGCCACCACTTGTCATCTAGACCCATGTCCCTCCTGGCTGGTAAAGTCAGCCCGGGAGGTTACATGTGGTTGGGTCCAGGCGATGATTAATACATCCTTGGGGGAGGGGGTGTTTCCGACGGTCTTTAAGAAGGTGCTGGTGCACCCCCTCCTCAAGAAGCCTTCCCTGGACCCCACTGTTTTAAACAACTTTCGTCCTGTCTCCCACCTTCCCTTTTTGGGAAAGCTGGTTGAGAAGGTGGTGGCGATGCAACTCCAGAGGATTCTGGATGAAACGGATTATCTAGACCCCTTTCAGTCAGGTTTCAGGCTGGGATATGGGACAGAGACTGCATTGGTCGCACTTATGGATGATCTTTGGCAGGAGCGAGATGGAGGGAGTGCATCCATTCTCGCTCTCTTGGATCTCTCAGCGGCTTTCGATACCATCGACCACAGTACCCTTTTGGGATGGCTCAGGGAGTTGGGGGTGGGCGGCGTTGTTTTACGCTGGTTCGCCTCCTTCCTCCGGGACCGTTCCCAATCGATGATAATAGGAGAGGAGAGATCTGACCCTCGACCCCTCTTGTGTGGGGTGCCGCAGTGTTCGGTTCTCTCTCCTCTCCTATTTAACATCTACATGCAGCCACTGGGCAAGATCATCCGTCACCACGGGATGAGGTATCACCAGTATGCTGATGATACCCAG
Organism: Charina bottae; assembly: GCA_023362775.1. Classification (NCBI taxonomy): domain Eukaryota; kingdom Metazoa; phylum Chordata; class Lepidosauria; order Squamata; family Charinaidae; genus Charina; species Charina bottae. The sequence continues at coordinate 172,188,366 of JALMGJ010000001.1, forward strand.
TTGTACATCTCCATCCCGGGTGAAGTAAGTGTTGCAGTCGACACCCTTTCTCAGTGTCTGGAGGCTGTAGGGGGCTGGATGGGGCACAACAGGCTTCAGCTGAACCCTGGTAAGACGGAGTGGCTGTGGATTGATGGCCTCTCGATTCCCAGGAAGTTGTCATCTTTAACTCTGGATGGGGTGGCACTGCCCCATTCAGATTCAGTGCAAAACTTGGGGGTCCTCCTGGACTCACGACTCCTGCTCGAGGAGCAGGTGGCAGTCGTGGCCAGGAGGGCCTTTGCACCACTTCGGGTTGTGCGCCAGTTGTGCCCCTTCCTGGATCAGGAGGCCCTCCGAACAGTCACTCATGCCCTTGTCATCTCCCATATAGATTACTGCAACGCGCTCTACATGGGGCTACCCTTGAAGAGTATCCAGAAGCTTCAGCTGGTCCAGAATGCGGCTGCGCGGACAGTTATGGGTGCTGTAAGATTGGCCCATGTAACGCCACTACTCCATGAGCTGCATTGGGTACCAGTCTGCTTCCGGGTCCAATTCAAGGTGTTGGTTATCACCTTTAACGCCCTACATGGCATGGGACCAGGGTATCTGAGGGACCGTCTTATCCCGATCACATCCACCCGCCCCACCCGATCATGCAGGGAGGGCATGCTTTGGATCCCATCACTAAAATAATTCCATCTAGCGGGGTCCAGGAGGCATGCCTTCTGTGCAATAGCACCCATCCTGTGGAATAACTTGCCCCCTGAGGTGAGACGGGCACCCTCGCTCCTGGCCTTCAAGAAGTCTTTAAAGACCTGGTTCTGCCGCCTTGCCTGGAATGAAGGAAATAATAGTTCGTCCTGGGGGTGGTTAGCTTAGTAATATCCTCCTTTTAAGAACACACCATCTTTTGGATTTTTTTATTTTTTATAGTAGTTTTTAGATGTATAGGTTTTTAACTTTTTATATTGTGGTTGTAAACCGCCCAGAGCCTACCATGGTGGAGATGGGATAAATCCAATTAATTAATTAACTAATTAATTAATTAATTAATTAATATGGCTGTACTTGGACACAGGTTTAGCATTCTTTCATAAGAGTGCTAGATGTGTTCAGAAATAGCTGACAGATCAGTGACATGAACTACTTCCATGCCTATGACCTGTTAGTAGGGCAAACTGACAGGTGACCAAATATGCTGTGCCAGACACATGCCAACACTTACTCAACTATGTCCTACTCCATGTTAAGGAAAGTGATTGTTGGTTGCTTTCCCACTGGAAGGCAAGACTTGATAGAAGGAGAAATGAAGCAAGGGAAACAATCATTTCCTTCACTTGGCCCACATTTAAACTGTAAGCACAGCACCAGTCGCCAGCCTTGTTACTGTGGCAGAATAGATCTAAGCAATTGGGGCAGCAAAATTCATGCTGGCACACTTTCCTGATAGTTTCTTAGCAGTGCTGCTCTGAGGGAAGATGCTCTAGTCATGTATGACTGCACTAACCACTTTCAATGGCTTAAAAGTACATAAAAATATAGCCAGGAAGTGCACGCTACTGTAGAATAGCATCTCGTGGCATTCTGGATACTTCTGTAAGCAACAAAAGTATTGTCCAAATTATATGTGTACTGAAAAATGTCATTGGCAGAGAGCTTTGCATGAAGTTTAACAGGTCTTCTCTTTTAAAATTAAGATGCTCACTTATAAGAAACTAATATTTATTCATAAATCTTATGAAAGATCCCTTAATGAAATGCTTCCATCCTCCCTCACTGATTTTGGGCTCTGGCTGTAGAATTTAGGGATTTTTGTAGATATACAGTAGCAGTAGTAAGTAGTCATTTTAATTTTCCACAGTAACTCTGATCTTGCATTGCTCTGAGACATTATGAACAATTTAATCAAATAGTAGGTTTTTAATTTTCTACAACTGTTCCAGATTGAAAGATATAGCAGAAATCCTGACAGAAATTAAATTTGTCCCCTATAACTGCCACCTTCAAATAATCCCATGGCCAGAGCTACCACTTTCAGTTTCTGTCTCACATTTGGTATTTGTGGGTTCAGTATTACCTTTATTTTAGTTTTATTACCCTCAATAGGCCCTGTTGATTTGCCTAAAACATTTTTATTTGAAGCATGAATTTTAAAGATATATTCTAAAGGCATGGAAATACTATGACATACTTTATTGCATGTTTCAGTATCTGCTACATATTGTTTTATGTTTGCTATCAAATCTGATAGCTGTGGGATTGTCTTCAAGCAGTACTGGGCCTGGTTAGGAACTGAACAAAGGAAATAACTCAGCTGATATTTCCCAGTGCAAAACAACAACAGCAAAATAATTAAAAGATTGCTTCTTGGTGGAGATATTGCCCTGGACTCTTCTAAATGAGCAAAGAACAAACCATATGAATTTAAGGGGAAAATGTTCTCTCAAAAAAGACATTCATCCTGAAAGCATCTGATGATCTCTCTTTCCAAAGGAAACCAAACCAAGATAAATATTGTGTTTGTCTCACTCCTCCAGAGAATGAAAATTCATAACAATGTAGTTTAAGCTTGAAGACTTTTTTCACCAGATTGTTTCCATATTTAGATGTGGCACGTTAGGAGTTGAGTGGGGAGTATCCATTTGAAGCTATGAATCAGCACTCATTATTTCAACAAGAAAGGAAAGCTTGCTTGAGAAATGCATTTAGAAGAACGAGAGCACCCTATACACCATTGTTGCCATAATCATATTTCAGTCATTTCAAGTTATAATTTTGAGCACAACATAAATAAAACACTGATTACTTTGCCTAGAAGGAAACCTTTTCCTTTAGATCTATCTCTCCACATTTAGTTTTTTGTTTTGTTTTGTTTTGTTTTGTTTTGTTTTCTGAGGAATGTCTAAATCTTTCATGCACACACTTTTTTTTTGTATTATTTGTCACACTGGAAAGTGTGAATTCAGAAAAATGAACCTTAAATATAAAATATTCTAATCATGTACACACAGAGGTTTTGTTTAGAAGGTCTGGTAAATGTGCAGGGATTAAGGAAATAATTCACAGGCACAGTTCACTGCTTCTTTGCCTTTATATCTGCACAACATTCTATTCCAATCATCTTTGAATATAGACTCCTTCCTGCTTGGATGGATGGGTGGATGGATGGAAGGATGGATGGATGATGTACTTTTTCTTCAGGAGATATTATTGTCCAAATGTCATACAGGGAAACTAAGTGCCAAACCTCAGGGACCATTCTCAGGATAAGTCAGAATCCATCTTGAAATGGAAGAGCCTAAAGGTGTTGAGGGAACTGACCTTTAATTCTAAGAATGGACACTGGAGCTTCATTTATGCATTTTTTTTATTGCAAAAATGTGTATGATGCCCAATTCACTAGACCAGCAGGTCTCAAAGTGTGCTCTGGGGACCCCTGGAGGTCCCTGAGACCCTTTCAGGGGGGTCTACCAAATTAAATGAATAAATATTTTAACATTTCTAAGTTTTAATTTCTGATACATTACATAATGATAGATATAACCCACATAAACCAAAGCTCTTTGGGGTCCTCAATCATTTTTAAGGATGTAAAGGGGTCCTCAGACCAAAATGTTTGAGAACTGCTGAAAGATTATGTTTATTCCTGAGCCTTTGATTTTTATTTCTTTATTTTTGGCACAAGTCTCTAGGGATCCCTGAAATGAATAACCAAAGCATTTAAAAGTCAAAGGGCCTGGTGGTAGAGAATGTAAGAATGCTGAACCCTTTCCAGAAACAAAAGTATACTATGTTTACTCCTTTACTAGCACTAGCTCTAATCTTCCACAGATCAGCATCATAGAGCACTAGCTCTAATCTTCCACAGATCAGCATCATAGTCAATTTTTCATTTCTATATGGGAAGCCTTGCTATAGAAAATTTTAGCACTGCTAAAGGGCAGGTTCAGGGAATATCCTTGGTTTCTGTATCTTCTTTTTGAAATGTTTTCTATTCTGAAATCGGGGGAATTAAAAAGGTCTGAAAAAGCATCTGCCTATATATAACCTGAGGCCTCAAGACTAGATGAAAGCTTTGGTTGTGATCCCAGCGTTTCCTTGTAAGGGAAACTTGTGGCCTTACAGATGTTGATGAGTTGTATTCATCATAATCAGTTATCATTCAACAATATCTGGAGAGCCACAGGATGTCCCCCGTGTTGTTAAATTGAAGATGCTGTATATAGGAACATACCTCATTCTCCTGGTTCTGTGTGATATCTTTTTTAAAAAAACTGACCACTGGATGAAGAATAGGATGCAGATCTAATCAACAACAACATCATGCTGGTCTTAGAGCTTAGCCTAGCAAAGCTTTTTAGTTTATGCTAAACTGCATCTACCATTTGTGTGTCAGACATCCCCCACAGTTATATCAAGCACTTAGAATCTATTTGATCCAGCATTACAGCAGAAAGAGATACAAATATACTACCAAAAGTAACTACTCTAGCTCTATCAACTGAAGTTTTTGAATGACATATTGAGAAAAATAAACCAACATGCAGAAAGCTTCCACTGAAACCAATCATTTTATAACTTGAAATGCCAGATAAATGCAATTGATAAAAGAATAAAATTGTTTACAACCATACTAAACTGGGTTTTGAGGGCTACTTCATGTACTATATGAATATTTGTACTGAGGAGAGTTAGTGTTAGGCTTGGAGGTTAAGCGTACAAAAGACTGCCTATTTCCAGGTCAACCTGGTTGGCTGTAACACAGCAGCAGAGCTCATGTCTTGCATGGAAAACATCCTAAGTTCAGGTCTTGACATCTCCAGATAGCACTGGAAATATAGCCAATATGATTCAATGGCCATTATGGTCAGATGTTGTGAAAAATACATGTTATTATCCAAACTGGATGAATGTGGGGATTGAATTCTGTATAAATAAATTCAATACATTAAGGCACTAGGAGTATGGACTGGGGGGAAATTATTCAGTTTGAATTTTAATTTCAACTTACCCAATTTCACAGTTTTGAACATGTGGTCACACTTATATTTCAAAAGTCACACCTCCAGTTTTTATGTTGCTGTTCTCTATTTAAAAGAAATGTATACTTTACATTTTGCATGTATAGTTTATGGAAAGTCAGTCTCAGAAAAATATGTTTTCAAAAATCTAATCTTAACAGTAGGCAGAGCAGCTAGTTAACTTGGCATACCCTGAAAAAGTGAAGCATAATTGGATCTACTTAATACTTGGAAGAGAGGCCACCATTGTAAGATAGACTAGGAAGGCAAAAAAAAAAAAAACCCATATCAGAAGAATGGTGAGCTTCTAGACTGCTATCAAGAAAGCAATCTGGATGTGTCTATGTGATCACCAGCAACTGTGTTCAACTCAAGGGTGTCTTTACATTTTAATGTACAAAGAGGAAAACTGCAACACAGATATTAGGAATTGCTGCATACAAAAATGTGCTTATTGAAGAAAGGATGCCAAAATTGCATACAAGTTATTAAAGCATACTGTATCAATAGGTGGAATGAAGTGGTAGAGTCAGGAGGACAAAGTTGGTAACAGAGGAAGGACTGACATTGGGGAAACACATACAATTCTGGAAAAATGAAAATATGAAACCAACAGATTCCCTCAAAAGGTGTTACCTAGAGAAGTAGAGAGGACTGATTATGGAGCCTTTTGTCTAAATATCTACCATTCTGATACTCTCAGACCCTTGGACAAAAACTGAAAGTTATGTGACACATCTATATTTTTCCAGTGTGCTGTTGGAATTTCGGGGCAATGCATGTTGGCAGTATTGCTGCTAATATAGATGTGCACAGCTGAGACCCTGAGGATGTTGTCTTCAGAAGTCTTGGGTACAGCCAGCAGAGTACTCCAAATGTTGCTGCCAAACTGTAATTTTAACTTGCAAGATTCTGTTAATGTAGCCTTACAATGAAGTAGAATTAGCTCATCTTGTCATGTTTCCTGTCTGGTCTACATGGGAAGCTGACATCAATCTTGCAAGTCTGAAAGTACAAATCTCCCGCTGTCTCTTTTTACGGCCTGATAAGTTCGGGCAGATCCTTTCTAAGTTTCTTTCTCTTCCCATTATGCAGCTGCAGGTTCCTGCCCCTTTTATCTGATCGTTCCCTAGGCAGCATCTCTTCCCCTCATCTCTCCAGGTCATTCCCACATACCATTACATTAACTGTATTTAATGTTAGTAAAATAGACATGGCAATGGAATGAAATACACTTTTTGTCCTGACCCCACTCGCTATATTTTGAAGAGCATATCCTCAGGTATTATTTCAGCTCAAAGTACTACCCTCAGATTATTTGCCCCAGTCAACTACATTTTATAATGCAGTTTATTCAGAGGCTCTGGACATATCCTTCCAGGACCTGAAATGCCTGAGACTGGACAGGAAATGAATAAAATGTCCGCATAATGAAGGGGTAGAATAAAGAAGAACCGTCACATGTCACTTGCCCTAGAAGAGATGGACAGCTGGCACTGTTAAGGAACAATAGCATAGGTGTCCATGGGGGGGGGTGGACACAAGAATGTGTGAATGAAGAAATTTGGATGACAATATCAACATGTAAAGCTCTGACTTACATACCTGCATCAAACATTGGGATGCATGTATGTAATGGTGGCATTTGCATAATGATGTCATTGTTAATGTGTCTTTTTGGAGGCATCACTCTTTGTTGTGATTGAGTGACCCATACATTGATTCTAGAAAACACATGACCACTGTTTGATATCTTGTTGAGGTGAAATTTTAATTTTGGTGATAGTTTTTAATTTATGAGGTATTGTTTTATTGAAGGGTGTCAGGATGTTTGGATATTATGTTGTTGTATTTTTAATTGTAAACTCTGTAGAGGTACTGTGATTGGGTAGTATGTAAATCTATGTAATTAAACATAGAAATAAATACATTATGACTTGTACAGGTTTGAATGAGCACAGCTTAATAGTATATTAAAGTCTCTATTATAACTCATCATGACCCAATTCATTGTCCCCATTAAGTAAGAACAACAAACACAAACTTAACCAGGACCCTCACAAGAAGGGGGGAGGGTAAAAAAGTCAAGATGGACCCCACAACTGCTCAGTTGAAACCCCACCTCTTTTTACATGTGTCACATATATGTAGAAAAGGGGAAGGATTCAATCTCATGGCTACCATCTTTGTTTTTTGACCCCTCCCAAAGATGTCACTGATCTTTGCTATATCTCATATGCCTACTGAGTCTCTAAAGCTACTTGAAGTAGATCATGATACCAGTTAAGTTTAGGGATACTTTATACTTAACAACAGAAGCTCCTCCCATCAACATCAACTTTTAAGGCAGATTACATGCATAACTTTTCTGGCTTTTGAAAGACAAGCTAAGACTCATACCAAAAAGCAACAGGTGGGGCCTAGAATAAAAAAATCATTTTTATTTCTTTCCCTTTACATTTAAAGTATAAAACAGAAAGAAAAAATAGAAAGAGAAAAATCTCAAAATCATTCCACAAATGCCATACAGTCTCAAGCAAGAAGACATAAACTCAGCCTTTATTATAGTCTACCACAACTCCCATTTCTGTTTACTGTTCCAATTCATTCACCCTGGATAACCAGTTAATTAAAATATATGGCACAATTTAATTGGCCTTATGTAAGGAGGTATGGGGCACCATTCTGTTTCTGCTTCTAAACAAAAGAACATATTTAAACCATCTGTAATTCTAAATATACAGGATTAAAAGTAAGCTGTACTGAAATCCATAGGATGTGTTTCCATGGAACAGAGAAAGTTAACCATTTAGTGTCAGCTAGATATAATATACACATTGATGCAGTTTGATCTCACAATCTACTTTTAATAAACCAAGATAATATCAGGATTGGGACATTTTCAGTTGGCAAGAGGCAAAATGCTTGATTGCTTCCCTGCCTTTCCCTATAGATTCTGAAGACTTCCATATAGCCCTAAATTCACAGTATGTGAAATCTTACTGTAGGTTTTAGAAGGATCTTTTCCGTTCCCTAGTAGCCTCCTGGGTGACTCCATTTCCAAAAAGAAAGGATCAATCAATCTGTTAAGATTGATCCAGTGGAATGCACTAGCAGTTGGTGAACCAGCTTACATCAAGCCCTTTTTAAACACTAGTAAATGTCCCAGCTCATCCTGAAAAATCCATCAGTTTAGAAACCCATTGCAGAGCCCAGTGAATAAATTATAAAATCTGTGGAACAATGCACCGCATCAGAAATGATTAAATAAACCATTGTTGAGGGCTGTAGAAATATTTATTTTTATTTATTTAATTCAATTTAGGCACCACCCTACTTCAAATCAATTCCGTCTATATCCACCCATTTTAAAGGTACCTAGGTTAAAGCACATTATGGGACATTATGTAGACAAGATAGGAAAAGGAATGTACCTGAAACTTTGGACCACTTCCTTGGAAAAGAGGGGAGCACATATTTTCTAGTGTATGATTTTCCAACAGTTCCATACTAATCAGGCTGATCTTTGCTTTGCTTGTTAGGATATACATGCAACTGGCTATCCAGAAATTATTCATGGGGATGGCCATAAGAGTCATCTCAGACTCTGCACTGTTTCAGCTGGTTTTTTTAGCCAGAGCAATTGTGTTTTGCAATGTAAAACTATTTTGTGTGCATTACAAATTATAACTGGTTCAATGTAACATCAGCCTACTTCTATCACATATATCCACTAGCGTCTTCATTTCAGTTCCTGCGGGGGGGGGGAATGAAAACTCGGGGCTTTAAAATATTAAAATCTAGATCAAGATGCATACTCATTTACTGTAGCCATTTTTCAAAAGGACAAATTATTCAACATTACCAAAAAGTGTATAAAAATCAGCACTTACTATATTATGTCACTTAAGTGCTGTGGTGGATTTATAGGCTAACTACTGTATATAGGTGGAAAAATAAAGCTGGTGAATTTAGCCTTATTTCTCCTAAATGTTTAACTCCTCCAAAACCTACTCGTGAATCATTATGAAAGCCAGCTTATGTTATGACTGTGGACAAAACATGAAGCACTGGCAATTAAAACAGCAAAATGTGGGTGTTACAATCACATCACTACATGTGGGAGAGACCAATCCACTATGCTGCTATTTAACCACCATCCATAGGGTGGCCAAAGAACATCTGAATTGGGAAGCCTGCTTTAGGGCTGTCGGCTACTCCTTTGGATCAGAACCCTGCTTACATATGACTTAGAAGCTTTCATAATTAGCGTTACAAACCATGAGGGCAGCCTACACACATAGAGCAGACTCCCCTGTGCATCTTTCTCCAACATACTCCCCCAGTACATGGACATCTGAGGACCTTTCCCTCTCTCTCCATCATTAACAGTCCATGGAAGATAATACTTGACTAGAATTCTTATTATTGAGCATGCATGAAGCCTGATCTCAGACATGTTTACTCAGAAGTCTTTCACAGAAATCAATGGAGTTTATTCTCTATATTTTAAGCAGCAACATCAAGCATATTTCTTGGAAATAATTCTCAATTAATTCTTACATTCAGCAAGGGTTGTCTTCAACAAGGATGCTTACTGTAGGCCTATTGATCTATTTTTCCTTTTGTTCTCAGGAACCATTTCCTGTACTGGTCTCACTGGAACAGTCTCACTGGAACAAACTGGAATCATTCAACAGGTCTGGAATAATTCCTTTTTATTTCAGTGGAACTTATGGTAATTTCCTGGGGGTATGTTCTCTGTCAATATATTCATCTGACATTAAATTAAAAAAACTACAAGCATATCATAAATTTGGGGCATTCTGTAATTCTCCAGTGGGACCTGATGCAACATTCAGCATCAATCTCAACTTCTACTGAGTTTCAAATAGTAATCTCTATCCCTTAAAGATGTTGGAGTGATTCTGGTTTGTCCTTACAAACAGTTATTCAAATTTAAATATCCCCAGGAACTGTGTGGTTAGCTTAAAAGTGAAAACATCACTTCCAATCTCTACCTCTGACAAATGAAAGAGGAATGTGTCAGGTTGAGATATCTGCAAGGTTTTTCTCACACTGCAAACCTCTTTTCCCATTAGAGTGGAACTGTGCCATTAGCCTGATTAATTATGTCCAACAGTCATACTCTTGGAAGGCAATTGAAAAGAAATTTAAGGCATGTTTAAAAAGTACACAAAGGCCTCCATTAAAACAGAGAGAGGGAGAGAGAGATCTGTGACTGTAGTCCTAAATAATATTCTCTAATCAGGGTTTCAGGGCTTCTACCAGTAAAAAAAAAAGTTCAGAGTTATATTAAAGTTAAGAATTCTATCAAATCTAACATGGAACATGATAGTCCAGTTGAGCCAAATTCAGAACATTCCTAAATTTAGATGAGCCACAATAAGCTTGAGCTGGACCTTTAGAGAATCAAGTAACTAGAGCCTACAGCTGGCTGTAATTTGATTTAAAGGAAATGGAAAATCTCTCATTAGACTTCTCCCTTGTCTACTTTCATTATGCATTGGAACATGTAAGTACATTTGATCATAGGGATAAATAAATAATTACTTAGGAGACAATTCCAAACACAGCTAACATGCGGAGCTTTCAGAATAAGCTAAACGATTCTTTCCTGTTTTTCCTAGAAACTGGCTAAGCCATAAAGGTATTGAAAGTCAATGCCCACTTTGATCAGTCACTCTGTGGCTTCAGGTGTCAGACAAGGGATATAACTAGGTCACATTGCATCATCTTTTTCTGCTTCCTATTGAGATAAACATTGTTTTCTAAATGTGCAGAGTGTCATTCAGAGAGCATTCTAGTGTGGCTGGCTAGAATCCATATTGCTGTAACAAAGCAATTAGCTATCAGACTCTCTTAAACACAACAGAAATGCATGCAAGTTGTTGTTCATCTCAACAAAGTACTGATAGCAATCCGTATCACATAGGAACTTGAAGTAGGAGCATAGCTGATACAGGTAGGGTATAACTTAGGCCATGGCCTAAATCCCTGCCATACGCATGACCTACTCTAATATCTTTGCAATGGGGAATCCCTACTGAATTGGGTTGCAAAAAGAAATCAAAATTCTCTTGATTTCTGTTTGTGTGCTAGATGGAAATGTCCATGTAAGCCATTTTTTTTTCTTTTACAGAACTGGATTAAGGTCAATCATTTCTTTTTACCTTTGACTGAATACCTCATATATGACTTTTAATAAGTGGAGTTATTACTATTTTTTCATGACTGTCTAGAATATATGGGAACAGGAAAGACTTTAAAAAATTATGCATCCCAAACATAAAAAGCAACTATGTTTCCAAATGTACATGACTCACTATCTGATATATATCCAGTCAAATTTCAAATCCAAAGGGTCCTTTTCCCACACTTCATGCAAATATGTTCTAGTCCTTAGTTTCTTACCCCTTCCTTTCTGTTAAAGGATGTTTACATTATCTGCACTCCTGATTAGTCAAAACAGTATCTAAGAACCTTCCATCCATCTCAGAGCCCTGACAAACGTGGACTTTTATTATGAGGATAGCATGTATGTATATGTCTATCTATGCATGTAAGTGTGTATGTGAAATCCACTGCCTGGGGAAGTTTCCCTTGATGGAACTGGACAGTGCTCTTTGTGGGTCATCTACCTCTAGATTCCTGCATCAAACAAGGGACTAGCTAGATGGCCTACAAGAACTGACCTTGGGCCACTCACACTCTCTCAGCCTTAGGAAGGAGGCAATGGCAAACTACTTCCAAAAAAGCCTTGCCAAGAAAACTGCAGGGACTAGTCCAGGCAGTCATCAGGAGTCAACACTGACTCAAAGGCACCCCCGCACACACGCACAAGGACCAGCTGTGATTCTATATGGAAAAAAAAAACCCTCTGTTCAGCAAAAATAATTCATTGCTAAATTGTGTATATACAGAGGCACTCAATTATCTTATATAACTATCATTCCTGATTACAGCAAAGGTTAGTTGTTGGCCATGTCACTGAAATCACTAAAGAATACTTTACTTACACAAGTATATATATATAAGGGTATGTGTGTGTGTAAACTGAAGTCAAGGAAAGTCTGAACTTGTATGACTGTTGTTGTTCAATCGTTCAGTCGTGTCCGACTCTTCGTGACCTCATGGACCATAGCACGCCAGGCCTTCCTGTCCTCCACTGTCTCTCGGAGTTTACTCAAATTCATGTTCATTACATCGGTGATGCTATCTAACCATCTCATCCTCTGCCGTCCCCTTCTCCTTTTGCCCTCAGTCTTTCCCAGCATCAGGGTCTTTTCCAGTGAGTCCTCTCTTCTCATTAGGTGGCCAAAGTATTTGAGCTTCAGCTTCAGCATCTGTCCTTCCAATGAGCAGTCAGGGTTGATTTCCTTTAGGATTGACTGGTTTGACCTCCTTGCAGTCCAAGGGACTCTCAAGAGTCTTCTCCAGCACCACAGCTCAAAAGCATCAATTCTTCGGCGCTCAGCCTTCCTTATGGTCCAACTCTCACAGCCATACATTGCTACTGGAAAAACCATAGCTTTAACTATACGGACCTTTGTCGGCAAGGTGATGTCTCTGCTTTTTAATATGCTGTCTAGGTTTGCCATAGCTTTCCTTCCAAGGAGCAAGCGTCTTTTAATTTCATGGCTGCAGTCACCGTCTGCGGTGATCTTGGAGCCCAAGAAAATAAAATCTGTCACTGCTTCCATTTCTTCCCCTTCTATTTGCCAGGAAGTGATGGGACCAGATGCCATGATCTGGGTTTTTTTAATGTTGAGTTTCAAGCCAGCTTTTGCACTCTCCTCTTTCACCCTCATCAAGAGGCTCTTTAGTTCCTCTTCACTTTCTGCCATTAGGGTGGTATCGTCTGCATATCTGAGGTTGTTGATATTTTTCCCGGCAATCTTAACTCCGGCTTGTGATTCATCCAGCCCGGCATTTCTCATGATGTACTCTGCATATAAGTTAAATAAGCAGGGTGATAATATACAGCCTTGTCGTACTCCTTTCCCAATTTTGAACCAGTCGGTTGTTCCATGTCCGGTTCTAACTGTTGCTTCTTGACAGCTTAAAAGAACTTGCTTCAGCATGGGGCCCACCAGGTTCATTGGGACTACCCTTCCCAAAATTCCCAGCACATGGCACTAGTTGAGCATTTTAGGATCTTTACTCCCTCTCCAAACATATCTTTTGTTGTTGTTGTTGTTCAGTCATTTAGTCGTGTCCGACTCTTCGTGACCTCATGGACCATAGCACGCCAGGCCTTCCTGTCCTCCACTGTCACCCGGAGTTTACTCAAATTCATGTTCATTACAGAAAGCCAAACTGAGGAATAGTAGCTTGGATTAGTCTGCCAAAACTATTTTTTAATGTTATTATACATTTCTTTTTGTTGTTTATTCGTTCAGTCGCTTCTGACTCTTCGTGACTTCATGGACCAGCCCACGCCAGAACTTCCTGTCAGCCGTCACCATCCCCAGCTCCCCCATGGTCGAGTCCGTCACCTCCAGAATATCATCCATCCCCTCTTCCTTTTGCCTTCCACCTTCCCCAGCATCAGCATCTTCTCCAGGGTATCCTGTCTTCTCATTATGTGGCTAAAGTACTTCAGTTTTGCTTTTAATATCATTCCCTCAAGTGAGCAGTCTGGCTTTATTTCCTGGAGTATGGACTGGTTTGATCTTCTTGCGGTCCAAGGCACTCTCAGAATTTTCCACCAACACCACAGTTCAAAAGCATCTATCTTCCTTCGCTCAGCCTTCCTTATGGTCCAGCTCTCGCAGCCATAGGTTACTAGGGGGAATACCATTGCTTTAACTATGTGGACCTTTGTTGTCAGTGTGATGTCTCTGCTCTTAACTATTTTATCAAGATTTGTCATTGCTCTCCTCCCAAGAAGTAGACGTCTTCTGATTTCCTGGCTGCAGTCAGTGTCTGCAGTAATATTTGCGCCTAGAAATACAAAGTCTGTCACTGCCTCCACTTTTTCTCCCTCTATTTGCCAGTTATCAATCAAGCTGGTTGCCATAATCTTGGGTTTTTTGAGGTTTAACTGCAACCCAGCTTTTGCACTTTCTTCTTTCAATAAAACAGAAATAGGTGTTTTTCTGAAACTCCCTGGCTTTCTCCATTATCCAGCGGATATTGGCAACTTGGTCCCTAGTTCCTCTGCCTTTTCTAAACCCAGCTTGTACATCTGGCAATTCTTGCTCCATGAATTTCTGGAGTCTACCTTGCAAGATCTTGAGCATTACCTTACTGGCATGTGAAATAAGTGCCACTGTTCGATAGTTTGAACATTCTTTAGTGTTTCCCTTTTTTGGTATGGGGATATAAGTTGATTTTTTCCAATCTGATGGCCATTCTTGTGTTTTCCAAATTTGCTGGCATATGGCATGCATCACCTTGACAGCATCATCTTGCAAGATTTTAAACTGTTCAGCTGGGATACCGTCGTCTCCTGCTGCCTTGTTATTAGCAAAGCTTCTTAAGGCCCACTCAACCTCATTCTTCAGGATGTCTGGCTCTAACTCACTGACCACACTGTCAAATCTATCCACGATATTATTATCCTTCCTATACAGATCTTCCGTATATTCTTGCCACTTTTTCTTGATCTCTTCTGCTTCTGTTAGGTCCTTGCCATCTTTGTTTCTGATCATACCAAATTTTGCCTGGAATTTACCTCTGATGTTTCTAATTTTCTGGAAGAGGTCTCTTGTCCTTCCTATTCTATTATCTTCTTCCACTTCTGCACATTGCTTGTTTAAAAATAATTCCTTATCTCTTCTGGCTAACCTCTGGAATTTTGCGTTATATCTCTGGAATTTTGCGGCATATCTCCTCCTATCACTGTTGCCTTTTGCTTTCCTTCTTTCTTGGGCTACTTCCAGTGTCTCAGCAGAGAGCCATCTTGCCTTCTTGGTTTTCTTTCTCTTTGGGACATTTTTTGTTGCCGCCTCCTGAACAATGTTGTGAACTTCTCTCCATAGTTCTTCCGGGACCCTATCTACTAAATCTAGTCCCTTAAATCTATTCTTCACCTCCACTGCATATTCATTAGGAATGTTAGTGAGCTCATATCTAACTGATCTGTGGGTCTTCCCTATTCTCTTTAGTCTGATTCTAAATTGTGCAATAAGAAGTTCGTGATCTGAACTACAGTCAGCTCCAGGTCTTGTTTTTACCGACTGTATAGATGTCCGCCACCTTTGGCTACAAAGGATGTAGTCAATATGATTTCAGTGTTGACCATCTGGTGAAGTCCATGTATAAAGTCGTCTTTTAGGTTGCTGGAAGAGAGTGTTATGCACAGTGAATTGTCTTGGCAAAATTCTATCAGCCTATGTCCCGCTTCATTTTGTTCTCCCAGACCATGCTTGCCTGTAATTCCAGGTGTCGTTTGACTACCCACCTTAGCATTCCAGTCTCCTGTAATGAAAATAACATCTCTTTTTGGCGTATTATCCAGTAGGTGCTGCAGATCCTCATAGAACTAATCTACTTCTGCTTCTTCAGCATCTGTGGTTGGGGCGTATATTTGGATCACTGTGATGTTAAATGGCTTACCCTGAATTTGAACTGAGATCATTCTATTGTTTTTTGGATTGTATCCAAGCACTGCTTTAGCCACTTTATTATTAATTATGAAGGCTACTCCATTTCTTCTGTGGTCCTCTTGTCCACAGTAGTAGTTCTGGTGGTCATCTGATGTGAAGTGGCCCATCCCAGTCCATTTCAGTTCACTGACACCTAAAATGTCTATATTTAATCTTGACATCTCACCAATAACCACATCCAATTTGCCCTGGCTCATAGATCTTACATTCCTATACATTTCTTATCTCATATGAATTACTTAGACTTTTCCACTGGGATAGGTGGGAATAATTCTTCTCCCCTCCCACACATGCACACACATTCAGCTACAGTTATTAGCAATGAATCTTAATAGAGAAAGAATAACTTCATCAAGAAAGGACTTGTAGAAAAAAAGGCATTTCCATTTCAAAGTGCTCTAGCAATTTGTTTTCTATATTAAGGATACATTACTCATCATTAAAGGTTATTCATTAAATACAGTTATGCAACTGGTGTGGGAGAGAGAATCAGTTTTATGTTTTACACCTTTAAAATAAATGACTTAAAAGTGTCACATATTTTCAAGCTTTGCAAATATGTTTATACACTTTGGAAACCTTGGTACCTGGCAATAAACAAAGGTCAAACAAAGTAAAATATTCCCCTCTTCCACTGCGCTTGTTCTTCAAATCTTAAATGGAAAACTACCAAACAAAAAGCAGAAACAAAACCAAAGGACCATGCACGGGTTGAAAAGGGAATGAAGAATCTGGTTAACGTGGAGGAAGCATGATTCCAGAGCAGATGGATAGCGATTTTGGGCTAACAAATCTGGACTGCAAAAAATCCAAACAACCACTAGATGGCAGTTGGGTTAGAGTTTTCTGTATTCCTTTGTTCCATCTAATAGTTGTCTGGATTTTTGCAGTCCAGGTCTGGTCTTCCTATTGCCAACTTCCAATATCATCAGCTGTGAAATTCCCAACTTCTCAAAGTCAATTACCTTGATTAACAGAAAAGATTGCTTCTCATTCCTTCAAACTAAGTAACAAGATGAGTACACTGTTACAGAAGACAGGCTGACAATTGACTGTGCTTTTGCAATGCTACCCACAATTATAAGAACAGAGACATGTGGAACTCTGCACTAAGCATCACTTGTGTACTTCACTTTTTCCACTGTAGTTTTCTGTAATTTTTGAAAATAGCTACAGAATTTGTCAACCAACTTTCAGATCAAGAACAAGTTCAAAAACTCACTAGAATATGTGTAACAACCTTCCAAACTGGTGCAACTACAGCTCCCAGAAGTCATCATGGCCTAATGATTATTGAAGAAAATAATTGGATGAGTGCAACTATGCAAGGCTTTTACATTTCATTAACGAAAAAAGGAAAGGAAAGGAAAGGAAAGGAAAGGAAAGGAAAGGAAAGGAAAGGAAAGGAAAGGAAAGGAAAGGAAAGGAAAGGAAAGGAAAGGAACACAGTAGCTGGCTACAGTCCCTGTGATAATTCATTTATTTCTTTATTTCATATATTTAAAAGAATTATAAGAAAATCCAGGATGGATTTAATGTCAACTTTTTTTTAAGGCAACGAAAAGGCAATATTAAGTTAAGATCAATTGACTCCGGCATACTATAGAATTAAAGCATTTTAAATTCTGAAGCATTCATGGCTCATTATCATGACATGTTTCTCTGGGAATTCTGGAAGTTATTTCAATGTATCTGGAGAGGACCAAGTTGGAGAAGGCTAGTGTAAATTGTTAGCCCAAATGACCAACTGGAATAAGGCAACTTCTAATCTGCCAACTTACTTAGTACTTGTTAAGACAAAATATACACAAAGACACGATTCAGTTTATAAGAAACCATGATTTACTATTTCAAGACTGAGCCTCGGGCTTGTGCATGCCTTTTTCCATTTTGCGCTTGAATCAATGAAAGAGATTACATGTCCTGCAGTTCCATTCCACCCAAATTGGGAAGTTACAAACTGCATTTAGTTATCAAGCCATCTCACTAGGATATTAATAGATATTAATAAACAATTTCAATGCATAATTATGTAATATTTATTTTTCTTTGCTTCTTTTTGGTTGGCTTTAACTGAAGCAATATATATTTGAGGTCTGGGTTGACAAAGTAATTATTAAACAAACAAGCAAACATATATTCAATATGAACTTGCCTGAAAAGGCAAGCCTTCCGAATGACAAACCAAAAATATATGTATGTCAATGGAATTTTAAATAAGTCTCATTACTCATTACTTCTGAGAAAATCCTTGAATAAATATGCAGCTAGCATATACTTGAGAGCCAGTTTGGTATAGCGGTTAAGGCATCAGGCTAGAAACTGGGAGACCGTGAGTTCTAGTCCAGCCTTAGGCACAAAGCCAGCTGGGTGACCTTTCGCCAGTCACGCTCTCTCAGCCCTAGGAAGGAGGCAATGGCAAACCACTTCTGAAACACCTTGCCAAGAAAACTGCAGGGACTTGTCCAGGCAGGCAGTCACTGAGAATCGGACACGATTGAATGGACATTAAAAAAAAAACACATATACTTAAAAGGAAGCTAAAGATATTGCTGGGGGGAAAAGTGGCAGAAACTGTCCTACAATCTTTCTGTACAGATCTCACTAAAGTTATCCAACACACTGTAAATAACCAACAAATATTAGAAAAGGAGCTTGGCATGAATGGTTCCTAAATTTGCTAGGTATCACAAGCAGCAGCAAGTTTACAGAATGAGTTTGGATTATCTATTGGATAGCTATTGGATTAGCTATCCTTGAACATTTGGAAGGAAGTTTATCATAGGCATCTGGGAAGAAGGGGAGCAGGGGGCTTGGCAAGTGAAAAAATATATATTGCCACAGAAACCACATAACTTACATTTTTGCATCCAATAGTCTGATGTAAGTACAAAAGATTGGGGTTTGCGCTGTGACATTCATTTCACAATTTTTACATCATTGTAGTTTGTACACCCCTTCATGGATCACTGCCTTGTCGTGGCGAAGGGGCTTGCGTAACTCAATGAAGTCAGGTCAAGACGGACAGGTCATGATGGAGAGTTCTGACAAAACGTGGTCCACTGGAGGAGGGAATGGCAAACCACTGCAGTATTCTTGCCAAGAAAACCCATGGACAGTATCAAAAGGCTAAAAGATATGACGCCGGAAGATGAGCCCCTCAGGTTGGAAGGTGTCCAATATGCTACTGGGGGAGAGCGGAGGGCAATTCCGAGTAGCTCCAGAAAGAGTGAAGCGGCTGGGCCAAAGCCGAAAGGACGCTCAGTTGTGGATGTGTCTGGAAGTGGAAGGAAAGTCCGATACTGTAAAGAACAATATTGCATAGGAACCTGGAATGTAAGATCAATGAATCAAGGTAAGCTGGATGTGGTTAAACATGAGATCACAAGATTGAACATCGACATACTGGGAATCAGCGAACTAAAATGGACAGGAATGGGCGAATTTAATTCAGGAGACCATTATATATACTACTGTGGGCAAGAATCCCTTAGAAGAAATGGAGTAGCTCTCATAGTCAATAAAAGAGTGGGAAAGGCAGTACTGGGGTGCAACCTCAAAAACGACAGAATGCTTTCAGTTCGAATCCAAGGCAAACCATTCAACATCACAGTAATCCAAGTCTATGCCCCAACCACTGATGCTGAAGAAGCTGAAGTTGACCGGTTCTATGAAGATCTACTACACCTTCTAGAACTAACACCCAAAAAAGATGTCCTTTTCATCATAGGGGACTGGAATGCTAAAGTAGGAAGTCAAAAAATAACCGGAATAACAGGCAAGTTCGGCCTCGGAGTACAAAATGAAGCAGGGCAAAGGCTAATAGAGTTTTGTCAAGAGAACACGCTGGTCATAGCAAACACTCTTTTCCAACAACACAAGAGACGACTCTACACGTGGACATCACCAGATGGTCAATACCGAAATCAGATTGATTATATACTTTGCAGCCAAAGATGGAGAAGCTCTACACAATCAGCAAAAACAAGACCTGGAGCTGACTGTGGCTCAGATCATGAGCTTCTTATCGCAAAATTTAGGCTTAAATTGAAGAACGTAGGGAAAAACACTAGACCACTCAGGTATGACCAAATCATATCCCTTATGAATATACAGTGGAGGTGAGGAAGAGATTTAAAGGATTAGATCTGGTAGACAGAGTGCCTGAAGAACTATGGATGGAGGTTCGTAACATTGTACAGGAGGCAGCAACTAAAACCATCCCAAAGAAAAAGAAATGCAAGAAAGCAAAGCGGCTGTCTGATGAGGCTTTACAAATAGCTGAGGAAAGAAGGGAAGCAAAAGGCAAGGGAGAAAGGGAAAGATATAACCAACTGAATGCAGATTTCCAGAGAATTGCAAGGAGAGATAAGAAGGCCTTCTTAAATGAACAATGCAAAGAAATCGAGGAAAACAATAGAATGGGGAAGACTAGAGATCTCTTCAAGAAAATCGGAGATATGAAGGGAAAGTTTTGTGCAAAGATGGGCATGATAAAGGACAAAAAAGGCAGGGACCTAACAGAAGCAGAAGAGATTAAGAAGAGGTGGCAAGAATATACAGAAGAACTATACAAGAAAGATCTTAATATCCCTGATAAATAGGATGGTGTGGTCACTGACCTTGAGCCGGACATCCTAGAGAATGAAGTCAAGTGGGCCTTAGGAAGCATTACTAACAACAAAGCTAGTGGAGAAGACAGTATCCCAGCTGAGCTATTTAAAATCTTAAAAGATGATGCTGTTAAAGTGCTGCACTCAATATGCCAACAAATTTGGAAAACTCAACAGTGGCCACAGGATTGGAAAAGGTCAGTTTACGTTCCAATTCCAAAGAAGGGCAATGCCAAAGAATGTTCAAACTACCGTACAATTGTGCTCATTTCACATGCTAGCAAGGTTATGCTCAAAATCCTACAAGCTAGGCTTCAGCAGTATGTGAACCGAGAACTACCAGAAGTGCAAGCTGGGTTTCGAAGAGGCAGAGGAACTAGAGATCAGATTGCCAACATTTGCTGGATCATGGAAAAAGCAAGAGAGTTCCAGAAAAACATCTACTTCTGCTTCATTGACTACGCTAAAGCCTTTGATTGTGTGGATCACAACAAACTGTGGCAAATTCTTAAAGAGATGGGAGTACCAGATCACCTTACCTGTCTCCTGAGAAACCTGTGTGCGGGTCAAGAAGCAACAGTTAGAACCGGACAT
Source organism: Charina bottae (assembly GCA_023362775.1). Taxonomy (NCBI): domain Eukaryota; kingdom Metazoa; phylum Chordata; class Lepidosauria; order Squamata; family Charinaidae; genus Charina; species Charina bottae. The sequence continues at coordinate 172,209,213 of JALMGJ010000001.1, forward strand.
GGAACAACCGATTGGTTCAAAATTGGGAAAGGAGTAGGACAAGGCTGTATATTATCACCCTGCTTATTTAACTTATATGCAGAGTACATCATGAGAAATGCCAGGCTGGATGAATCACAAGCCGGAGTTAAGATTGCCGGGAGAAATATCAACAACCTCAGATATGCAGATGATACCACCCTAATGGCAGAAAGTGAAGAGGAACTAAAGAGCCTCTCGATGAGGGTGAAAGAGGAGAGTGCAAAAGCTGGCTTGAAACTCAACATTAAAAAAACTCAGATCATGGCATCTGGTCCCATCACTTCCTGGCAAATAGAAGGGGAAGAAATGGAAGCAGTGACAGATTTTGCTCCTTGGGAGGAAAGCTATGGCAAACCTAGACAGCATATTAAAAAGCAGAGACATCACCTTGCCGACAAAGGTCCATATAGTTAAAGCTATGGTTTTTCCAGGAGTAATGCATGGCTGTGAGAGTTGGACCATAAGGAAGTCTGAGTGCCGAAGAATTGATGCTTTCGAACTGTGGTGCTGGAGAAGACTCTTAAGAGTCCCTTGGACTGCAAGGAGGTCAAATCAGTCAATCCTAAAGGAAATCAACCCTGACTGCTCATTGGAAGGACAGATACTGAAGCTGAAGCTCAAATACTTTGGCCACCTAATGCGAAGAGAGGACTCATTGGAAAAGACCCTGATGCTGGGAAAGACTGAAGGCAAAAGGAGAAGGGGACGGCAGAGGATTAGATGGTTAGATAGCATAATCGATGCAATGAACATGAATTTGAGTAAACTCCGGGAGACAGTGGAGGACAGGAAGGCCTGGCGTGCTATGGTCCATGAGGTCACGAAGAGTCGGACACAACTAAGCGACTGAACAACAACAAGTTTGTACTAGATGCATATACATTTTATGACTCATGCTTCAGAGTAAATTCCATTAACTCAACAATATTAATTTTGAACAGACTTGGATAAAATTTCACTGTCAGACTGCTATCCTAAACATAATTAATAGGAAATTAACCCAACAAACTAAATGGTCTTACGTCTAAGTAAATATGCACAGGGTTTTGCTGCATGTCACTGACCACAATCTAAGGGACCACAAATATAACAAAAACATTGTTATTTACACTTGTAGCTTCTCTAAATATATAACTTCACAGGAATGTGAATGTACATACATTCTCCACCTTTGTAATTTTTCAGTTTTAAAAGTCTGTTTGCCTATGTATATGTGCATACAAAAGTGTTCAATAATCTCAAACCTTTTTTAAAAAAAGAGGTTTTGTAACACTTCATTATCTGGTCACCTGAAATGATCCTTCCTAAAGTATAAAATGCAATGTACCATAAAAACCTCAAGGTTGACATTGCTCTATGTGGTTTGGAAAGGGTAATTGCCATATTTACTCAATTAAATGAAGCATCCACAGTAAAGCAATTAATATTATTAATTCATATTTCTGGGATTTCATGCAATCTGCTACACTGACTGAGGATCTGCCCACATAACTGGCTTATTTGCATGGCAGCTGTGAGATGAAGTCATGTTTAGTACAAAACACACATCAATATTTGCTGAATTAGACAAATGTCAAGAGAATAAGATTCTTGGTGGGTTCTTTTCCCCAATTGTACAAAAAGGGATTAGAAGACTTTAACATCCAGGGAGGCAACAATGTCCCAATGACATCAATATCATGTTGCTGTAGGAGCATGCAATTAAATACAGGAAATTCCCATGAGCTACAGAATGAGATCCCTTCTGCTTTTTTTTTTTTTGCCAAGAGCAAGCATTAAACGGAGGTAAAAGCTATTTTGTATAGACACTATATACAATATATTGAATCCCTATATATCGAATCCCTAGTCCTACGTGCGGAGTGAGCTCCCGCACTAGCTCCAGCTCTTGCCAACCTAGCAATTTGAAAGCATGCAAATGCAAGTAGATGAATAGGTACCACTTCGGTGGGTAGGTAGCATTCCGCGCGCGTCATGCCGGCCACATGACCGTGGAAGCGTCTTCGGACAGCGCTGGCTCTTCGGCTAGCAAACGGAGATGAGCACCGGCCCCTAGAGTCGGACACGACTGCACAAATGTGCGGGGGGAACCTTTACCTTTACCTTATAGACACTTACCCTTAAGCAAGAGAATGTAGCACTTAAAGTATTAACCCAATTGCCAAATGGGCTTGTGATAAAATCAGATGCATAACTTTAAAAAAAAATGCCCACAAAACTACACAGCAACAGCACATCAAACTGCAAATCACGTGTGCATGTTTACTGCAGAAACGTCTGTTGCCAAAAAGAATCAGAAGTCAGTATTACATATTACAATGATTAAGTTTTAATGATTACTGCTATGTCTTGGTGACATTATCACTGGGTTAGCAAAAAGACAATTATGTAATATGCAGCACCACAAAAAGCAAATATTCTGTTTGCAAAATGTTGGAAATAATTGAAATATGGAATCTTCATTTAGAACAAAGCAATGTGATCTTTTCTAGCACTTTAGCATTATTGATTTCAATGCATTGATAACTTCTTCTGAGATAGATCCATCACAAGTCATTTTAGAGCAAAAATCTACTGAAACCAATTTTTGAGAAATAAGGCATTGTTCATTGTTTTAATTTTTAAAAGTAGCAAGAACTAAAATAACATGCCATTACAGCTATCACTAACAAGCTAGGTGGAATAACTTGTTGAGGTGTGCTGGAATAAAAGAAGCCAACCTCCTGGAATGTTCATAGAAGTGCCCACCCACCTTCAAATATTGAACCCATTTGGATATTGAAGGTCAAAACCAATGTTTTCTACTACTACAGTGCTTTCCAAACTGCCGCCGTTGGCGACACACCAACGGTGGCAGCGGCGTGGGGGCGCACACAGCGGTGGGGGCGCACATGGCGGTGGGGATGTGCAGGAGGCGGCGCAGGGGGGCGCGCGGCGGCAATATGCACGGCGGTGGCGGCCTCGTGTTTTCCGCTAAAACGCAGACGCGCCGCTGCCGTCGTCGCTGCTGCCGCTGCCATACACACCACCACCACTGCACGCCCCCCCCCGCACCGCCACCATGCACGTCCACTTCCTGGTTGTGTCGCGACACACCAAAGTGTCACGACACACAGTTTGGAAAGCTATGTACTACTACTTTGCAGAAATTCTTTCTACATTTTTTTTTCTGCCAGTGCTCATTTTTTTCAAATTCCTTTCCAAGGAGAAGAGCATTTTGGTAAAATGTCATGTCTGCAGTATGGTGTGCTTGCACTTATTTAGTTCTGAGCTAGACAGTGGAACCAATTTGCCCAGAGAAGTAAGCTGGCTGTGTCCCAGCAGAGGCCAAACAGCCAACTGTTTGAGATGCTTTCATTTCACCTTCTGCACTAAGCAAGGGCTTGGACTTGATGGCTTAGATAGATGATCCCTTCTATGATTCCATGGTTTTCACTCCTCATCAAAATGTCCTGAAACTACAGGGATGCTTAATGGATTTCATCAGTGTGCCTTCTGATAAATGGGCCTGGTCACACCCAACATGGCAATCATTTTCTCCAAGTGTCATACTACACTCTCAACATTTGAAATGTGTCCACTAACCCCAAAGGATTGAGCTATAGAAATGATGCACATAGATAAAATCTAATACAAGGTGTTTTCAATTGCCATTCACAGAGTGCTCAAAACCAATGCAGTACCGGGCTTAGCAATGCAGCAACACCAGCAACTTGTCATGCTGCAGCTGAACAACTTGATCCAGAAAAAACAAGCAAACTTCAAGCAGTTCAGTAAGCAGCATTTTTAATTAAGTTTCCAAAGGACATTATTGTATCATTTGATTCCTTTTAGGGATACAGGTGAATGGCACTGAATACAAACATATCACTCAATGCCATCTTAATGGCCAACAAACATGGGAGCTGAGCTATCCTGTTGGTGAAGTCTTAGAAATGTAAAGACCCAGGTGGGTTGCATTTCGTGGAATGCAGAAGCATAATAAACTGATCAGTACGTGAGCAAAAAGGAACACAATCTGATCTGTAGTTGAAGATGATCCCTGACTCAGCAATCCCTATGACATATCCATACATAATAAAATTTGGTTTTACCTTCTTCAAAATGCCGGCATCTCCATCTCTGCTAAATTCCTGGGTATAAGGTTTAAATTAGGAATAGTTGTTAACTATTAACCAGCCTTACATACAACAAAATTCTGGGATTTTCAATATGGTACCCAATGTGCCATATTTAAAAAATGCACATGCAATCTAGAAAGGAGCTGACATGTTGAAAAGCAAAACACCAGCTTCCAAAATTATCTTTATTTCCAAATGCTCTTGGATGCCACAGGACACACATGCATTTTTAGGAGAAAAAAATGCTGACTGGCTACAGATAAAAGTAAGCTATGAGTTAATTGAGTATCTTTGGTCTAGAGATAATGGAAGGTGGGAGTCTCATCTATTTGCCTTCTAGTAAATCAGTGGTTGGGTGAGTGATTCAAGTCCCTAAGGTTGTCATGTTAAAAAGTCAAAAATGCACACAGGTTCAGAAAGATTGGGGATAGTGTGTGTGTGTTTACAGAGTGTACTAAAAGTCAGGCTTCACAGAAAATTTCTTATATAAATTCCAGTAAATGTTTGAATTGGTTGCCATTTTCTTCTAAATACTTCTGTACTTGTTTGAACATTCCTAAATACAGTAACTCTGAAAAAATATTAATTAATAAACATATTGTGATTGATCTATAGGGAGTGATTTTGGTACACCCTGTGTGTGTGTGTGTGTGTGTGTGTGTGTGTGTGTATGCATATATAGTGTCAGGGCCAGCCCAAGAACAACGACGAGTCAGTGTATTCCAAACTCAGTTCTTTATTGCTCTCACCATACAGACAGAATCTTGCCAGACTAAAGCTATCCTAACTAACCTAAGGGGAAATAACCTAGGAGACCCTAGGGTGGAGCTACTCTGACTCTCTTTGACTCCCTGCCAAGACTCTCCAGACTGTGAGTCCATTTGTCTCCTTGGAATGCGCTCCCTCCTTCCTGAGAACCAGCTGTAGGTTCGAAATCCACCACATCACACTCCCCTTCAGGGACACATTCCATCACATATAGGTATGTCTCCCTATGCATCCATCCAAGTTTGAAGCATGACAGATCAGTTTGGAATCCCTTGCTCCTTTGTTTGCATTCCAGAGCAACAACATTTGGTGGAGTGGAGTCTACCACCACCCATAGAAAAATTGGCCAGGGGCAATATTTATATTTATATATATATATTTCAAATTGCCAAAGGAAACAATACATGCAACATGCATTAAACCATGTTTTAAGACTGATTCTGACCTGCCTGCCCAAACAGCCACTGGATTCATCCCAGAAAAATCATACTTTCACTTCAACTCAGACCAAAAACACACTTCTCTAGTCATTTCTTTAAAAAAAAATAGTTCCAACACATTTGGCAAAGTGTCTGAAAAAAGAATGCTTCCCATACTGAGACCACACAGGGAAAACATTACATTGTAACCTGTGAACTCTAATTTCTCCTGTCAAGCCCTTTAAAGCAGCTCGCAACCAAGAGAGCAACATTCAAACACAGATTCTGAGTAGGCAGATTTACTGTAAGTAAAAAGAGGCTTTGCTAGAGAATCTTAGAAACATGTGTCCCTTGGTCCTCATTTATCCGTGAGTATGTTCAGGTGAGGCTTCCTTGTTGCCTTTGGTCCTCTTTCCAACTGAATCTTGATGTAATGTGGAGTATGCTAAATACTTATTTCATACCACAAAAATGTCAATCTGTTCTTGTTCTGCAGTAGTTTGAAAACATCCATTTCCATTCCCAGGCTCAGAAAATTCCATCACATTTCCATAGCAAGGAATTTTTAAGCAGCCCTACACTTACCCACCAGCTAGGCATCAGTCTTTTTCTTATGCCTAAAATCACTGCCAGTCCCTGAACGTGTGCTTAACTGAGTTTCCCACAGCTCTACTGTCCATCTTTCATTCAACTAATTTCATCCCATGGCAGGAGAGAGAGAACCTCTGTCACACGTGTTTTATTGACTATGTACTCTCCAAGTCTCGATAGCCTGAAGGAAATTTTTTAAAAAGTAAGTGTGGTATGTCTGAAGTTTGGTATGACAAAACAGCATGGAAAAAATGTTCTTTTTTGTTCTGAATGTGGAACAGTTCAAACAATCATTTTTAGTTCAGAATGTTTCCACCTTAGAACATTTTTCAACCCTCTATTTTGTGTTTCATTTTAGCTATGATTTTGCGTTCCTGGGTTTTTTTTTCCTGGTACTCAACTGAAGCACCCTTATGGATAGAAAAGCATAGAGAAACCCAAATAATGGAACATTTCACATGGTTATTGTTGTTTGTAACTAGTGCTAGGAATAAATCTATTTAATGACAAAGAATAAAAGATACAACAGGCTATCACATCTGACGTATTTTTTTTAATCAAATGTTGACGAAGATCCTATATTCAAAGGATAATATTCAGATATGCTGGAATAATATTGCCAGCTGACAGAATATGGCTAGTCTGAGTTCTGCTACAGAAGCCAAGCCTATGATGAAGCAGTTATTTCTGTTGTGATGGACCAGCAACACTGCTCAGGGGCAGGGCCCTGGCTCTGAAGGAGTTCTGGATTCAGAATCTGACCTCCAAAGATGAGACCAAAACCTCTTCCCAAAACAGAGAATTGCTGCCACTTAAAATAAGCAATTCTGCATTTCTTTTCTTAGCACAGCATTCCAATTTTTTTTCCTACAAGGAAAAATTCACTCAGAAGAAAAAAAGCAATGGAAGGATTCTATCTGTGACCTCCCATTCATTAATAATGTGTACTGAACCCCACATGTGCTGAGCAGGAAATTAATACTACCCAAAGTGCTATCTTAGATTGCTAACAGCAATCACCATGCTGGCTGGATATTCTGCAAGTCAAGACAACTAGATCCCACTAGTGAGGAGTGCCTGAATTACAGCCTTTGAAGTGCACAGAGTAGTCCATATATTAATTACCACAGCAATTCCTGACTATCCACTGTTAGCTGTGTACTACATGTGCCTATCTCAAAACACTAATCCCATAAGTGTGCAGTGGTTTTACACACACATGGGTTACACACACACACACACACACACACAAACGCACTTAGAAAGCCAAGGTTTGCAGTACATTTTCTTCATCAAGTTCCAACTTCCTCTTATATCTTGAGTGTAAATAATAGTTGAGCCAGTCAACAAATCAAATGCAGCTTCAATTGGATTATTGATTTGGACTGGATTATATCAGTGGGCAGTCTGCTTTTTATTTGTAATTTGCTAATTAAATTAATAATCCATTTATCTACTTTAAAACAGAAAGATCACTCAGATTGAACTAATGGAGAATTTATGAGTTGATGAAGTCATTCAATCAAGAGCTGTGCACAGCCAGATTTTGCTGCCAACACACAAAATGGGTTCTTCTTAGTTTTGCCTGGGAGAGATGATGGTTCATTTAAACAAAACAGTGAATAGGCTTGCACTGTAGGCTCTAATTATATTTATCTTTATGTACTAACATGTGGCAATCCTGAGTAAAACTACTTGAATCAAAGTATTTGATGCAAAGTACTTGAATCAAAAGTACCACTGTAAACAACAAGATTCTCTTCTGAGTAAACATGATTAGTTTAGGCTACATAACAAATTTATTGTAGCATGATCTTTCCAAAATAAGATATTTCCTCTGTTAGATGCATGGAGAAGATCGAGAAGGGAATAAACATATTTTCATATGGATTGCAACAGCGTACAGGATTAAGTCAGCAAAGAGGTAACTAGACCCTGATAAACTGAATGAAATGCTCAAGACATCATTCATAACCAACACTTCCAAGTTTTTGTCATTCATTATTTGCAAAGTGTCCAAGTACAAATTGTAGCATTTGTGAATCATGATAATTCATCTCTAGGCAACAGAAACCTCCTGTTTTGCCTTGTGGCACATTATTACACTGCTCCAAACTGCAACAAATCATCTGGAACTTTCACAATTACATAAGTCTTGACACAAACACACTTACAAAAGGACAAATGGGTGCTATCAGGAGAATAAAAAAACACCAAAATAAAATATTAAAATTGGCACAGCGCAAAGAAAGGATTGAGATAGGTGTTTATCAAGGCAATTCTATAAGGTTAAGCAAGGATGAGCTGATTTCTTCATCATCTCATACATTTGTCTCTAATATTTTAATACCTACACTGACATTTCAGAGAAATTCTGTTTAAAAAGGGCTCCATCTAGCTCCTCTTTTCATTGGAGATTTTCATTTCCTTAATAAGGAAAGTAGGCCTAGCCAGTTCAGTGGAATGCAGTAATAATTTCAAAAGCAGTCCTGATTATATATTGTCTATGGTTCCTAACCTAAAGGCAATCCATCTGCCGTAGGGGGCGTCCTTCAACAATACTGAACTTCAACGCCTATCAATTCTACTCAACATGACCAATAACAAGGGACTATGAAAGTTGTGGTCCTGAATTTATGGAGGTCATTATGTTGCCTATGACTAATTTATTGCAACTTTATTCTCCCTACTGGAAACTGCCCCACAGTCACCTTCATTCATTTTAATTTCCTCCTGAGTCTAACATCACAACATAATTCTACACTTTTGCTTGATTTCCTGTCCTCACCATTTCAGTATTTCTCCTCCACAACCATTTCTGGCAGTTAAAGCCAGCAGCAGCTGTAATGTCTAAGCACACTCATCACCATACCGATTATGGAGAATTTTCACACAACCATTAAATGGCTGGCACTGACATCAAAGTGATTCAGGAGAGCTAGATAGTACAGCTACTGAACCGATCAGCAGTTCTGTAAAGGCAATTTCAGTAGCATTCCTGTAATAATTATAATGTTGAATATAAGCTATTCCAAAGAAAAATTAAATGAGCAAGAAGAAGGGCAGTCATTTGAAACTAGTTGTAGCAAAAATGATTATTGTGGAATTGTAGAGATGAATTGCAGAGGCCTTTGTGGAATGAAACTTTAGTGGGCCAGAGTCTATTTCTTTAGATGCAGGCTGAAAACCAATGTAAAAAACCTATCTTATAATAATAAGTAATTGTGATGCTGCTTGTCACATTCTCTAATCTCCAATATTCTTTCTTTCATGCAACCTAACATTGAATGAAATTGGATGCCCATGACTTGAAAAGGATTAAAATTGCAATCCAGAGAGATGGTGGACGGAGAAATAAAAAGTGTTTTCCCTAAACACAGCACTAAAATATTGGTTGGATACACAATTAGCATTGTGATTCCCTGTGCAAGGTTTGATTTCCTCAAGAAAATCTCTAGAGAGAGCTGTTAGCATGAGGAAAATAGTTGCTCCCCACACAAAATCTTGTTTGGGTATGTAAACTGCTGCATCTAAACTTTAAATGATGAATGGCCTCTATTGTACTGCAATTTTTGTGGCGTTTAGTCTTTAGCATTGTCTCAGCTATGTATCCTTAATTGTAATAATGCCTAGAAATAGCTAATGGAAGTAAACGGATACAAAATTAAATCCTCTATTGCTATATAATGCCTAAAGTAGAGAATTTGAAATGAGGAAGGAGGATTATTGACAGAATAATATTTGTCTTGCCACTCAGCTCATAATAAACTATGGCAATCCATAGTCTTTAATTATGCAACCAGACACCTTCATCAATTCAATTTACGCTGCATATTTTTATGACTACAGATATTTGCATCTCACATTTCATAAGTGCAAAAAACAGGGGTCAGGGTGGGGAGGGGAACCATCAAACAAGATAATACTCCTTGGACTGTTTTAATCCACAGCCTGTATCTGCGAATATGCAAGATTTTGCCTTTTTATGCAGAATTGCTATGGTGCTGTTTAAAGTTCAGATAGGCTACTACAAAGTTTTTAGCATCTTGAGTTCCTTTTGTTCTCAGTAAAGAATAAAATAGTCCTAGTCAGAATGGAAACTCTGAAAAGCATAAAATAAAGCCCTGATTCTACTATGAGCTCATTTTTAAGGTTTGTGATTTCATCTGCACATGCACATCTCAAACGACACCATCCTTCTAGAACTTCAAACAAGTATATCCTTTCATTTGATCAGGAAAATGAAAAGTACCTTTGGTTTAAATCACTTGTCCATTGCAGGTTTCATTAACTTTTGCTTCTCTGTACTGATGGATAACTGTTACTGATTGATTGACACTCTGATTTCATTAGAAGCTGTATCATTGTGAAAAAAACAACAAAATCAGGAAATCGTATTTAACTTTTTGCATATTAGGTATTGTTATAGTCCACCTAAGAACCTATGGAGAATTCATATACAATGTTTGCATCATGGTCACAACTGCCATCTTAATCATTTGAGCCTGCAATATTGCTATTACACTGTTAACTCTAATAGGGCTATACTTTTGCAAATGGATCACTCCATTTTCTTCAACAGGACTACTCTCTTGCAAACAAAGCAAGACAACGCCCTTGTATTATAGGTGAAAATTAAAATTTGACAGCCCAGCAAACCTGTCCCTATAATATATAAAACCATAAAGAGAAGGGAAGAAAAGAACCCCCAAAATCTATCGGCACAATGCAGCTAAAATTAAAATATCTAGGCTGCAATCCTAAACTATCTCTGACAAAGGCCAATGCAAGGAGCTAAAATAAACAATAGGATAAGGGAGGGGAATCTGGAGGGTTTGAAGAGTCCAGGATAGGGTTAATGGAGCTGTTGGGCAATTCAAATAAAGCTTCAATGGATTGAAACTTCTCTGGAAACTGTTCTTCCAGTCCACTTTTCTAGCAAGAATAGTATGTTTCACAAAATCCCCATCTTTCTCTTCAGAAGAGGACTCCCTGGAGCTTCACTGGACTAGGTCATCAGTGAAACAGGAGTAATACTCTTTCAATAGGGCTTACTTTTGAGGAAAAAGAAATAAGATTGCACCATTGGGCATTCATCCTACATCATGTACTAGGGAATTTAGTTGGGGGGGGGGGGGGGAACAGAAAAAAAACATATGATGATTTTAATATTGCTCTCTCATCCGTTTCACTTGGATTTCAGTCTAACTCACTGTATGCTGCGTGCTGACTGAATTACAGCCTTTTTTCCTTCCCCTTCTTGTTCCTTCCCCCACTCCCGCTACAGCCAAAATAAAAAAGTGATTTCCAATATAAGAAAGGCTTCTCCAAAATGCTGTAATGGTGTCACCCAAAATCATAAATAGGACCTGTTTGCTAGAAATTGTGAGCATATTGTATAATAAGCAAAGCAACAAAACCAATGTTATACTTACCTATTTTTCCTCAACCAGAATGCTTTACCAGATTTTGAACAGAAACTCAACAGATTTCTTTTTCTGTAATTGTTATGCAGCAGTTTCTAGTCAAGACTCTGTAGATAAAACCCCTCAAGGCACATTCTAATTTTAGAAGAAAAAAGTTAAAAATAATAGTTAATGCAAGCAAGTAAATACACGGTGCTTTACTTACTTTTCTCTGTAATGAACTTGTAATTAAAAAAATAGTGGGAAAATTAAACACTTTCTTTTTATTTCTAATTTCCAGCTATTAACATTTTCATTACTGTTATCCTATAAAGAATATGGGATTCAAGATTTCGGGGGGGGGGGGTTGTTTGTTTGTTTTTTGCTGCTTTTTCTCTGTGCCAAGTAAAGAAATATGTTAATATCTTCATAGATATTATTATTATTCATAGATATTATTCATAGATATTATTTCAAAACACTGAGCAAAAGCCTTAAACTTGTTCTCTAATTCATAGCATTTAGAAGTTTTCTTTCTGCTTCTCTCTACATTTCACTATTTACAGTAGAATGGCATCCTTTGTGCTATTATCTTCAGTCTATTTCTGTGTTTACCAATCACTTTCAAACATTTCACAGTATTGATGTTGTACTGAAATCTCTAGCATGCCCCAACTAAAACGTCTTGAATTGCTGGTTGCACACAGACACAAGTAGGAGAAGTAATACCTTACAATGAGGTATTACAAGTTGCATAGAATTTGGCAAAGCAATCCTGCTAGAGATCATATTTAATCCATATTATGCTACACCCGACAGGCATTTTTGACAGGCAATGAGTGATTCTGAAACTCAAGAAATTATCCAAAGGCTGTATCAGGCAATGGAAACCTAGTATAAAGCAGTATGGAATAGGCTAAGAGTAATTTTGGAATTTAGTCCTTGAAAACTGTTAGGAAACCAATCCTTGAATCTCTTGTTCTGCTCAACAGTGCTCGGAATGATGCTTATCATTTCAAGTTTAGGTTTAGAGGAAAATTGCTTGCTCCCGCGGATGCATATGCATACATATTTAAGCTCTTTGGGGGAAATGTTGGGTCCAAATAATATCTGTGAGTGAGCCATCAGAACGAAAAGTAACTTTTTTCCTGCCATTTTAAAATACTTTCTGAATCCTGCATGAGGCATTATTATCTGACTAAAGCTACTTTAAAACATCAACAAAAGGTGCCAGGGAGACCCCTGAGTTCTAAACAAGTGCTTGTTGACTCTATCACAGATGTTTTTTTTTCTTCTAACATTTGACTTAAAACACCTTACCTTGAAAAGACAATTCACTATCCAGTCTACAGCTTATGCGGAGATGCCTCCTAAAAACACCTTCAACATCATAATGTAGGGACAATACACAAAACAACTTGCCCCCCAAATTCTTTATATTGCCCAGAGATGTTGTGACATTGTCCTCAATACCTGGCAGGCAGATCAAAATTCTTGACATAATGTAAAAAGGAGTCGAGCTACTCAATGTAAAATTGTTAGGTAATTACTAACTACATATTCTATGCTAAATTACTACATTAAATCTCTGGCATGTGCCACCTCCTACTCAAAAGGCTGGAGCAGTGAGTAGATTGAGGGGGAGGGCATCTGTTCTCCAGCTTTCTTACTTACATCTCCAAAACAGGATGAGACATTTTGCTAAAAACAATTAGGCTAAAATAAGGACAAGCAGTTTCCCTTCTGAGAGCACATTTTGCTTGCATTCTGTTCCCAACATTTTCTTTTCACAGTTATCCTCTGTGAACTTTGATGTAAAATATTACATGGATATTCTTTCCCAAATATTACTGATTTTACATCTCTACTCAGCATTCAATGCTATTTGATTTCAGCAGTTAATACTGGTTAGTGGACATGCAGTATTTCATTTGTTAACAGTATTAGCTGACATGCATTAGCTATTGCATGACTTTTGTGGTAATCGTTGGCACACAAAGGAATAGCATTTGTCAGAAACTATAAGATGATAAATTGGTGGTGACTAGTTATCAGATGTAGTTTGTATTATTATTATTTGATGGAGGATAATATAGGATAGGCTCTTGAAATCCCACATTTGATGCTAGACAAACTGGTCTCAGTCAAAAACTATGAACATATCTAAAATACGTTCTGAAATTCTACACTCTGGAGTAAAATGTTCACATTCAGAATTTAAATTACAGATGTTGAGTTTTGTGGGCATCTAAATCCCAGCATTAATCACAATGCCTTCGCTTCAAGCAAATTATCAAAGTAGGAGGGTGTAGGAAACTTTTATAAACCTCCTTTCACTTTGTACAGCGGAACCATGATACTATTTGGATGGGAGAATACCAGGAAATCCAAAGATTATAGATTATACTGGGAAGCTGAAGAAACATTCCAGGGAAAAAAATGACAATTACCAAGACACGGTCACAAGAAGTTGAGCTTTCCTAAGGGAGCATTTAAAAAAAAACATATTACAGCAGGTATCACTTAACAGCTATCATTCTGTGAAAGAAAGTACCCTCCTAAAATTACATCCTACCCTTATTCAAAATAAGGGATGAATCTGATCAATCAACTACGCATTACTTTAAAAAAATAATGGAAGACAATCCTTCTGAGTCTGCCTGTCTGTCTGTCTCTCTCTTACAGTGAAACTATTTTATTTTTAGTTTAGAATTTCAATAACTTCCTTGTCCAAACCATATTTTTCTAAACTCATTGGACTACAGCTCCAACTTTCTTCCCATAGTAGCTGGAAATTCTAGACATCATAGTTCTAACCTTTCTAGAAAATGTTGGGTTGCAAAATATTTGTCCAAACCACACATTTCTGTTATGTCCTTTTCAAGTGGTTTATAAAGGAGCTTAACTTCTCAGTATGATCGGTCCAGACCTCAGTGTTGCTTTATCAGTATAAAGTTATTTGCATACCTCAGAATTCTGCAGTGCTTTGACCAGACTCACATTGTTCGTATCATTTATTCTGGATTAACAACTGCCTACAGAAGCAAATATAATTAAAACCCTTATCTTATCATACTGGAATGCCAAATCTATCTATTTTGGATAGACAGACAGCTCCTGCAGTTTATAAGAATCTGGTACGAAAAAGTCATTGCATTGATCCAAATGTAATACCAGATAAATACCTATGTCATTTGTTTAATGCCCAGGTTTTAATCATGTCAGTTGCAAAACTAACACTTTTGTGTCTTACAGTCTATTTCAACACATTGAACAATGCAGGCTTCCATTAGATGCAGTGACTGGGGAACAATCCCAAACCAGTAGCATATATGCAAGTTAAAGATTGATAATCCCGTTATTGTACTGGTTTAACAATGCATTACTCTTTCAATCTTTTCCATTACACAAAAATATTTAACCAGTGTTGATATGTATAAATAACATAAAACACATTATTTATAACCTCATGTCATTGGTCCTGTGAAATTGTTTCTGCATTGGATACACTTTACATTACCTACAGCTATTGCTATGTTTGATTATATACCCTGTTCATCCAATCCAAATGTATGCAGATGCACAGACAGACACACACAGATATCGCCTATCATGAACAGATGTTCTACGGTATCCCTCAGACTAAAGGTTTGTTTGGATGGATGATTGGTTGAATGGTAGATTGATGCTCTGAAAAAGACTTACTTAGGAAGAGAATGATTATAAAATTTTACTTCACAATTCTTTTTTCCAGATAACAGATATTCATAATTAAAAGACTATGGAATTCATGTAAAGTTAGCCGCTTAGCCAAACAGCATTATGCAAAGAATAATACAAGAAAACAAAGATGTGGGATTCACTCTTCCAATGATTGTCATTGAACATTAGTAAACATTCACAGTATGAAGTCTGTCATAATTTCTCCAGCATATAAAGTAGTGCAAAAAAGCAATCCAGTCACTTTTTTACTGCATCCAGACCATGTTAAATGATTTTCTTACTTGATTCATCCACATATTACTTAACAATTGCTTCAAAGTCTCAAAAGGCTATTATAAAAATAAACCATTTCTGGGGCTCAATAGCAACTTCAACAATTGAATATCCATTTTTTTAAAAAAAAAAATCAATCCATCTTTAAGCAAATTAAGGTTAAATTTGGACTTTTCATAGAATAAATCTCCCCACAAAATTCTTAGCATTTTTAAAATCAAGACTATGGAATCCACTGGATTATGGTAGCTGTTTTTAAAGCATTAACAGATGAATACATGGCTACTGAACGTCATTGTTTCTTACATAGTAAATACCTTGAAATGCTAACTTTTACCAGTGGGCAGCAAGTGAGGCAGATAAACACAACTTCCTTAAAAATAAAATTGTCTCCCTCATGTGCAAAACACCTGCATTCTAGTAAAAATAGAATCTTTGAAACGACTTCATGTAAATCCCCCTTCACAAGGTATATCATTTACTTGATACGTAATACAAGTTTACTAATGCTTTGTAATTCATGTTTAACCAGCAAGGGGTATATTTCTATCTGCTTGTTTAAACACCTGTTTGCATATTTCATTTTTTAAACCATTGCACATTTTGATGCATAAATTGGTTGGAAACACACAAAGCTAAACATCTGTTTCCACAGATTTTGCATTTGTACAGTTCTGCTTTGTGGCCTCCTTCCCATTTCCTGTAACCTGCCCCTTTTTCTCCTTTATACAAAGAGATTCCTTAACCCCTTCCTCCATCTCTAGATACTCTGATTTGACCTCTGTGGAAGAAGATGATGAACTTCGGAATTTCTTGAGTATTGTTGGGAGGTATGGACAACTGACTGCATTTTGTGTCAACTGGGTCTGTTCTTCATTGTCAGTTTCTCTGTGGTAAAAATAGTTAAAGTTGGAGACAATCACTGGCACTGGTAATGCAATGGTCAACACACCTGCAATGGCACACAGGGACCCAACAATCTTCCCACCTACAGTTATGGGTTTCATGTCCCCATAACCAACTGTAGTCATGGTCACCACAGCCCACCAGAAGGCATCTGGGATGCTCTGGAAATGGGTGGTAGACTCATCTGCTTCTGCAAAGTAAACAGCACTGGAAAACAAAATGACTCCAATGAAAAGGAAGAAGATCAAGAGCCCCAGTTCCCTCATGCTGGCCCTGAGAGTGTGACCCAGGATCTGCAAACCCTTGGAGTGTCTGGAAAGCTTGAAGATGCGGAACACCCTGACGAGACGGATGATCCTTAGGATGGCAAAAGACATGGCCTGTTGACCATTACTGCCCTGTTGTTGGGCCAAGTCTGTACCCAGGGTGATGAAGTAAGGCAAAATGGAAACAATGTCTATGATGTTCATAATGTTCTTGAAGAAAGTTGCTTTGCTAGGGCAAGCAGAGAAGCGCACTGTAAACTCAAAGGAGAACCAAATGATGCAGACAGTCTCAACAATGAAGAAGGGATCATTGAAGACTGTAAGCCCCCCACCTTGCAGTTGAAGGGTCTCATTGACATTCTCCAAGTTCTGGGTCAAAATGAGCTCTTTTTCATCTCTAAACTCTGGCAGAGTCTCCAAGCAGAAAATGACAATGGAGATCAAGATGACCAACACGGAGACTATGGCAATAATTCGGGCTGGGCTGGAGCTCTCTGGGTACTCAAAGAGCAGCCACACTTGTTTTTTGAATTCGTTTTCAGGCAAGACCTTGTCATCTTCTTCCTTGACAAAGCCTTCATCCTCTCTAAACTTGAGCATGGCCTCTTCTCCAAGTTCATAGAACTTCACTTCCTCACTGAAAATGTCAAACGGCACATTGACTGGCCTCTTCAGGCGTCCACCAGACTGATAGTAGTATAAAATGGCATCAAAGCTGGGCCTGTTCCTGTCAAAGAAATACTCATTCCGGAGGGGGTCAAAGTACCTGCCCCGTTTTACAGGGTCTCCTAGCAATGTTTCTGGGAACTGAGCCAAGGTCTTCATTTGGGTTTCAAATCGCAGGCCAGATACATTGATTACAATCCTTTCGCAGCACTCGTACTCACTATAACGGACTGAGCTGTAACCTCCAGGCCCCACACCATCCTCAGGAGGCTGCTCTGTGAATGAAAACTCATCTTCTCCATCCTCATTGTTGTAGCAGAATTTTCTTTCCTCGCCTTCTTCGTCTTCTCCGTCCACATCCTCCTCCTCCTCCTCCTCTTCCTCCTCGTCATCCTCACTCAAATCTTTTAGGATTTTCTCCTCTGAGCCACTGAGTGGTAGCAACTCAGAGCAAGGGAAAGAGGCACCAAACTCATGGCCACCAAGACAATGAGCCGCTTTCCTCCTCTGCTTCCTTCGGCTGCCTTGGTAAAAGCCATTGTGGGATGTATGTCCGCTTTGGGAGGAGGAGGAAGCCCCACGGTTCTGCTCTTGATGGTAATGATGATGTGGACCACCTCCTCCTGCAGAAGCCCCCGTTTCTACAGCTGCGGTTGCAGCTGCCACAGCTGCTGCTGCAGCTGCCCTAGATTGCGCCAATCGCTCTCTCTCCCTGGCCCTTGCTTGGGCTGCATATCCATAGGGCAAGTGGCTGTTGCAGCCAGAGCTCTCTGCACTTACCATGGCTACCTCCATTTTGTATTTGTTAGTTTAGAAGACGCACAAAGGAAAATAAAGGTTTTCTTCAACAGTCATCACTTGGTGTTTTGCATGAAAACAGCAAGACTGCTGGGGTTTGGGAAACAATTTCTTGGAAGCATAGGCCTGTCATGTTCACATATTTGCACATTTGCATGTTTCTCAAACACAAGAATTCCATTTTCTCTTTATTGCCCAGAAAGCTTGAGACAACATATGGAAGGGTTTTTGTCCAATTATAGCAAATAGTCCTCTGATGTAGAAAGGAAATATTCCTGGACCATGTCCTTTTCCATTAGAGGTCCTTAAAGTATCCTTCAGTGGCTTAGGGAAAATCCACAGAGACAAGTTCATGATTTTTTGTTAACACTTTGAATCAAGCAAGCAGTGCACCTAAGTGAAGTAAGAAAGACAACTGTTCAAAAAAAAAAATCAGACCTTTTGTTCCTCAGAACATCCAAGTGCAAAATAGCAGGTATTTTCACTACTGCCAAGTGATGGGATTGTGCATTATTATGTTATATAAAAAGTTGAAGGAACTTCTCATGTTCACTTTGTGTACACAGTGAGGAGGTCTCAGCACACCCACTTTCCCCAGTCTGTCAACAATGTTTTAAGCTCAGGAAAATATTACCCAGGCAGTAACGGCAGCAACTGTGGCAAGAGAAGGAGGATGAGGAGAAGGCTGGAAATCCAGTTTTATGAGAAAAGGGAGTAAATGACCCTTCAGTTGTCCTCATGCAGGAGAAGCATTTAACCTGAAGCACAAACATAAAAAAAAAGGAGGGAGAGAAACAGATGGGTCATAATCCAGAAATACAAATGATGCTATTTTATATCAAAAGATCCAGAATTGCCTACTTGCAGGAGTCATTATTCCCCATCTCTGTACACCCACTCACATTGCATACTCAATATTTCAGTGTGCATCTATCTATATATAGATAAAGCTACCCCCCAAAAAAAAAAAATAGGCAAGCATATACACACCCACATCTCACTCTTTTATACCAAGGACTGGGTTTTGAGTGCACATCTACATTGCAATGTGCAGGTAACTCTGCATTACATAATATACGTGGGCATATACTTGTTTATAGCACAGGTATGAATGCAGAATAGGTACAAGTATAAACATAGCTAGATGCATTGCTAGATTTTGTGCCAACATATGCTGTTTTACACAGATTGCTTTATTTCCCTTGTGGAGAGATTTGACAATCTTTGCATTTGACATTAAACATGTTGAATAAAAGAGTTATGTTATCTTAGTATATATGTGGATATATATATTATATTAGATCTGGATTATGACCATGGATTGTTTATATGTAGGCAGAAAATATAACCAGGCAACAGTCGTAGCTATGAACAAACAGATGGATAATATGGATAATAATAATATGCATAAATGCTATCACAAACTGTTAAGAATGCATTTATGTCAAATATTTACAGAAAAATACCCAGCCATTGATGTCAGTTGCAGCCTACATACTTAGAGCACAGCCGATACACCCGATATTCCAAAATACTTTCTAAAATCCATTCTCCCCCCTCCCTTCCCACCCGTTCTCTTTGTCACTGAAAATGAACGAACGCAATTTTAACTGAAAAGGCAAATAAATAGAAGTATTCGACAGAGGAGAGAGTGTGTTGCGTGCAAAAGAAGCCGGGGAGACGACGCTTTAACAGGCGGACAGAAACATACACCCATTCAGGCGCTTAGCATTTCAAGCATGCTTCAGAGGCAACCTTCTTTGAAAAAGCCATAGCGCAGAGCGAAATAAGCCCTGGGCATCACGCAAGGGGGACCAACATTCCTGTCTACTTACCGCTCCAGGGCTGCGAGAAAGAGGCGCTCGCGGACTGCAGAGGGTGGGGTGGGGGTCTCCGAGCAACCTGTTTTCACAGGTGTAGCTCTCAGGGAGGGGCGGATAGTACAGGCGGAGGAGCGGTTGTTCTCTTCGCGTCTTTCCAGTGCGACGCGAGAAATGTTTCCCGCCCGGCGAATCCCGGCCGCGTTTAACAGAATTTAGGACGGGGATTCAAAGACCACTTCGTTCGGCTTTGATCTTGCCAGAATACAGCCATCCGTGAAAGGAGAGAGGGACGCCAGATTCCAGCAGGAAATAGATGTAAAAGCGGGGAGCGACAGGAGAGGGTTACAAGGTGGCGCTTGCTATTATGGATGCGCAGGGTGCTGCTCGCTGCTCTTTCGAAGCCCCGCTTTCGCGCTGTGACATTGTTGTAAATACCCGTTCAAAATAATTCCTCGCACCGAGGCGGCAGGCTGTTGCTATTGACAAAGAACCTGCGCCGCGCTGCCTAGTGGCGCTCCCTCCCACCCGGAGCCCAGCGGCTTGGGCAATTTCGCCGTCCGAAGTCACTCTCCGGAGTGGCAGCGTCCACTTGTTGCTCTCGGTTTGGACCTTTGTTGGTTAATCCAACCACCTCCGGTTTCTTATTGCCCTCCCTCCGGGGAAACTATGAAATAGTCGACCAGGGTTTGTCTTCCTGAGCGCGGATCAATGAGTTCAACATTCTGAGGGGGCACCAAGTTCTGTGGCGCGCGCTCTCCCCTCCCTCAGCCCTTCGCATCGCAGAATTCTCAATTATGTTTACCTATCCACTGAAGGACAAACGGCTGAGCTGGGTCTGATTTATTTCCCGGGTTTCTTAGCTCTCTAGGGGCCTCTAGTGGCAAGTAGTCTCATCGCCCAATTGGTATTCACAACAACAACATTAATCCTTCCCTTTCTCTTGGCACCCCACCCCCACCCCCCAGCCACACACACCCTTGGTTCCAGTCTCTCCTCCCCTTCAATGAATTATTGAAGGAAACATTCAATAACTGAATTACAGGCATTATTATTATTCCTGAAACATGCACCTAATGTCGTTCCAGATTTTCAAAAGTCACCAACATGGTTGCAATCACTAGGTGGCAGCAAAGAGATGCCAGAAAAACCTTATAACTCTTTCCTACCATCTAGTGGTTGTCTTTGCAACCCAGATCTGATCACCCTACCAACTACTATTGTTGTTGAAGGTTTATGGAGGGGGAAGTGCAATCGAAATCTAATCAAAGTCATGCAACCTCAATATATTGAACATCAAAAGCTTAGTTGCCAACATGTCTAGATAGGGATGAAAAAAACCTGCATATATTCCTGAAGAGCTGATGCCTGTCAGTATCAACAATATTAAGTTACGTGGATTCATGTTCTGTCACGCTGTGAGATAGTGTCCTGTGGCTCTGGAGTAATGATTCTCCTAATCCCCAGATTGTGCAAAAATACCATAGCTGAGAAGATAGACTACAGAAAAAACAGTAAGGCTGTTTGGTTTCTCAGGAAATGTGTGATAGGAATGTTTAATTTCTTTTTTCCTCCCCTTAATTAATCTAAACCATTTACGTATATGACAGGGTGATTTATGAAGCAAATTACTAACAATAGAGTAGAGTAAAACAAACAAACAAACAAGTGTAACTACAAAAAGCAGTCAGACTAACAGTTGAAAAGTCTTATCTAACGTGGTAGATAGTTAGGTGTGTACCTAAGATGTCATTTAGAAGCTTGGAAGAAACAAATTATTACACTTGGCAAAGAAGGAAAGGGATTCAGCACAAGGTCCCTGGCTTCAAAACCAGATAGTGCTGTAAAGACCAGCTTCAGAGGTTAACCTAGAGGAGCTTCTGTGGGTGAAGGCAGAGGGAGCAGCATGGTGCCACCACAGCTCTCCATGGAATGTATAAATGTGGCACGCAGGGCTGGAGGAGGGCAAGTTCAAGTGTGCACCATCCTGACATGGCTGCCCCAGACCGTCTTCTCTTTCTATGTATTTTTTTTTAATGACTGCACACCAGGAGAGGCATGGGGAGTAATACTTCTAGCACTCCTTAAAAGAAAAAAATGGATTTAAAATTAATTTAAAGCAATATAATATGTTTCTTATGCTAAAATATGAGGTAGAAATAATAGTACACTATGAATTTAATCCAGGCAACATAGAAAAGGATGGATGGAT
The DNA here is from genome assembly GCA_023362775.1 of Charina bottae. NCBI lineage: Eukaryota > Metazoa > Chordata > Lepidosauria > Squamata > Charinaidae > Charina > Charina bottae. Next base: position 172,231,202 of record JALMGJ010000001.1, read on the forward strand.
GGATGGATGGATGGATGGATGGATGGATGGAATGTGCCATCAAGTCGTTGTTGACTCTTAGTGACCACATATATAAGTTTTCTCCATTATGATCTGTCCCTAATCTGGTCTTTGAGGTCTGCCAATGGTGCATTCATCACCACTTTAACTGAGTCCATCCATTTTGCTGCTGGTTGTCTTCTTCTTCTCTTTCCTTCCACCTTTCCCAGTATTAGAGCCTTTTCCAGAGAGCTAAGTCTTTGCATAAGGTGTCTGAAGTAGGAGAAATTGAGCCTGGTCATTTGCACCTTGAGTGAGAACTCTGCATTGATTTCTTCAATGATCCATTTGTTTGTTTTCTTGGCTGCCCATGGTATTCTCAGGAGTCTTCTCCAACACCAAACTTCAAAAGTGTCAGTACTCTTCCTAACCTAGATAGATGCCTAATAATGCAAAGATAAACTTCTTTTAATGGGAATCTTCTTTCTTTAATGGATTAGAGCCAAGTGTATGTTTACTATTGTATATGTCTGCTGCCTGAAGGAGAATGTGCTATAACCCCTTGAAGTAGCCATGGTACTGCATTTATTAATATCATCCCTTCTTTGCTACATCCCAGGAAACAGGTGGTGAAACAATTTCTGTATCTAACCCATAATTAGAAAATCATCCCATTAAATCTTGGATTCCAACCAACCAAATCTAAGGCCAAAAATAGAATACCTCACCATGCTTAGTATGCCTTAAAAAGGAAATTGTGACACGTTCTGATGGATGACAGTCAATAAAAACCAAAAATGGCATACAAATATTACTGGACCTCTCTGATGATTTTAGTTTTCATTAGCTACAAATTGCACTGCAAACAAGCAGTGGGGGGGGGGGGGAGGACAGGAAGCTTCACTTCTCGGAACAGTCTTGGTCCTGACAAATCCAAATGGATGAGTGCCGGAAAATCTCAGCCATCGTTAGTCATCCTGGGCATGATCCAGCTGCACTTAACTTTCAACGTCCACTGGTTTCAATGGAAGAATGTTTGATTAAATGTGCTAAATTGTGTACTTAAATATCTCTAGTTAAAACCAATGACACTTTAAAGTGTCCAAATTTGGCATGATTATGTTTTAAATTTGATTTTATCATCATCATTTGCTATTGCTGCTGAAGAAAATGATCATGGTATCACTTAGGAAGAAAACCTCCAAATAGCAGCTGTAAGAAACTCAGGTACCCTAAAAGACTTGTTCCTTCACAGATTCTGAGATTGTCTGTAGATGCTCCAGTGTTGCTAGATTCCAAATCCCATCACCCCAGATATCCTGACTAAAGCCAATGATAATGGAAGTTGAAGTCCCAGAAGCAATAGATGCCCTGTTCATGCTCCAAGGTGTACCTGCTCAGTTCAGTTATTGTACAAGGATTGACATTTACTTCAAAAACATTTTTAGAAAATGAAACTTTGACACAGTAATTTAATAGCCAGAATACATGCCTATAACACTAATGGAGTAGTAAGCTCCATAAATACAACAAAACTTACTTCTGAGTAGACCTATGTAAATTTGTAGGTTCAGTTTTATTAATTCAACTGGATAAAAAAAAAAGCCTGCATCTTCCTTTCATAATGTCCATCAAACAGATTGGCGTACAGGTGTACAAATAGCAAACCAATTAGCAAAAAGAACATGGCATAATCAATCATCCAGCATTTTTAAAAATGGTTATTTCTCTTTCTCTTTCTACCAGGATGAAGAAAATAAAACATCAAGCTGAGCAAGCTTCAATCAAATATGCTTGTAGTCACACATGATCTAGCTAAGCCAGCCAGGAAAATGTAATGAAGTTGTTATTGTTTGGTTATTATTTACCTTTAATTTCTTTTAGCTTTATTGTTGACTGCTTAATGTTGGTTAGATTGAATAAGCATAGAAGTCACAGTAAAAAAATCCATGCATAACTTTTAATCAGATAATTTCAATAATTCTAATGTTATGTTTGCAGAAAGGCAGGCAGGCAGGCAGGCAGGCAGGGACAGTAAGATCAGGGACAGTAAGATCACTGAACTGAGCAGGTACATCTTAGAGCATGAACAGGGCATCTATTGCTTCTGGGACTTCAACTTCCATTATCATTGGCTTTAGCCAGGGTATCTGGGGTGACGGGATTTAGTACTGTATTGTTGATCATACAGGCATGTCCTATCTGCTGTTTTTTTCACTGCAGAAGCAGTGTGACAGTCATTGACCAAACTGCTAAGTTGCTTCCCCTGCTCCATCTTTCCTTTTCATCTTGTAATTCATCTTGGAGCTTTGCAGCACCTTTGGATAACCTGTGGGCCAGAGGCTACCTGTGGTTGTCAGTTCTCCAGGACAATCCCCATGGATGCTTCAGACCCTGCTAAATTCTCCTTCAGTGGGCTTGACGCACCATTTTCTAAGGGAGGATGGACTTTGGAATGATGCCCCCCATGCTGCTGTTCCCATGTAAATAGCACTCCTCTCAAAACTGGCCAAACAATTAGGGCAGAGCTTTCCAAACTGTGTGTCGGGACACATTAGTGTGTTGACTGCAGTGTCTGGGTGTGTTGCGGCTGCTGCTGCCTCCGAGCCCTGCCAGGATTCCACGCAGGTCCTAGTGCCTGCCTTGTGCCTTGCTGCCTCCAAACCTGCTGTGATTCCACGCAGGTCCTAGTGCCTGCCTTCTGCCTTGCTGCCTCCAAACCTGCCCTGCCAGGATTCCGTGCAGGTCCTAGTGCCTGCCTTGTGCCCTGCTGTAAGAGTGTGTCACGAAATGATGCCCTGCTGTAAGAGTGTGTCACGAAATGATGCATGTCTAAAAAGTGTGTTACCAACATGAAAAGTTTGGAAAGCTCTGAATTAGGGGAATGTGGCTGGGATGGGAAGGGCACCCCATCTTCTTCCCCATGCAAATTCTAGCCCCCTTGAAGTAGCCATGGTACTGCATTTATTAATATCACCCCTTCTTTGCTACATCCCAGGAAACAGGTGGTGAAACAATTTCTGTATCTAACCCTTTACCTTTTATAGTGAGTAAAGTGGGTGACTCCATGCACCACATCCTCATGGATGAATGGGTTCTATATGACTGGTTATGTGGGGAGTGTGGGGAGATGTGGGAAAGAAGGAGACTGTGGCTTGAATCATGTCAACTGGATTTCTATTTTCTTAGTGGAAACGTTTCACTCCTTATCCAAGGAGCTTCTTCAGTCTGAAGAAGCTCCTTGGATAAGGAGTGAAACGTTTCCACTAAGAAAATAGAAATCCAGTTGACATGATTCAAGCCACAGACTGTTCCACCTGGATGACTGAGAACCTTCATAGACATAGAAAGAAGGAGAGATTGTGTCTCTTTCTGTTATGTGACTGCCTGTAAATAGGAAAAATGTGTGCATGTGCAACAGAGTGAGGAAGTGTAATGGTATGTGGGAATGACCTTGGGAGACAGGGGGAAGAGCCACAGCCAATGGAACAGTAGAATTAGTTCATCTGGGCATGCTTCCTATCTGGACTACCTTGCAAGGCTTACAGGAAGTAAAATGAGGGATGCTTGTCTGGTACATCTTTTCAGCTCATTCCAGTGTGCAACCTGCATCTTATCCTGTCTGTGGGCCAAAAAAAACAATCCCTACATATCTCCAATGTCAGGGATCAGAGAATTTTCCCCATCCTTCCATTGGTCCCCACTGATCCTCTTAACTGGAAGCTGTTAGTGCAGCCCTAACTGTTCATCCCCAGGGAGAGAGGAATCCTGGAGACAAAAAGTCTTCTCTGAGGGCACTGCCCACTCAACAGTCATGCAGCTAGAGCACCTGTCTCTCTCAGGACTAGGAATGGCATAGGCTTAGTGAATCCCAATGTACAAGCCTGTTTACAGGCTTTGCATAGTCATAACTCTGTACCAGAAAATTGCATCTGTTTAGAATGTTATGAAAAGCTGATGGACAAATAATGCTGTTGAAAATGAGCCTCCCTGTGATTAGGAGGACCTCCCTTGAATAAGGCAGATGTCTTGTGTATAATGGAGAAGCAAAGGTATCTAAAACTGAGACCTCAAACCATCTGACTTCTCAATAATGTCTTACAAAAACTGTGTTAGCAATGTAATTAATTGCTTTAGAGCTGGGCAGGAAAGCATATGCATATTCATTTAATAATCATTTTCTTCACACTTTGCTCTTGAGTCCTATATGTTTTCCAGTTGCTTGCTCTTCTTCCGTTAAGATATCCTTGCCTTGTAGATGCAAACATTTAGATAACTGCTACCAGGTGCTTTGGTAGAGGAGCGCACTAAACTGACCCATGTGTTAACTGAGTTAACAGCAGGTGTGATCAAAACCCATTCTCACAATCAAGATGCAATCATCTTGGAGCCAAACGTCACCTTACATTAAAGATCTCTAGCTGGAGCTCCCTATGTCATTTTCTTTTTGTAAAAGTATATATTCCCATCAATGTAAGTGGTGATGTGGAGAGTGTAGATGAAAGAGGCAAAAATAATTTCCCTCCAGATTCTGCCAATAGAAAATCCATTGGATCAAAATGCACTGAGATGGAGATCTATTCGATGCATCCCATGGATTATACCGGGAGAGGATTAAAGGCCCATTGCAGTTACAGCGTTGTTAAATTTCAGTTATGTGAACTGGCATCCTACTCTTACGATGAGGCCTCTTCTCCTCACACCAGTAACGCACAAACACACTGTGGCCTCCGTTACCTAGCTGAAGCTTTTTAAAAGCCTATAAAAACAGCTGGGCTGACAATGATGAGTTTTGCTGGCAGAAGCAATGTAGCAATATTATAGATGTGGCTGTGCTTTGCTAGAAGCCCATAATATGCATGAACGAAATTTTTTTGACTCTCAAAGATTCAATATGTGAGCCCGAAAGCTCATTCGAGCATCACATTTACTGCATCACCCATCACCAACCAAATGAGAAGGTGCTGCTAAGCAAAATCTTTTACCTGCTGTTGGTGGAAAACAGGGGCTACAGTCGTAGGTATTTCATTGCTTAAATATGACAGACTCATTCTGACTAGGCTGAATTCCTGCTATCTTACAAATGTTTTGCTGACTTTTTTTTTTATACTCATCACAGAGAATGCTTGGCCAAAGCTGCTGTTGCATCCCTCTTTTTTTTTCTTTTTTTTCCCCCCCTAACCCCATATTGTCAGTTTGCTATTAAAACTGCAGTTCAGTCAGGACAACCGTTTGGCAAGAGTACTCCTGAAGCACTCACTGTTCCATTATTCCCTGCATGGAAAGCATTTCTTTAATTTCTTTCAGTAGAGTCAGTAGTTTGTATTCTAACATTGCTATGGCTATTTCAAAACAAAGAGGCAGAAAATCATCCCAATGAATGTTTTTAAATGGTACTATTTCCAAATTCCATCTTGAATTTACAGTATTTAGAGAATGGGCCCTCTCTGCCCCCAGCCACCCACCCACCCATGTTTTTTCCCCACCTTAGAAGCAGGAGGAGGTTGCACCATTTCCTCCGTCCACCTGCTGTGGATCATTTTAGCTCCTACTTAAATGAAGAGACAACAGCAGCAACAGAACAGGAACATTAGCAGAGGCAAGCAAAAATGACACGGTAGCATTTTGCTCCTTGATGTGCTAGAGATAGCCATTCATTCATATAAAATGAGAACTAACAGCTTCTTCACCTCCCTGTGGGCTTCCTCTTTGTTTTATTTCTGTCTTCTACCTTGAAGTAAATGCCTTGAGCAGACTGAAAAAAATGTACTATTTTACCCTGTATTATTTTAGGAGTCATCTGAGTAATCCATCTTAACTCGGGGCCGATAAGCCTTTTGGGGGCTTCATATATTCACAGGAGATTTAAGTGTGATTTGAAGCATTTCAGTCCCCAGCCTTTAAATTAGACTTGCAGCAACCCTCTCAGATATATTAAGTTGAAAGAAAGTAGTTGTCTTCATATCAGCGGTTGAATGGGGTTAGGATGCAGAGCCAGGACTTCTTGGATTGAAATCTTCCACTTTCTGCACCAGCCAAGCCTTGAAGATCTTTATAGGAGGGTCCTTTTTCACATGATGACTATCTCAGCCATGTTTCTCTTTGGGTGGACTCAATCACCACAGCTCTTTAGCCAGCTCTTTTGATATGTTTGTGGTGACTGATTTAAAAGATCAAGGTTTCATTGTACTCTTCGACTTTAATTCTGTGAAACAGACGGTGATTTTTTTAATCAAAAGCTATAAACTGAAAGAGTCACAGCAACATGTCTTCAGTGTATTTAATAGTATTAGCGGATTTTTATTGTAATTCTGGCTAAGGAGGAAAGAATTAAACCTTCCCCTACCCCCCAGCATTGTCAGTCTGTTGAAAATCGTTTGACATGTATTATTAAATTTTAAAAATTAATAAAGTTTCTAACACATTCATTGTCATGAATAGTTTGGCCCTCAGAATACCAAACATCCCAAAATGCCACTGTATGGTCTAAAAAAAATCAAAGGCAGAATTCATCCTTGTGCTTGATCAGAGTCAACAACAGAGAAGCTGTCAGGGGAGCACGGCTGTTCCTTGCAGGATTCGTCCCCATGTAATTCTCTCTCAAATTAATGGCAGTTTCTCAGATCACATCATAATGCATGAGAATGTGACAGATGAAGGCTTTATTAAAATAGCCCAAACTGAAAACAGTGTGAAAAGAAATCATACCAAAAGCCAAAGAGGCATTGTATCAAATCTGCTCTTTCGTCTTAATCCTGTTAAACAAGGTAATTATGTCAATGGCAGTTTATGACTGATGGCTAAAATTACGTGCACCAAATCCTTTTTATACACAGTGATTCTCAATTTTGTGCACTGAGCTTATAAAAAGACAACATAATATAGACATACATGACTGGCCTCATTCTAACCCAGTAAATATTAATTCTGGCAATTGAGTATAGAAATCCAATAGCAAATGTTACCTATGCAGTGTTAAATGAGCCAGTGGTATGAAGTTAAACAGTAATTGCATAAACAGTTACACTTCTGATTATTTTATGTGTATTTTGGCTCAGTTTATAATGTGAAAATCATGAATATCTCAACTATCTGTAAAGAGACTCAAGGTTATTGTGAAGATAAAATTGGAGGTGGATTCCTATGAATGGTGCTATGAGCTTTTTGAGGAAAGGTAAGATGTAAAAGATAAATACATCATCAATAAATAGTAAGAAATGTTGTAAGCAAACAAAAAAGCCTTAGCTGAACTATATTTTTTCTTGCAGCTATGTGTGCTACTTCATTGTTACTTCTTTTTATCAGCTTTGTCCAGTGTGGTACCCTCCATCTGTTGGCTAAAATTCCCAGAACTCCTGACCACTCATCTGCTGGGCATCAAATCAGGGAAGGCACAGTAGAATAAACAAACTACCTTCCTTTTCTTCCAGAACCTCAAAGAGGGAATGTGGGGGTTATCTCATTTTATATACTATAAAATATTTGTTTGTTCCCTAGCTCTATGAGATAAGCTGCACTGAGTGAGAATTACTAGGTTAATGTAGTAATATGATTCCCAGAAGTGGGAAAAACCAATGGCCACAAACTAATTTCTGGAGAAATCATGGTTTGCCTTCTGGTTCAAACCAATCATTGTTCCAGATGGTGGCAATTCAAGAATGCCATTCACCAATAGGCCACTCACAATTTTTAAATTTTTTTTTGGCACAGACAGTTTTTAAAGACCTCATTCTGAAAAAAAATTATCTCTCAGGCACTGGGATCTGATGGTGCTCAGGAAAGCTGCACCACCTCATTTCCTAATTATGGGAATTTCTGGGGAAATTCTCTGGCACACCCATCTAATACTGTACTTCCCTTTGGGGAAGGGTTTAGAAAAGCAGTGACATTTGCCATATCAAGAAAATGGTTAGCAGCCCTGGAATTTTTACCAGTGTCCTCTCCAGCTGTTGGGAGGATAGTCAGTGGTGGCCAGATAGTGACAGTTGTTGTCAGCCAAAAAATGTAATGGTGGCTGACCATGGAGGAGAGCAGACAAAGGGACAATCCTTTGACTCTGGCAATTCCCTGCCTGAATTGGGGTGGGTGGGTGGACCTAATGGAAGATCTGGCTCTTAGTATAAAGTGGTGTCAGCCTATCCAGACCCAGTTAATTATCTCAGAACCCCATTTTTTGCCAACTGCACTTTCCAAACTGTTATTAAAGGCACTCCCACACAATGCACTGCAATAGCTTAAATGGTAAATTTCTTTAGGAAACAGGGATTATCAGAAAGAAGCATGCAATACTGCTTCAGGAACAGAGAGGTGAGGAATCTCAGCTGTCAAAGGATAAAGAGCTATTAAAGTGTAGGTGTGAGCTAAGAAGATATGGAATGCTAGAACGAATGGGGATCAAGGCACCCTATTACCCTATGCATTTGATAGAGTCTGTGTCTATTATGAAAGCACATTTGTGCCAACCAGGAAAAGAAACTGATAGGGAAGCATTTTTTAAAAATGCTTAAAGCCAGCACTGTTTAGAGAAAGGATGAGCCATTTATTTAAATTTTAATATTCCTCTCATGAAGTACTTTCAGTTTCAATCATATTGCATCACAAATGAAAAGGGACCCATAACACTGATTCTTGGCTCTCCAGGAGACCTTTGTATTATCTCATATTTCAGGTGTTCTGGGAAATACCTGGACAGCTGGAATTCATAAACTGAATCAGATGCACAGTTGGGATTCATAAAATGGAACTGAAGCTATTCACCATATACTGTAGCTGTTGGTTGATGCATTTTGGGGTTGATAATTCCCAGCCAATATATCTGGAGAGCAACATATTAGGAAGAAGATGTAGTTATTTCTAAGAAGCAACACAGTCAGGGGTATTGGGCTACTTATAGGCAGCCACATGGCTGTTGAGCTGTTTTCCTTGGTGGCGCCCATGTCCTCCAATTAATTTCTCTTGGTAGTTTTACTTACCAGAGAAAAAGAAAAGAAAAGAAAAAACAATTCTATCTAATGACAGAACAAGCCGCATTTCTCTGTAGCAATAAACACAGAATGTGGCCTTTGCCCTCTACTTCTGAAACCAGAAGTATTCTGCACTTTCTCTATCTTAGCCATGATAATGAATGTAAACAATAAGGGTCTATTTCTCTTTGAAAAGACTTGGGAATTGAGCTAGAAATGTATGTGCCTTTGACCCAGTATGGGACAAGAAAAGCATAATGACCTTCCTTCCCATGGGACCAGCACTATCTTGTTGAAAAAGGGTATGAGTATCTGTTTTGTTGAGAGAAGGGGTAGTACCACCTGCCTTGAAGGAAAATAGTGATACACACACCCCTTCCTCAAGAAGCCTTTGCTGAACCCAACTATCCTGGACAATTTTTATCCAGTCTCTAACTGAACTGTAACTGTACACTCCCCCTGAGATCCAGCAGGCCCCTACCCTTCTAGCCTTCTGGAATGCCTTGAAGAATTGGCTCTTCCCCCATGTGCTGGATAAGGTGATGCTGAAGCCCAGGACATGTGAAGGTATTGGAGGGGGAGTCTTGTTTTGGGGCACTAGAAGTTGTTTTGATGCTCTTTGTGCCTCTTTTATGTTTCACTGTGTCCTTGTGAGCTGCCCACAAGGTTATAAGATGTGTATATAAGATTATAAGGTTATAAGATGTGTATATAAGATGTGTATATAAGATGGAGCGGGCCGTGATGGCTCAGCAGGTAAGACGCCAGGCTTGTCGATCGGAAGATCGCAAGTTCGGAGGTTTGAATCCCTAGCCCTGCGTGCAGAGTGAGCTCCCACACTCACCCCAGCTCTTGCCAACCTAGCAATTCGAAAGCATGCAAATGCAAGTAGATAAATAGGTACCACTTCAGTGGGAAGGTAACAGCATTCCGCGTGCATCATGCCAGCCACTTGACCGCGGAAGTGTCTTCGGACAACGCTGGCTCTTCGGCTAACAAACGGAGATGAGCACCGGCCCCTAGAGTTGGACACAACTGTGCAGGGGAAAACTTCATATAAGTCTTATTAAATACATAAATAAACTTCCCCAGAAAGGGAAGATTTATTTATTTATTTATTTATATTTATATGGCTTGTTGGTTGTTGAGAAGTGGTTGGGTACAGATTTAGAGGCCCTTTTCAGTCAGGTTTCAGACTGGGACATAAGGACTGAGATGGCATTGGTCATGCTTGTTGATGTATTCTAGTGGAACCGGGATGGGGTACTGCAACTCCCCTGGTTTTGCTTGATCTCTCAGCAACTTTCAATGTCATCAACCATGGTATTCTTCCAGACTGCTTGTGGATATTGGGAGTGGGAGGCACACTGGTGGTTTTCTCCTTTCTTTGTTCAGGTCCAGTCAGTGTTGTTGAGGGAAAGAGATCAAGCCAGAAAGTCATAACATGGGGGTGACTCAGGGCTTGATGCTCTCACCCTTCCTACTTAACATTTACATGAGGCCACTGGATGAGGTTAAACCATTGATGACCTTTTGGAAGTTGTAGCAGGCTCAGTTTTGGGCATGCTATGGTATACCCATATAACACGTCTGTTCCAAGAGCTGCACTGGTTACCAGTAGGCATCCGGGTGCAATTCAAGGTGCTAATTATCATGAATAAAGCCTTCATGGCATAGGGCCTGGTTATTTGAGGGACTGCCAGTCTTCCATTGTTGCTGCTGTCCTGTACGATCCAGCCAGGTCGGCATACTCCATGACCTATTGATTAAGCAATGCCACCTGACTGGACCCTGAAGGTGGGCCTTCTCTGTCATAGTGCCTGCCCTCTAGAATGACATCCCCCAGAGACCTTATTTAGGTGAGCCATTAAGATTTGGCTCTTTTCCCAGGCCTTTGGGTAAATGGGTAGTGGGTTGTCTGATTTGTGAGATGTTTTTTTGTATTTTGTATTCTGTGGATTCTTTCATTTTAAATTTTGTATATTGTATGCTGCCCAGAGTTATAATGGAATTTGGAAGCTTCTTAAATATATAAATTGGTCAGGACCAAAATCCAAGTTAGGGAAGGCACCATATTAGAAAAGGCTGCATTAATCAGTATTGTACCCAAGGGGGCACTGAATATAACACGGGAAGGGCTTTTAGTCCAAGATAGACCTGTTTTAATGGAAGAAAGGACAGTGTATTTGTGTTTATTCCTTTTTTAAACAATTAACTATATATCAGAAAAATATAACTTGCATTTGAAAGCAAGGAGGTACATTTAGACAATCCTGAGATTCAGCAATATGTTTTTTCATAATACTTCCCCTGTTCCTGGGAAATCCTAAATTCTGCCTTCATTACATTAAATTTGTTGATCTGTTGCTGAATAGATAGTTGAAAATTTTCCTCCTTTCGTAATTGAAGGAGTTTGTGAGTGTAAAACAATAAAATGAATGCCAAGTATCCAATAAACTGGTTGGGCACAAATATATGTGGAGTCCTTGGTGCTCTCTGAGCCTTGTTGTTTTCTTGCAGACATTTCATTGCCAGGCTAGGCAACATCTTCAATGCAAAAAGGGAATGGGACTTGCTCTCTGTTTATATACCATGGCTTGTCCTGCTTGTATTGGTGGAGGTGTTGTTCTCTCCTTAAAAGTTCCTTGATTGGGCTGTTGTTTGCTACTTGGTTGATTGACTGAGTTAATAGTTCCTTGATTGGGGTATATTGTGCTGTTTGATTGTTCCTCTGCTGCTAATCCTGGTGTTAATCTTTGCATATCTGGGTGATGATTGCTGGCAAGGAAGTGTTCTGGTCTTCTGGCTTTTCTATTGTCTCTTATGAATAGTATGTAAATGTTGTTTACCTCTATGTGCCTGTTTATGGCTTTGTCTGAGTGCCAAGCTTCCAGGAATTCTCTAGCGTTTTTGGACTTGGCTTGGTTTAAGATGCTCACAGTTTCCCAGTTGAAAGTATGGTTAAGTCTGTCCATGTGTTGTGAGATTAAGGAGTTTTCATCATGTCTTCTGACTGCTAGTTGGTGTTCATGGATGCGTTCTGCTAGTCTTCTGCCAGTCTGTCCTACATAGTGGCTGCTACAGTCCTTACACTGTATGTTGTAGATAACTCCTGTTTTTTCTTCTTGGGCTACTGGGTCTTTTGGATTACTTATGATGTTCTGAAGGGTTTTGGTTGGTTTGTGTGCTATGGTGATGCTTTTGGTTGTAACAGTCTATTAGTAGTTTCTGAGATGTTTCTGATGTATGGCAGTGTAATCCTTTTCATAGCTTCTGTTGGTTTTGCTGTGTTGGGTTGAGTGGTCAGGCACTTTTTGATAAAGTTGCGTGGGTATCCATTTTGCTGGAAGTTGCACAATCTCTTCGATTGGTACAAATATATGTACTTTCCCTTTTTATTTACTGCATAGAAAATGCTAGAGTTTCACTAGCTCCTATTCTTCTTCGTTGCTTCTGAAAATGAGGTTTTTTTCTTGAGAAATACCTTACCTATGCTTTGCCTCAGTTCAATATAAAATTAACAGTTTGCTCCATAAAATTAGGAATAGGCAGAGAGAAGCTTCTTCTAGAAGTTTCATACAACATATCCTATATGCCCAGATAGCTAGGCCAAAGGATTCTGGGAATTGTAATCTAATACATCTAGAGACCACTAGTGTGCAAATCTCTGAACTACTAAGCCATCAAAGAAGTGAAAGGACTGCTCTTCTGATGCTACAATGTTATCCTTTATGTTGTTGAACTAATACTGTGAGCAACTCTATATGATCAATCAACAAACAGCATGGGTATTCCTACATCAGCAAGAAGTGCCATTACCGAACAATACCTGGAAGAAATCTAAGAAGAAGGTATGTAAATCTTTACAGTGGCAGGCCTTGAGACTGCATATTCAGATGTCTTTCACTGACTGTAGATATGGCAAAAACCTTGCATGTCTCACCCACTTTTCAAAAATAACATTTGTCTGCACGTATCTGTCTTCTCTGTTTGTCTATGTGACATTACTGTCCTGAAACTTCACAATCTGAGCCTTTCAAAAGTCTTTGAGAAAAGAAGAAAATAAATCTGGGTTTTTAATCCAGTTGTGTCCTTTTCACAAAATTCCTTTAGTAATGGAAGTGGGGAGGCAATTAATGCCATTTCCCTCTTCTCCCCACCACCCCCTGCCACTCTCTCCCTGTATCTGCACAGTGCTATTCAGGTTATTCCAAAGATCGTACTCCAGTTTTCTAGAGTAGATTTTGAGTGGGAACATGTGTTTCTGTAGTGAGAAGAGGGGACCCAGAAAACCTTTTCCAGCCATAAACAGATGTGTCTAGTGAATTAAAAGCCTCTTCCATTCAACCCACAGGATCTCAGAGTCAGTTGCACAAAAAACTCCCTCATGTGCCTTTCCTGTTTTCTGCATTGGAGGGAGCCAACGCATGTGGCCAATGAAGAGTGCTATGAGGTTCTATTGGGTGAAATAATTGCTTATGCATGTTTTCCTCTTTACTTTTCAATTTGGCATAACTATTTTAATTGTTGCTGTTATGGTCCATTGAACCAACCCTGACTGCTGGCAACTGCTGACAATACATCCCTGCAGCTTTCTTGGCAACATATTCAGAAGTGGTTTCCCATTGCCGCTTGCTAGGGCTGAGAGAGAATGACTGGCACAAAGTCATCCAGCTGGTTTCATGCCTAAGGCAGGACTAGAACTCACAGTCTCTTGGCTTCTAGTCCAGTGCCTTTAATCACTACACCAAACTGCCTCTCACATTTGATTGTTAGGTCTCTACTGCCCAAAGTCACCCCTTGAGTTTCCACGGCTGAGGCTAGATTAGAACTAGACTGTTTTTTTTATCATGTATCTGTTAAGCTTCTATTTAATTATGCCCCCATTATTCTTAATTGGCCCTGTTCCCTGTGGTGATATTGTTGTATCATGCCACATGAGCCCCAGCCTATAGAGTCCAAATAATAATAATTTTAAAAATGTAGCTGCAAGCTCCCCAGAAGTAGAGCACTTCTGTAATATATACCTATTCGACCTAAATATTTTAGACAAAAGCAGAAAAAGCAAATTATTGGACTAGAGAGATGATGGTGAGATCAACATTTATATAACAAATGCTTCACAAACATATTAATAATATTTATTCAACTCTATAAGTTTAGTCAGCCTTATTATTATCTTCACACTGCTGAGACTGAGATAGTATATTACAAATTGGCGGATAAAATGAGATCACAAAGCTGAAGACAAAAGTAAAGTAAAAAAATAAAAAAATATTGTGTGTGTTCATCCCAACTATTTAAAGTCAAGAAATTAAATGTTAAAATTACATGATATATAAAATTACAATCTTCCAAAATAATGAATATTGAATATTGTTCTATTAGCTAACATTCAGCAGTTGGATTCTTATAAGTAGTATATGAAATCTTCTTCCAAGAATGTAATGAGAATTTTTACACTCTGCAAATGTCTGTGCTTTTCAGGAATTATCTCTTCTTTTTCTTCTTTTTTATTTTTTATATATCCAAAACATTTCCTCTTCCCTCTCCAGTCTGTATTTTTTTCTCTCTCTTTGAGAGCAAGTCAACCAATGCAGAGCTTGAGAATACTGAATTCTGAAGCAGTACAAAATGGGATGAAGCTTTCATCTTCAATTGTATAAATGTCTTTGTATAAAAGTCAGTAGCTATAAAGATTTTTTTTCAGGAAGGAAGGAAGGAAGGAAGGAAGGAAGGAAGGAAGGAAGGAAGGAAGGAAGGAAGGAAGGAAGGAAGGAAGGAAGGAAGGAAGGAAGGAATTTTCTGATAAAGAATAGCATTTCAGGGGGAATGGCGGACTGAACGGCTGTGCCCGCTGGTTCAGCGGGTGGAGCTGACAATGCGGTAACTTTTTTCGGGCTCAGGCAGGTTTTCCTGAAGCCCAGAAATTTTCTCCAGATCAAGGAGAATACCTGGAATCATCCCATCTGTCCTCCGGACAGCTGCTTGCAGCCAGAAGATCGCAAACAGCATTTCACATTTGACTAGTAAGAGCCAGCTGGGAGGTGGGGACTTCATCACTTTCCAAGCTGCACTGTAGCCTTAAAGAGACAATAAGACCAGCCACCCCATTTCTACATCACCAATTTGTATTGTTTTTTTTAAGTATATGTACCCCAAGAGAGGCTTTCTACAGTGAGGAGAAGCTGGTTCTCTTGGTGCTTAACATTATTTTTGGGATTACTTTTTTTAAAAAAATTCTTTTAAGTTTTGGATTTTGTTTTCCTTCCAAAGGAAATTCCAAAGATTGAGAGTAAACAATTGTCTTCCTGTTATTATTTTTGTATTAAATTTGAAGATATTAGCATTTTCCTACATGTTGAATCAGCTGGGGATGTTATGGATGAAATTGAGGAATTTAAGAACTATAGAAAGCTTTTTTTTAAGACTGAGATTGGGATTTTTATCGAGATGCTGGATGAAGATTGGATAATGGAGTTGGAGAAATCTAAGGGAGAGAGTGATCTGCAAGCCATAAGTAAAATCAATCTCCTGGTGGAATGCCATGAAAAGAACCTGGAATCTTTGAGGGGGGCAGTTGGGCTGTTTGATTCTTTCAAGAGGAAAGCTCTGTTCACATTGTGGGGATATGTAACTGCTTTGGTTTATTTTGAAGTGGGATAAGGGTTGAAGAATGTTCATCTGGTTTGCTTTAAGGATTTGATTGATGCTATTTGCCTTTAAATATTTGGATGTACTGTTTTGAATTGGCTTTGTGTTTTGGGTTTATTAAGATGAAAATTATTAAAACTGTTGTATTAGGGTTAAAGAATGTTTATCTGGTTTGCTTTAAGGGTTTGATTGATGTTACTCCCCTTTAAAGACATGGAATTACTGTTTTGAATTGTCTTTGTGTGTTTTTTGGGTTTATTAAGATTGGGACTATTAAAATTGTTGTACAATTAAGTATAATAGCAGACAACTTATGTGCTTTTTAATTTGATTCTTATTATAGTAGACAGAAATGTATAGAATAGTGGTAGGAAGGGAATAATTAAATATGTTTTATCTTTTGGAGGGGAGAAAGATGTTTAGGAGGTTTATATGACCTTTTTTTCTTTATTTTAATATAAAGGGGAGGAGTAACTGTACTTAGTGATTTTTATTATGTGTTAAAGTGGAATGACTTATAGAAATAATGTTGGTGTTTTGGTTTAATATAGAGTAAGTGATTATGGAAATTTTTGTATATCTTTGCTGTTAAAAGTTGGAAGCCACATCTTTTTGTAAATTTGAAAAAAAAATTCTCTTGTGTTTCTGCACTTTTTTAGTTTTTTTTTTCTTTCTTTGGTAGTTTTTGTGTTTTTTTGTAGTTTTTTTCTTGAAACCTAATAAAATTTACTTTAAAAAGAGAATAGCATTTCAGGATGGAATTGGAACACTGTTTATTTCCAATTTCTTGCAATAGGCACTGAGAGTATTTTTACTCAGGATACAGTATGTGGTAAATATTGAATGGTATATTCAAGTTGAAAAAAAATGTGGAGAAACAAAATTTATGTTGCAGAATTTGCTCTATAGATCAGGTGAACCTAAGAAATTAAGAGGTCGTATCTTAATACCAATGAGACATCTAGCTCAGTACTAATAGGAGCAAAATTTCAGATAGACCCTTTCCTCAATTATAGCTGAATGTCCTGGCAATGTTCCCTCTTCCTTACACAATGCTCATTTTATTTTATTCCCAGCCCAAGATTTAAACAGCTTTATCCTGATCCTTTCTATACTACAAAACAGCTTTTCTTCTTTAAGCTGCCACAGAACCATGGTGTGTAAGCTTTATTGAACTTTCTCCTTCATCTCAGAGTCATGTGAGTTTGTGTGATCAGATCTAACCTGTTCATACATTGGTAGATACCCAGGTGAGATGTCTGTATCTTAGTAGGGAAGGTAGAAAATACTTGCCATTGATATTTCGCAGCCAATCAGGATCCTGAAAATATTCTTCCTTTCACCAATAAGGACCATATATTTCCTCAGCCAACAAAGACAGCAATACAAATCAGGACAGGATATCATTATCTAGGCAAGATGTTATATTGAGTTATGCGCTGGCTCTTCAGCTAACAAATGGAGATGAGCACCGGCCCCTAGAGTCGGACACGACTGCACAAATGTGTGGGGGGAACCTTTACCTTTACTTTTTTAAGGTATGATAGTGAGCAAAGGCTTACATAATTCTTCAGGTATTTAATAATTGGGTGCACAGATATGGTGCCAGGGTTATGCATTTCAGCCCCAACCTCTATACATATGCCCATATTTCCAGGGAAAGCTCTTCCGATCTTCCCTGTCAACTTGAAGCACTTCTGATCTGTACTGCATTTTCACCTCTGCGGGTACATTTCTGCTGTGATCACATAATACATTCTGTGTTTTCTCACTAGTGGGCCCGTCTCCTGTATTGATTAATTACTCTCTGAATACAGCCTGGCAATATTGCACATGATGGATGGTGTTTCATTAGGTAACATCAAAAGATTCAGGCATGTGAAATTCGGGGTTAGAGCATCATTTAAGTTATGTGAGACCTCTTCTTGAGAAGAATATCAATAAGGCACCTCCTCAAGTCTGGGTCATCATCTGTCTCAAGCAATTTAGTCCCAATTAAATCTGATTAGTGAGGGTGCAGGAAGGCCACATATGTTGTGCTCTATGTATTTGTTTAGTTTCTAACACAGCTAATTATTGGAGTGGTAAGAATTCTTAAATTAGTTTCTGTTTCTAGGCTTGATGATCTACACGCTACTTTAGTGATTGGTAATAGTCCTTCAATTATTCCTTTTCTATTACAAAACACAGACTCTGCTTTGCGTCCCTCAATTGTTTTCTTATTTCAGGGTTCCCCTATGCTGTGCTTGCAGAAGAAAAGAGAGCTATGCATGAATTACATCTGCTGAGATTGTAGTAGTACTTAAGCTAGGGTTGGGTCTATGGGTAAAGAAAAAAGCTGTCCATTTGTTTCAACATTTGGATTGATCTGCTGCCTTCAAAAAGCAATTGTTAGAATAGGCTGGGTAACAAGAGTCTTGTTGCTAAAAGAGGTGGAGGAGCTCAATTAAACCATCAAAGACATGGCCAGGTGCTGACTGTGGAACAGATCACAAACTGCTCGTGTGCAAGTTCCAAGCTAAAGAAGAAGAACGCCAGTCAGTTTCCATGACATGATCTTGAACATATAGCCACCATTTTTCAAGGACAGCATCAGGAGTCATTGATAGGGAACCAGAGGAACTATGGAATGAATTTAAAGAAGTTATTAAGGATGAATGTGAAAAGAAACTGCCAAAAATGAAGAACCAGAAGAAAGCAAACTGGTTATCAGAACAAACGGTGGACATTGCTGAAAAGAGACGAGAAGCTAAAACCAAGAAAGACAAAAATCTCAGAAAAGATCGACTTTCACTTCCGGGTTCTGGTCGGAGCACAGCGAAGAACTGGGGCTCCTTAGCCTCGATTCCACGGCTAAGCTGTTTGCAGCGATTTGGGAGAAGAAATCGCTGGAAAAATCACACTCGAAGAGAGTGAGATCGGAAGATTAACCACAAAGGGTCTCTGAAGTAAATGCCCTCCCCCGACTCCTGTAATTTCCACTGCGGGAGGAGGGAGATGGAGCAATGAAAGGAGACTGGGAAAAAAAACGGGGCTCTGCAGCAGCCGTGATTCTAACAGATAAGTAGCTGGCCCGACCAGGCTTTTAGTCACTTTTTTTTACTTTTAAACATTATTATTTTTTTATTAAGTGCTAAGATTTGTATCTGGACTTGATTTATATTTGCTGGTGCTATATTTTTTTCTTGTTAATGGAAGAATAAACGGTGGGAAGAGAAGCTAAGTGGCTTTGCTAGAAGTGAAAGTGACTTTTACTATTATTTCAGTTTGGTTTGAGTTTTTTACTTATGGATAACTATTGGTATTTCTATTTTTGCTCTCTGGAATACTATATTAAAGCTTGGATTTAAATGGAGTGATTAATACTTTATTTTTTAAGATTTTGATGTTGGGATTACTGAACCCTATTAAAAACTCTTTTATATATACAAGTTCCTCTTTTTCTTTTTGAACTTTGAACTCTGTTTGGATTTATTTTTCTGAAAAAGTCAAGTTATTTAACGTTTAATTTGGATTAGTGGATTATTATATGGAAAGTAGAGGCTTTTTTACATGTCTCTAGCAACATTTTTTCTTTTTGACTTGTGGTTGGATTGAAGAATTACAAGTGGGAAGGTGAAACCCTGGGAATATTTACTATTCTTATCTTTGATTTTGACTACAGGAGAACAAAAAGTCCTAGGCTTTTATCCTTTGAAACACTGTGGACTTTTATATATAAGGGATTATAAATGACCTAAGAGGAAAAATTTTAAAGGAGCCTAGTTCTCTCTTTCTTTTTCCTTAACCTTTTGGATATTTGTTTTTTCACCTTTTCTTTTTTCTTTTTATTATTTGTAAAAGAATTTTTAATTTTTTTTTTAATTTTTTCCCCTTTTTTAAATAATTTTTGTTATATTGTTATATGGTGCTTTTTCCCCTTTTCTCCCTTTTTTCTTCTTTTTTGCAGGGCTATGGCGTCTTTGGGAACGAGACGGGCGGAGAAGGAGAAGAAGAAGGAGACTGGAGGACCACCTATTGATTCTGCTACACCTGCTACATCTGCCTCAGAAGCTTTATTACCAGAAATGAAAAAGATATTAGAAGCTGTTGCAACACTAAATAAGAAAATGGATGATCAGAATACAGCAATAAATAAGAAAATGGATGATCAGAATACAGCAATAAATAAGAAAATGGATGACCAGAATACAGCAATAAATAAGAAAATGGATGACTCCACGAAGCAGATGGAAGATCAGATTACAGCATTAGACAAAAAAATGGACGATATGAAGAAAGAAATAACCCGAGAGATTAAGCAAGATTTTAAAAAAGAAATTCAAACAGTTAAGGAAGTGGTCAATTCTCTGTCAGGAGAACTTAAAGATACGCAAAGCCAGATGCAAAAATTAGAAGATAAATCAGAATATGCTATTAAAGAGATTGAACATAATCTAGATATCACAGCTTTAGCAGAAATGAGAGAGAAGGAGCACATCTTGAGATTTAGAGCAATTCCAGAACAAGTAGATGAAAATGTGAGAGAAAGGATGACTTTTGAATTAGCTAAATTTTTGGAGACAAGAGAACAAGATTTAGATTTGGAGATAGACAAGATATTCAGAGTAAACTCACGTTATGTTAAGGAAAGAAAAGTCCCTAGAGACATATTGATATATTTTGTAAGAAAAGTGACAAAAGAGCAAATCTTAAGGAAGCATTATAATACTAGATTAAATATAGAAGGGAAGGAAATAATTGTATTAAAAGAAATTCCCTTGAGAATAATTAGGAAAAGAAAAGACTATTCTTTCCTTACAGACAAATTAAGGCAACATAGTATTTCATTCAGATGGGAAAAATTGGAAGGCGTATCGTTTGAGTTTAAAGGACAGAGATTCAAAATAACTTCCATTTTAAAAGCAAAAGCTTTTTTAGAGAAATACAAGAAAGAAATGGGTTTACCAGAAGGAGAATTGACAAAAGGAGGAGAAACATCGAAAGACAAAGAGAAGACTGAAGATCTATCTGAGAAAGGAGCTACAGGTGTGGACTTAACAAAGGGATTTTAAAGAATAAAACACCAATGGAACTTAAATATCTGACATGGAATATTAATGGAGCCAATGCTCCACAAAAAAGAAGAAAGATATTTCATTTTTTGAAAAAACAGAAATTGGACATAAGTTGTTTACAAGAGACTCATATTTGTAAAAAAGATACTAAATATTTGATTCAAAAACAGCTTGGAGAAGAATTTATTTCGGCTGGATATAAAAAAACTAAAGGGGTAGTCTTATATGTACAACCAAAGTTAAACCCAAAATTGATATTAGCTGATGAAGAGGGTCGATACATTGTAGTAGAAATTAACATACAAGGAACTAAAACACTGATAGTTGGACTTTATGCACCGAATATGGATAAAGGAGTATTTTATAAAAACCTGATGGATAAACTTTTGGATTTAACTTATGACAATTGGTGTTTCATGGGGGATTGGAATGGGGTAATTTACCCCAGATTGGATAGACAGTCACAAAAAGAAGTGAAGCAAACACAGGGAAAATTGCCACAAACATTTTTCGACTTGAAAGAGATGTTGGATTTACAAGACATTTGGAGATGTATGAATGGGACTTCCAGAGAATTTACATATTATTCAGAGAGATTTAAATCACATTCTAGAATAGATATGATTTTGATATCTAAAAATTTGATGATGGATATTAACAAAGTTGATATATTACCTAAGACTTTATCAGATCATAATCCAGTAATGTTGACTCTTAAAGGGAAACGGAATGTATTTAGATGGAGATTGAATGAGTCACTACTACGGAATAATGATGTAGTTGATGTATGCAAAAAAAAATTAAGAGAATATTTTCAATTTAATTTGAACAAAGGGACTAATATTCAAACTGTATGGGAAGCCAGTAAAGCATATATGAGGGGTTATTTTATTCAATACAATGCTCAAATGAGGAAGAAAAAACAAAAAAGAATTCAATTGATTTTAGATGAAATTAAAAGTAAAGAGTTAGATTTGAGAGATAAACCAATGGATGACACTTTGCTCACTCAAATTAAATTTCTACAAAAGCAAATATCAATGATATTAACTCAAGAGATAGAGACTCAAATGAAATTTACAAAACAAAAATATTTTGAATATGCAAATAAACCAGGTAGATGGCTGGCTTATAAATTGAGGAAACAAAGACAAAAGAATTTGATTACTAATATTCAACATGAAGGAAAAACTCTGGTGAATAATATGGACATTCAAAAAACCTTTCATGACTATTATTCTAAATTATATAAAAAACAAGATGTCAACTTGGATGAGATTGAAGAATATTTGAATAAACAAAAACTAACTGTTCTTAATGACCAACAAAGATTGATATTAAATAATGTTATAACAAAAGAAGAATTGATAAAAGCTTTTAAGAAAATTAGTAGTGGAAAAGCTCCTGGACCGGATGGATTGTCAGCAGCCTACTATAAATGTTTTGAAGAGGATTTATGTCTACCTTTGCAGAAGACTATGAATTCTATTTTGGAAACAGGAATTATGCCTGAAACTTGGAAAGAAGCACATATAACATTGATACCCAAAGAACAACAGGACTTAACATTAACTAAAAATTACAGACCAATATCTTTATTGAATAATGACTATAAGATATTTACAACGATATTAGCAGAAAGAATGAAGAATATACTTAAGGATTTTATTCATCAAGACCAAACTGGTTTTCTACCCAAAAGACAAATTCATGACAATGTCCGAAACATAGTAGACGTAATTGAATATTTGGATCAACACTATGATAAACAAGCTGCCTTGATATTTATTGATGCTGAAAAAGCCTTTGACAACTTAAATTGGCCTTTTATGTTCAAAGTTTTGGAAAATATGAATTTTGGAGGAAATTTTATAAAATGGATTAAATCAATATATACTCCACAATTTGCCAAAATAATTGTTAATGGAGAATTTAGTAAGCCATGTGAAATACAAAAAGGTACTAGACAAGGTTGTCCATTATCTCCACTTTTGTTTATATTGGTATTAGAGGTTTTACTTAGAGATATTAGACAAGATGATGGTATCCATGGTATTAAAGTTAAAAAAGAAGTTTATAAACTAAGAGCATTTGCTGACGACCTAGTCATTACTTTGGAGAATCCACTAGAAGGAATTGAAATATTAATACAGAAACTAAAAGACTTTGGGTCGCTAGCAGGGTTCAAAGTGAATTTACAGAAGACAAAAGTTTTGACCAAAAATATGGATTACCACCAACAAGAGAAATTGAAAGAAATAACAGGATATTCAATGGAAGAAAAAGTAAAATATTTGGGAGTATATTTAACAACTAAAAATGTTAAGTTGTTTAAGAATAATTATATTCCACTTTGGATGGATATTAAAAAAGATTTGGAACATTGGGAAAAACTGCAATTATCATTATTAGGTAGAATTTCAGCAATTAAAATGAATGTTTTGCCAAGAATTTTATATCTTTTTCAAACACTACCTATATTGGCATCAGAAGAACCTTTTAAACAATGGCAGCGAGATATTTCTAAGTTTATTTGGCAAGGGAAAAAACCAAGAGTAAAATATAAAGTATTGCAAGACTCTAAAGAAAGAGGAGGACTAGGTCTACCGGATTTGAAATTATATTATGCTGCTTGTTGCTTGGTTTGGATTAAAGAATGGATAGTTTTGAAAAATGAAAAATTATTGAATTTGGAAGGACATGAATTAAGATATGGATGGCATGGATATTTGTGGTACGATAAAGTTAAAGTTAATGTGGACTTTAAAAACCATTATATTAGAAGATCCTTGTTAAGAATCTGGAATAAATATAAATTAATCTTATGTTATAAAAGACCCTTATGGATTTCTACACAAGAAGCATTCTACAGAACAGAAGTAAGAAATAAAGATAAATGGTTAACCTACAAAGACTTTTTAAAGAAAGAACAAGGACAATATATAATTAAATCAATAGAAGAATTGGTATCAGAGGGATACAGTTTTCAATGGCTTTCATATATGCAGCTCGTAGAGAAATTTAAATTAGATAAGAAAGACCTTGAATTTGAACAAACCAAATCGGAATTTGAGATACAACTATGTGAGACAGATGATCATCTAATTGCAAAAATGTATAAATTATTGTTAAAAGGTGAAATGGTAGAGGAACAAGTTAAAGACTGTATGATTAAATGGGCTAAAAATATTGGCCATAATATTCAAATGCAACAATGGGAAGATATGTGGACCAAAGGGTTAAAATTTACTTTGTGTTATAATTTAAAAGAAAACTTTTATAAGATGATGTACAGATGGTATATGACCCCACAAAAACTTTCTAAAATGTATGGAAATGTCTCCAACTTATGTTGGAAATGTAAAAAAAAAGAGGGGTCTTTTTACCATATGTGGTGGACATGTGAGACTGCAAAGAAATTTTGGACTCAAATACATGCATTGATGCAAAATATATTACAAATTCGAGTTCCATTTAAACCGGAATTTTTCTTACTGGGAATAATTGATGGACAACCTGGGAAGCAATTTACAAGGATTATGCAATACATGATTACAGCAGCAACACTTATTTTTGCACAAAATTGGAAAAACCAGATATCGCCTACAATACAAGATTGGATGTTAAAATTGATGGATATGGCAGAGAATGATAAACTGACATGTTTATTAAAAGAAAATCCAAATAATTATTTCCTTAAAGAGTGGAAACCATTAACTGACTATTTACAAGATGCGGGAGGGGCAAAGCTTATATGGGGATTTGAAGATTAATATATATATATATTGATGTAATAGACAAGAAATATTCTTTAATATTATATATAGACCTAGCATGTAAGATAAAATTTTTAAAATACCATGACCAGATACAAATCGGAAGTTGACCAAATTCTGTTTCAGCTTTATCTTTTTTTCTTTTTTCCTTTACTACACTTTTTTATCTTTTCTTTTTTCTTGATTTGTATTTCTATTTTCTTTTCTGTTTCAAACTTTTATCTATGTAAAATTAAAATCTAATAAAATTTGTTAAAAAAAAAAAAAAAATCTCAGAAAAGATCTTTAAAAAGAATTTCCTCCTAAATGAGTTAGAAGAGACAAGAAACAGTATTACAACAACATCTGTAAATACATTGAAGACAGCTTCTGTCTTTTACAATCAAACATCAACAGTACAGGAACAAGCAGTTGAGATACATACCATAGACTAGCACTTGGTAGAGCAGCCATGAAGGCCTTGGAAAAGATATTCAAATGCCGTGATGTGTCTATACCTACAAAGATAAGAGTAATGCAAGCCATGGTATTCCCTGTGGCATTCTATGGAAGTGAAAGTTTGACTTTGAAGAAGCAGGATAGGAAGAGTATTGACACTTTTAAACTTTGGTGTTGGAGAAGACTCCTGAGAATACCCTGAACATCCAAGAAAACAAACAAATGGATCATTGAACAAATCAACCCAGAGTTCTTAGCTGAGGCACAAATAACCCAGCTCAAATTCTCCTACTTGAACACATTATGCAAAGACCTAGCTCTCTGGAGAAGGCTCTAGTGCTGGGAAAGGTAAAAGGAAAGAGAAGAAGAGGACAACCAGCAGCAAGGTGGATGGACTCAATTACAGTGACTATGAGTTGGAAGACCTGAAAGATCAGGTTAGGGACAGATCATTATGGAGAAAATCGATATATGTGGTCACTAAGAGTTGACAACAACTTGATGGCATATAATTAATCAACAAGAATCTGGTTGCTTACCGTCATAGCTTGATGAAATGTTGACTCTTGTCATTAGGTTGTGGGTTAATCCAAAGAGTGGATAAATAGATAGAACAAAGTGGCAGTTATTATAGAAGGAAGAGAGGAAAAATATTGGTGGTCAGAAGAGACAAACAGCAGTCACCAGGCCACAAATGAGCAATCCCAGTGAACGTACCGCCCAAAAGGAAAGGTGTTCTCCATTTTAGCAGTCCCTATCTTATAAAAC
The DNA here is from genome assembly GCA_023362775.1 of Charina bottae. Taxonomy (NCBI): domain Eukaryota; kingdom Metazoa; phylum Chordata; class Lepidosauria; order Squamata; family Charinaidae; genus Charina; species Charina bottae. The sequence continues at coordinate 172,256,837 of JALMGJ010000001.1, forward strand.
TTTGGACAGCATGATATTTGCATACAAATGTCCTATAAAAAGGATGTGAAAAAAGTTGTATTCAAAAGTCAAGTTGAGCCAGAGGTAATATCTACAGAAGCATTTATTTATTAATTTTTTGTTTATTTATTTATTTATTTATTTAATTTTTATCCTGCCTTTATTATTTTTATAAATAACTCAAGGCAGTGAACATACCTAATACTCCTTCCTCCTCCTATTTTTCCCACAACAACAACCCTGTGAGGTGAGTTGGGCTGAGAGAGAGTGAGTGGCCCAAGGTCACCCAGCCGGCTTTCAGGCCTAAGGCAGGACTAGAAGTCACAGACTCCTGGTTTCTAGCCCAGCACCTTAACCACTAGACCAAACTGGCATTATATACCTAAGTATGATAGGTATATAGCAGATAGGTATCTGCTCTATAGCAGAAAGAGGTTTTTACATCAACTGTTTTTGCAAGTTTCTGAAACAGTTTTTACCTTCATTCTCCCAAAGAACCCTAAATAAGGTGGCTAATCACAGAGTAATTTGTATAGATATCATTAACATATGTACATAAATGTAGACCTGGAAATCGATCAGTTTTGACTACTTTAGAATGTAATCTTATACTCACTTACCAAGGAGAAAATCCATTCAGTGTAGCTTATTTCCAGTGTAGCTTGTTTCTGAGCAGACACGTATAATTCAGACACGTATAATTCAGATAATTGGCTTAGATGATTTACTATCCATGCCTGGATTCAGATTACCAATGTTTGCACAGCAAAGCTGTTAAGGTGAACTCAACCACTGCTTGGTGCAATAATCAGGAAGCTGAATATATTAATCTTTAATCCCTCACTCTCCCAGCCTTCCGGAAAGGAGTACCTTTCTCCCATCTCGCATAGGGGGTGAAGAGGGGTGGCCAACCCTGGGGGTGGTTGGCACCCTAGAGACGCTCCCCGGAAATTAAATTAAGAACTTTTTACCAGCCATCTCTTGGAACATATTATTTATTAAGAAGACTGTTTTTATTGTACTGTTTTACTGTCTTACTGTTTTATTGTATTTTAATTAATGTTTTATTCCTATTTTATGTAAACCACCCAGAGTTGCTCTCTGAGATGGGCAGGAAATAAATTTGATATATAAATAAATAAATATAAATAAATAAATAAATAAATAAATCTTCTCCAGAATGGCATCCTCCAGATGTATTAGAAATTTAACCCCAAAAATCCCAGTGTGATGGCCAAAGTTGGCTGGGACATCTGGCAGCTGCAGTTCCAATTCATTTGGAACACCAGGTTGGGGAAGGCTATATTAATAATAATATCTACAGTCATCTAAAGAGATCAGATCTATTAACTTCCAAGTCAACATGTTTTGGATGAGTTTAAATAATCATTTGCTAAAATGTTGAATGAACTTGAACTCCATAATAAGTTTTTTTTTTCTTCAGTTAACCAGTTCCTCCACAGGTCTTATGGTATGGTAATTACAAAAAAAGAAATAATATACAATAACATCATTTATCAGTGATTTGTAAATTCAATAATGCGTGGTTTGCTTTTTTTGGCATCTGATTGATCAAAGTTCACATCAGTCACTGAAGCCAAATAAATAAAAGCAAAACTGTGAACATGGTTTAATTAAAGAACTATTCAAAGTCCAAGAGCAAATAGGGTGTTTATGTAAATTTGGATTACTCATCAAAGGAAATAAATCTTCATGTACTAATTTGCAAACTGAAAAAAATGCTTTCATCTGAGTTTATGATTCATAAAAGAGCAAATTGCTAAATTAATAATAGTGAACTCCAATGGAAAAAATGGCAGTGTTTTATACTTTATTTTTTCAATAATTTCACTTTACTGACACTTGTGTGTATTCCTTTTTTGTTATGTGCCTCATCTAGCTTTTTCACTGGTACAGATTATTTTATGCCAATTGAGTCAACTCCTGTAATTGGTCAGATTCCATTCTTAAATGTCTTACCTTTGGCTCCACATATCTAAAGTGTATGGCATAGCAGTTTGGTCTAGTGGTTAAGGTGCTGGGCTAGAAACCAGGAGACTGTGAGTTCTAGTCCCGCCTTAGGCATGAAAGCCGGCTGGGTGACCTTGGGCCAGTCACTCTCTCTCAGCCCTGGGAAGGAGCCAATGGCAAGCCAGGAGGCTGTGAGTTTTAGTCCCGCCTTAAAGCATGAAAGCCGGCTGGGTGACCTTGGGCCAGTCACTCTCTCTCAGCCCTGGGAAGGAGCCAATGGCAAGCCAGGAGGCTGTGAGTTCTAGTTCCGCCTTAGGCATGAAAGCCGGCTGGGTGACCTTGGGCCAGTCACTCTCTCTCAGCCCTGGGAAGGAGCCAATGGCAAGCCAGGAGACTGTGAGTTCTAGTCCCGCCTTAGGCATGAAAGCCGGCTGGGTGACCTTGGGCCAGTCACTCTCTCAGCCCAACTCGCCTCACAGGGTTGCTGTTGTGGGGAAAATAGGAGGAGGAAGGAGTATTAGGTATGTTCCCTGCCTTGAGTTATTTATAAAAATAATAAAGGTGGGATAAAAATTAATAAATAGCAGTCCTATAGCAACACTGCAATCAAAATAATGTCTATCGAAAAGTAAAGTTTATTTAGTTCAGTGGGACTAACTGAAATAAATAAATACTACCCAGGTAAGTATTTAAAGGAAAAATGATTGAGAGGCCTAAGACTAGGCAGAGGGGGATGGATTGGGTTCAACATCACATTAACTCAATTTGAGAGCAAAACATTGTTTGGCCTTAGCCATATACAGTAGCTATAGCCAGGGTCCATTGCTTATATTAGCCCTCCCAAACCTGGCACACTCCTGAGGAGTTGGACTTCAGTTCCTGCACTTTCCAGGCAGCGTGGCCATTACTCCCAGTAGTTGGGAATTCTGAATATTTAAAGTCCATCATACATGAAGGCTGGCTTGTAGTGTTCATCTTTTGAAGCATTCACATCTCATTTATACATTTTCTTTCTGGTCAAGCAATTACTGGCAGATGGACACATCTGTACCAATCAAAGAGAATATTTATAGCTCAGGGTTGAACTGTGGAGTCCTTGGTGCTCTCTGAGCCTTGTTGTTTTCTAGCAGACGTTTCATTGCCAGGCTAAGCAACATCTTCAGTGCGACCCAGGCTAGACAACATCTTCAGTGCGACTCGCACTGAAGATGTTGCCTAGCCTGGCAATGAAACGTCTGCAAGAAAACAACAAGGCTCAGAGAGCACCAAGGACTCCACAGGACACATCTGTATTTGCCCAAGTATTTGAAATCTTCCTTACATATACAAATAGTAAAGCAAATATATAAACAAAGAAACATTCATGGAAGTGAAAGTATCACACTGGGGACTGAGCACTTTTTGAAATAGTAAGATTTCTTTCTTTACTATGGGAATTTGAGCAATCATGGCAGTGATTTCTTAAATATTGTTAAGTAACCAAGTAGTTAAATAAAAAGGTTAGGGTTGGGAGGACACACATAAGTATGAAGAGTTGCTGCATATAACACCAAATTAAATAAAAATCTGACAAGATTTCATATCCCAGAAAGGGTCAGTTAATATTTATTAAATCATTTTTAATTGGTAAGGCAGTTTTCAGATTCTGGAAGGGAAACTGCATTAAAGGGGTATATTGTGGGTGGGATTTGGATGAACCTATGAGAAATCCAGAAATAAGATTTGTGGGTTGCATTAAGTGGTTAAGGTGCTGGGCTAGAAACCAGGAGTCTGTGAGTTCTAGTCCCGCCTTAGGCATGAAAGCCGCCTGGATGACCTTGGGCCAGTCACTCTCTCTCAGCCCAACTCACCTCACAGGGTTGTTGTTGTGGGGAAAATAGGAGGAGGAAGAAGTATTAGGTATGTTCCCTGCCTTGAGTTATTTATAAAAATAATAAAGGCAGGATAAAAAAAAGTACATCAATGCAAAGACCCAAGAAATAGCATATGATGCCTTCCCAAAGACAGAGTTCAGTAGTGCCTCTAATCTGGCCAAATTATTGTAGCAGTTGAGGCAGAAATTTGTTGTCAAACATACTCACCTCATTCTGGTAATCTTTGTAGTATCTGCAACAAAATCCATCTCTAACTGTATCAGATCTGTTTTTCCTGGAATGTACGAGTGCAAGTGACATGATTATTTGTGGACGACATGAACAGGATGTTCCACCTTAGCTCTGGTTTCTTGGACTCCTTTAAAAAAGATCACATCAATTGTGGCACTAAGGGAATAAACTTGACTTTGGAGATCGGTGATCTCTTTCTCCAATTGTGCTGCTGTGGTTCTTGTATCATATCCAAGCAGCTATGTTATCTCTAGTTTTGTGAAAAGAGGTACTTCACCTTCTCCTATCCCATCTTTTAGATCCACAATGATTAAAAATAAAGAAAAGTCAGGCCCCACATATACACATCCTATCTATATACTACTAAAACTCTCATTGTGTTTATCTATTTGTCTGTTTGTACCCTCAAGTTAGTCCAAACGGTGCATTATACCGCAACAATTTTTGAAGCAAGGTACCTAAAATCTGCTTACTTGAACAGTGTGTAAAAAATCCAGGACCCATTATTCCGTGGAATTGGAATTTCCACAATGTTCAGAATAATTTTATTCACAAAGTTGTGGCCATTGCAGCATCCCCGCGGTCACATGATCATGATTTCTGACACTTCCTGCCAGCTTCTCACAAGCAAAGTCAATGGGGAAGCCAGCAGGAAGTCAGAAGTCGCTCCCACTCCCACTGCTTTTTTGACCACCTGTGGTCATTCTGTTTATTCTTTAAGTTAGTTTGCCACTACAATTATTTTTTTCTATTTATGATACAGTATATACTCTTCTTAGATAATCAAGGGACCATCCAGCATTGGGGTAAAAAAAATATGGTCAGCCTAAAATTTAAAGTTCATTCTGATCACATCAGACTGTACTATCTTTCTCTCAAAGGATGACCCAGCAAGCCAGGAGTTGTCTAGTAGCATCTAAAGCAAAAATCAATAGCACACCTTGTCAGAGAGATAATCATAGATCTCCTGTTTATGTCTGCTGCAGCTTTTAGAAAAATTTCTAAAAAGACGTCTACAGATATTCTATAAACTATCTTAGGTTTATATCTAGTCATTTCCAGAATTTGAATAGTTTTCTTATTTCTCTTCCAGATCTGTATCCTTATTATTCCATCCTTTTCTTATCTTATGTTTGTCAGGAGCTGCATCTATAACACATTATAACTTGATGGAATACCTCTGTTCTCCCACAATTCCTCACTCACAATAACTGCTAGTCCTGCTCTGCAGTCCCCATCTTTCCAAAAGAGTTTTAAGTATTATTTGCTAGAATCATTCATGACAGATAAGCATCACAACTAAATAGAATTATAGTACAGAGGTTTATAAAGTTACATTATTGAGGTTTATAAAAATCATAACAATGATCTTGTTCATATGTTTGCTACTGAGAGTAATTAAGTAGTGGGTTCAGCTACTTGTGACTTACGAATGAGTTGCTTATAGACATTAATTGTGTATGGATTATTACAGTGAATACATTATCCTTTACTGAAACTGTTGTTTAACATTTCAAATACATATATCCATGTATGAGAAACCTTTATGTATACATTTTTAAAACTTTTCCTCTTTTTGACTATTTTCCTTCTGTTTTAGATGATGATGATGATGATGATTTTCAGTGATGGAGCCCATATTTACAGAACATCTTCCCCCTCTCCCCCATATAATTAGTCCTATTTCTGTTTCTATTCAGTGGACCCTAAAGATACTTCTATATCGATCTACTTTAGATGAAGAGAATAGGTTATTATTTCTGTTGATAGGACATGTTTTTAAGTGTCATATATAAAGATGCTAGAGTTTAGGATGATTTACAAATAACAGTTTTGAGACAGCATATCCAGTGGTCCAGTTAGGTGATGTTACATCTTGGATTCCATGGCCCATTAGGAAGGCTGCAATGGGCAGTTGGATTAACCTTGAGGAACAGGAGGACAAGCCACAACCAAGGCAATGGTCAGATAAAAGAAACCTGAACCTGGGGCAGAAATGTAATTTGAGGAAGCGCCTCAGACACGACCCTCCCTAGTTCTCATGAAGATAAAGAGGGGAAGGGGGGGGAGTGCATTCAGACTTGCAAGATTCTGTTACTGTAACCTTATAGTAAGGTAGCATTAGCATTTGTAACTTTGGCATCCTAGTCTGGTCTACTTTGAAGGGCTGACAAACGCCTCCATTAGATTGCCACTGGGTATGGCTTCACAGTCTCTCTTTTCTAAATCCCTTTTTGCATATTTTGAGTATGTGAGTATGTGGGTGATGATTAGGCCCTAACAGCACCGAGAGCATGCGCTGGTGCGCTGGCAGGCCTGCCATCACCCTGTGGTTGAGTGAATGTGTGGAAGGATGTGTGAGTGGGGCAAGGGACCCCTATTTCAACGCAGGGATTCCAGAGGCCCAGAATTAGAAGCAAATGGGCCTGGAAACTCTGGGGGCTGTAGGGCGGGTTATGCTATTGAGGTGGTGATGGGCCGGGGATGCTATAATGGGAACTGGAGGGTGAGCCATCTTTGGGGAAGACGCCCCTGGTGTTTGTTACCGGTGGTGTGTTCCAGCCCTCCTGATTCAGACCCAGGCCCTGGACAGCAGGTTCTTGAGGGCCCTGGTCTCCAACTGCTGCTTCTTAATGCCAGGTCAGTTAACAACAAGGCCCCCCTCATATGTGATCTGATCACGGAGAAGGGGGCAGACCTGGCGTGCATTACCGAGGCTTGGCTGGGCCCAGAAGGAGGGGTTCCCCTTTCAGAGATGTGCCCGGCTGGGTTTCAGTTATGGCACCAGCCGAGACACCGGGGCAGGGGGGGGTGGGGTGGCAGTTGTCATCCGGGTGTCTCTAGTGGCCTTCAGGGGCACTGCTCCACAAGTGGCCAGCTGTGACACCCTGTTTTTCAAGTTGGGTTCCCAAGAACAGTTGAGAGTGTTGTTACTGTACCAGCCTCCCTGCTGCATAACAACCTCTCTGCCTAAGCTGCTGGAGGCCGTCTCAGGGCTGGTGGTAGAGTTCCCCAGACTCATGGTTCTGGGGGACTTCAATCTGCCATCCCTGGGGCATGCCTCGGAAGCGGCTCGGGAGTTCATGACTACCATGGCAGCCATGGGCCACTCCCAGATCATTTGGGACCTGACTCGAGACAGTGGCCTCACGCCAGACTTGGTTTTCTTGTCAGAGTAGTGGCAATGTGACCTGAGGGGAGAGTTACATCTGTCTCCATTGTCATGGTCAGATCACGCCCTGGTGGCCTTGAGATTCTCTTACCCCACCCCCCTCCGCAGGGAGGCTGGACCCATTAGATTGGTCTACCCCTGGTGACTGATGGCCCCGGTGGGGTTCCAGAGGGAGCTAGGGGTTATACCCGAGGATCTGCTGAATGGTCCAGTGGAGGCCCTGGCCACAGCCTGGAATAGGGAGGCGGCCAGGGCCTTGGACAGGATCTCACCTGTGTGACCTCTCTTGCCCCATTCAACCCAACACTCCCCATGGTTTACGGAGGAGCTGAGAGTTTTGAAGAGGGTTAAGAGACATCTAGAGCGCTGCTGGAGGAAGACAAAGACCGAATCCGACCGAACACAAGCTAGAGCCACTGTTAAGGCCTACCTTGTGGCGGTAAGAGCAGCAAAACCTCAATATTTCTCCACTTTTATTGCGTCCGCAGAATGCTGCCTGATGGCCCTCTTTAAGATCACTTGATCCCTTTTGGGGAAGGTGGGCCCAGTGACCCACCTACAGGGCCATGCAGAGGATTTTTCTGAACATCTGCAGGATAAAATCGCTCACATTCATTCTGAGCTGGACTCCAAGTGTGAGGCATGGTCTGAGGAGATACCGAGGGAATGTAATTGCTTGTTATCTGGGAACAGTTCGATCCTGTTGGACCCGAGGAAGTGGACAAGATCCTCTGTACTGTAAATGCCACCACCTGTCATCTAGATCCATGCCCCTCCTGGCTGGTGATGGCAGCCTGGGAGGTGACATGTGGTTGGGTCCAAGCGATGGTTAATACCTCCTTGAGAGAGGGGGCGTTCCCAGCTGCCTTTAAGGAGGTGCTGGTGCACCCCCTCCTCAAGAAGCCATCGCTGGACAATTTTCGTATAGTCTCCCACCTCCCCTTTTTGGGAAAGGTGATTGAGAAAGTAGTAGCGTTGCAACTCCAGAGGATTCTGGATGAAACAGATTATCTGGACCCCTTCCAGTCAGGATTCAGGCCTGGATATGGGACAGAAACTGCATTGGTCACGCTTATGGATGATCTCTGGCAGGAGTGGGATGGGGGCATCCTGGCTCTTCTTGACCTACCAATTGAAGATTTCATCCTGGCTCTTCTTGACCTCTCAGTGGCTTTCGATACCATCAACCATGGTATCCTTTTGGGACGGCTCAGGGAGTTGGGGGTGGGCAGCATGGTTTTGAGCTGGTTCACCTCCTTCCTCCAGGGCCGGTCCCAATCGGTGGTGATAGGGAGTGAGAGATCCGACCCTCGACCCCTCCTTTGTGGGGTGCCACAGGGTTCGGTTCTCTCTCCTCTCCTATTTAACATCTACATGAAACCACTGAGTGAGATCATCCATCACCATGGGATGAAATATCATCAGTATGCTTATGATACCCAGTTATACATCTCTGTCCTCGGTGAAGTAAGTGATGCAGTGACTGCCCTTTCCCAGTGCCCGGAGGCTGTAGGGGTCTGGATGGGGAACAACAGGCTTTGGCTGAACCCTGGTAAGACGGAGTGGCTGTGGGTTAATGGCTCCTCGGTATCCAGGAAATTGTCATCCTTAGTTCTGGATGGGGTCGCACTACCCCAGACAGACCCAGTGCGGAACTTGGGGGTTCTTCTGGACTCACGACTCCTGCTCAATGAACAGGTGGCAGTCGTGGCCAGAAGGGCCTTTGCGCAAGTTCATGTTGTGCACCAGTTATGCCCATTCCTGGACCGAGAGGCCCTTCGAACAGTCACTCATGCCCTGGTCCTCTCCTATATAGACTATTGCAATGTGCTCTACATGGGGCTACCCTTGAAGAGTATCTGGAAGCTTCAGTTGGTCCAAAATGCAGCTGCGCGGGCAGTTCTTGGTGCCCCAAGATCAGTTTGCTTCCGGGTCCAATTCAAGGTGTTGGTTTAAAGCCCTACATGGCATGACTCCAGATTTATTTATTTATTTATTTATTTATGTTTCAATTTATATACCGCTCCATCTCCCCGCAAGGGAACTCTGGGCGATTACCTGAGGGACCATCTCATCCCCATGACATCGACCCGTCCTACCTGGTCATGCAGAGACGGCATGTTATGGACCCTGTCTGTAAAAGAATTTCATCTGGCAGGGTCCAGGAAGCAGGCCTTCTCTGCAGTGGCCCCCACCCTGTGGAACACTCTGCCCCCAGAGGTGAGACAGGCCCCATCGTTCCTGGCCTTGCGGAAGAACCTGAAGACTTGGCTCTGCCGTCTTGTTTGGGATGGGAAGGGGAGTAATTATTCTTGGGGGTGGCTGGCACCTTAGAGCTCTCCTCACGGAATTAGATCTTTACAGCCACTTGGTTTTTATTTATTTATTTATTAATCAAATTTATCACCGCCCATCTCTACCACGGTAGACTCTGGTTTAAGTATAATATATATATAAAATATAAATAAGTATAAGTTTTTATACTTATTTATATTTATATTTGGTAAATGTATATTTTAGAAGTTTTTATATTTATCCTTTTAATATGGTTCTTATTATAAACCACCCAGAGTTCTTGTTTCCTGGGGGAGATGGGTGGTGGCAAAATTTGAATTATAAATAAATAAATATTTAACAGCTGTTTTCCTCACTCATAGCTAATATAAAAGTTTTCTCATGAGGAAATCAGATAGCAGGCTAGCTGTGCACCTAGCTAAAATGTTCATTTTTGATTCTATGAATGATAGAAGGGCTTTTTAGTTTTCCTCCCGGGGCTCTGAATTATAGCCTTAATCTTTTAAATTAAGCAGTTTCCTCCCAGATCACCTAGCGGTCTTTGTTTGATTATAATGCTGTATGTCTCTCTTATAATATTATCTCTGAAGTGAATGACTTACGTATGCTTCTAGCATAATCACAGGTCATAAAGCTCAGCAAAATATATTCCACAGTGTGTATTATTGGTGAGTCTTCTGCTTCCATATGGGAAAAAGAAGTCTTCTTCAATTAACTGTCAGTGTTGCTGTTAATGTTTGGCCCTTAATTTGCAAAGACTTGTGCTCATGAAGCCAAACTAAACGAAGATAATATGCAAGTGCTTTGGGCTTAATATAGGAGAAGGTGGCATGAAATCCCATAAATTATTAATTGTCAGAGACTTAAAACTGATTATTATAATTCAATCAATCAATCAAAGTTTATTGATTAGCCCTTAGGCCACATCAGAATACAAGATTAAACAGTAAATGTTAATAAAACTCTATATAAAATTAATATAAAAAGACAAGTTGAATAAGAAGTAAATAAAAATACAGTAGATAAGTATACATATAAGTGAAAATACACATCATATTTCCGTGTCACCCCTAGTTTACCTCGATCAACCCCACTTATGTAGATCTCAAGCGTATTGATTTACTTAAATACAGAGCTGTATTATATGTTATTTTTGGGTCTTGGCCACACATAAAATATGTGGTTCTAATATGTGGTTCCCAGTGGGTCATTCGTTTAATGTATGGGCCAAGGTGCAGATCTCTCACCTTCTTGTACAAATTACAATTGAATAATATATGTGCTATATCCTCAATTTCAGGCGCTCCACATATACAAATGCATTCATTATAAGGGATACTGTTAAATCTCCCAAATCTGACCATTGTATCAAGCTGATCAAATTTAGCTTGGGTGAATACCTACCTGAGATGTTTTGGCATTTGTATTTTTAAATAGTTGGCAACTTGAAAAGTGTGTTTATAATGGCTCAGACATTTCAAATTGCCAACCTTACTAAGGGTGGCTATATCTTTTTGCACTTCTATATCCAAGATTCTTTGTATGGCACTCTTTTTGACTTGATTTCTGGAAGTGCAATTATTGTTTAAAAATGAAGTTATTCCAGATTTATAATCCTGGATTATACCAATCAATCAATTTTTATTTCGGTCATAGACCAGCATACAACTAGTAACATAACAATTACGCTAAAATAGAAATAAAATAAATATAAAAAGTCATATTGATAGCATAAAATAAGATAAAGATAAAATTATTAAGGTAAAATTACAGAGTACAGGTATTAAAAAGCAAAAAAAAATCCTATAAAATTACAATTAATTTTACAATGAATAATCTATATACTATAAATAACTAGGGCAAATAGCTATAAAAGGGCGTAAGTAATACTAGAATTTGTATAACACTACGAGAATGTAAAGCTATGTTAACTTATATTATCAAATCAATTGATTATATCAATGTGCTTAAAAAAAAAAAGGTAAAGGTTCCCCCCGCACATTTGTGCAGTCGTGTCCGACTCTAGGGGCCGGTGCTCATCTCCGTTTGTTAGCCGAAGAGCCAGCGTTGTCCGAAGACGCTTCCACGGTCATGTGGCCGCATGACATGCACGGAACGCTGTTACCTACCCACCGAAGTGGTACCTATTCATCTACTTGCATTTGCATGCTTTCGAATTGCTAGGTTGGCAAGAGCTGGAGCTAGTGCGGGAGCTCACTCCGCACGCAGGGCTAGGGATTCGAACCTCCGAACTTGCGATCTACAAGCCTGGCATCTTACCCGCTGAGCCACCACGCCCCTTCAATGTGCTTACTTTTGATTTATGAACTGTCAATATTGTTGACATAATGGAAAGGCTAATAAATATTATTTTGTGCGATCAAAGTTTATTTACGTATTTATTTAAGCATTTCTTTTCTCTTTGGTCTTCTTTCTTTTCTCATTATTTCTTGTTTTCATAAAAGCAAAATATCTACTTTTTAGAAGATATATTATAGCATTGCTCTATAAATGTGCTTTATTTTTTTAGTAATGAAATAAAAATAGAGAAATAGATAAATATTTTTGTTAAAGAGAAAGAGAAAAAGCAGGAGAGTAATTAATCATAGTGATACCTACTGTATAATGTACAAAATTATTCATGTTGCTATATAGAAATATGTGGAGTCCTTGGTGCTCTCTGAGCCTTGTTGTTTTCTTGCAGATGTTTCATTGCCAGGCTAGGCAACATCTTCAGTGCGAAAAGGGAGTGGAACTTGCTCTCTGTTTATATACCCTGGCATGTCCTGCTTGTATTGGTGGAGGTGTTGTTCTCTCCTTGGTAGTACTTTGATTGGGTTGTTGTTTGCTGCTTGGTTGATTGACTGAGTTAATAGTTCCTTGATTAGGGTCTATTGTGTTGTTTGATTGCTCCTCTGCTGCTAATCTTGCTGTTAATCTTTGCCTATCTTGTTGTTGATTGCTGGCAAAGAGGTGTTCTGGTCTTCTGGCTTTTCTATTGTCTCTTATGAATGGTATGTAAATGTTGTTTGCCTCTATGTGTCTATTGATGGCTGCTTTGTCTGAGTGTCAAGCTTCCAGGAATTCTCTAGCATTTTTGGATTTGGCTTGGTTTAATATGCTCACAGTTTCCCAGTTGAAAGTATGGTTAAGTCTGTCCATGTGTTGTGAGATTAAGGAGTTTTCATCATGTCTTCTGACTGCTAGTTGGTGTTCATGGATGCGTTCTGCTAGTCTTCTGCCAGTCTGTCCTACATAGTGGCTGTTACAGTCCTTACACTGTATGTTGTAGATAACTCCTGTTTTTTCTTCTTGGGCTACTGGGTCTTTTGGTTTACTTATGTAAGGCCCCTGCTTACACTGTTTTACCCAAGTTCCTGAAGTTACCAATAACAGTCTTGAGTCGAGGCTTGGAGATATAAAATAACAGCATTTATTTTGGCCAAGACAGAGCTGGGTGAGGTCTCCACAGGCATCATGACAGTAAAATGCCTGGGAAGATACACACACACACACACATACAAGTACAGTACTTATATAGGGTTTGCAAAGCTCAGTAAGAAAGCATAATGAACTCTCCTCCTAGTAACAGGGCAAGGTTCCTAAATCTGCATTGCTAGCAGTAAGCATACTTAGAGACCTCCAGGGGAAGTCTTCATGTCTCCTGGTATTCTAAACAATCCTTGGTGAAGAGCGTTATCTCCTTTCCCTTTTACCTAATTTCTAACAGCAAGCAGTTTCCAAAAGCAAGATGGTGTTAGGTAAGCTAAGCTAACCCTTACACTTACAATGTTCTGAAGGGTTTTGGTTGGTTTGTGTGCTACGGTGATGCCGTGTGGTTGTAAGTCTATTAGTAGTTTCTGAGATGTTTCTGATGTATGGCAGTGTAATCCTTTTCATAGCTTCTGTTGGTTTTGCTGTGGTGGGTTTAGTGGTCAGGCACTTTTTGATAAAGTTGCGTGGATATCCATTTTGCTGGAAGATGCTATATAAGTGGTCTGTTTCCTTTTTCTGGTGTTCTGGGTTGCTGCAGTGCGTTTGTGCTCGTCTGAATAGTGTTCTTAGACAGCTCCTCTTGCAGGAGGTAGGGTTATTGCTTAGGTAGTGGAGCACTTGGTTAGTGTGGGTAGATTTCCGGTATACTTGTGATTCTAGAATGCCATCATTTCCTCTACTGATGAGGATGTCCAAGAAGGGTAGTGTGTTGTTGTTTTCTTCTTCCCTTGTGAATTTTATTCCTTTGAAGATGTTGTTGATGGTTTCATTTGTTTCCTCCAGTTGATCATTTTTTATTATGACGAAGGTGTCATCTACATACCGGATCCATACTTTGGGTTGTATGTGTGGGAGTTCTATCCTTTCTAGACGTTGCATTACTATCTCTGCTATGAGTCCTGAGAGTGGTGATCCCATAGGTGTTCCTTTGATTTGTTGGTATATTTGTCCATCAAACTGAAAGTAGGTGGTGAGGCAGAGGTTGATGAGGTCCATGATTCTGGGTATTTTGATCTTGGTGTATCTAGTTATGTTGGGTGTGTTGCGTAGAACTGCTGCCATGGATTCAATCACTAGTGCTTGATCTATGGATGTAAAGAGTGCAGTGACATCAAATGACACCATAATTTCATCTTCATCTATTTTTAGGTCTTTGATTTTCTGGAGGCACTGTAGTGGAGAGTTGATAGAGTATTTGCTCTGTGAGATGCCCAAGTTTTCTTGTAAGTTCTTTAGCTATGTTGTATGTGGGGGTCCCTGGTAACGATACAATTGGATGGAGTGGTATGTCGGGCTTGTGTATTTTGGGGCATCTGTAGAAGCGTAGGATGATGGGTCCGCTGCTTTTCATCCGTCTCTGTTCTTCTTTAGTGATTTGACCTTTCTTGGTTAGGTCATTGAGGATTCTTTTGACCTGGTTGTCCAGTTTCTGTATCGGATTGGTGTTTACTGGGGTGTAGGTTTCTTTGTCCTCAAGTAAATCTTTGGCTTTTTGTATATATTGTGATCTGTCCATAATGACGGTGGTGCGGCCTTTGTCTGCTGGAAGGATGATGATGTTTTGGTCCATCTTTAGGGTTTTGACAGCTGCTCTGTCTTCTGCTTTCAGTTGGTTCTGTTTCCATGTCCTTCTGGTTTGTGGTATGATTATCTGTCTTACATTCTCTTGGGTTTCTGTAGTAAGTCCTGTAGTTTTCAATGCTGCTTCGAAAGCTGAAAATAATTCTAATTTATTTGCATCCTCTGTGTTATAATTGAGGCCTCTCTGCAAGATACTGTGTTCTGTAGTGGATAATGGGCGGCTTATGTCCTGCCTGTGTTGGTGGGGGTGTTGTACTCTCCTTGGTAGTACATTTATATACCATTCATAAGAGACAATAGAAAAGCCAGAAGACCAGAACACCTCTTTGCCAGCAATCAACAACAAGATAGGCAAAGATTAACAGCAAGATTAGCAGCAGAGGAGCAATCAAACAACACAATAGACCCTAATCAAGGAACTATTAACTCAGTCAATCAACCAAACAGCAAACAACAACCCAATCAAAGTACTACCAAGGAGAGAACAACACCCCCACCAACACAAGCAGGACAAGCCATGGTATATAAACAGAGAGCAAGTTCCACTCCCTTTTTTCACTGAAGACATTGCCTAGCCTGGCAATGAAACATCTGCAAGAAATGCACCAAGGACTCCACAGTTCAACCCTGAGCTACAAATATTCTCTTCGATATAGAAATATATAAAGAGGTGAGAAAGCTATTATAAAAACAACGAAAACATGCAAAATGAAAGCATGAACAAAACAAGATAGCCACATGGGAAAACTCGTCTGAGCAAAACTACATATTTGGAGGCTATATAGGCATGCTAAAACTCTAGCCAGCCTTCAGATTGGTTAGATATCATTTTAAATACTAAGGCACAACCAGTATTATGCTTTTCATCATTGTTATTATCATTGTGAATAATTTTAATGCTGGAAAATAAATGCCATTAGTAGTAATTAGACACAGTTATTTGTCTATAGGAGGCAGTCCTCCATATGGCATGCTAATCTACTTATCTACATACTTGCATTTACATAATTTGATTTCTCTATACTTGTTTATTACATAATTGGGCCTAATCTACGAGGAAGCAGAATGAGGTGCTACAGCTGACTACACTGTGTCTGCCTGCAGATACTGGGGATCATTTTAAATGCTCCTTGGTGTTTTTAAAAAAGTCAAAGGCTAGCACATTAGAGAGAAAGGTTTATAACTGTCCGCTGCTTGAGACGAAATGAGGTTTCCTTGTGGGTTTTTTTTTAATGCAAGGGAATGTTTTAAAAATCTTCACTAATCTGAAGTGGCCCATTCTTTTCCTTTCACCCAAATAGAAGACACAACAAAGACTACATTTTAAAAAGACCTGGGCAAATAAATATGCTAATCATGGTGAAAGGTTGCAACTTTGTGCCAACTGTAACTAAACAGGAAAGGAATTCCACAATCAGAGGATCTGTATTAAATTGCCACAGCTGGGATCCCATAATGCACATACCTTTCATAATTAGCACTTAGATATCAAAGACATCCAGTTTGGTGTAGTGGTTAAGGCATCAGGCTAGAAACCAGAAGACTGTGAGTTCTAGTCCCACCTGAGGCACGAAGCCAGCTGTGTGATCTTGGGCCAGTCACTCTCTCTCAGCCCTAGGAAGGAGGCCATGACAAACCACTTCTGAAAAACCTTGCCAAGAAAACTGCAGGGACAAGTCCAGGCAGTCGCCAGGAGTCAACAATGACTTGAAAGCACCAAAATGAATGAATGAATGAATGAATGAATGAATGAATGAATGAATGAATGAAGCAATACCTCCCTCCCACCACCACCACAAAAAATCCAGATATGAGCACACTCCTTAAACTTAGACATTTATTTGGGATCCAAGTCAACAAGAACATTCGAGGCACCTTTGCTTTAGTACAAGACCACCTTTCCTAAGCTGTAGCCTGTTCCTTACTATCTAAGCCCAAATAATACATGGGAGGCTAATCAACCCAGAAATCATAGCTTTAAAGTTTTGTTTTATAAAACTTGACCATGTTGCCCTTTGTGTAATAGATGCTGAAAAAGAATGTAGAGAAGGAAGAAAGAGACATTCAAAAGTAAAATCAATTGCTATTCTTTTAACAAGCCATCAATGTGCACCCCGCAGTATGTTGGAGTTGTCTTCTATTTGGGCAATAATAGAGCACATTTCCACCAGAATGTGGTAATTGTAAGAAAAATGGAAGGAAAATAAAGTTGGGAATTGTTTGTATATTCTTGCACATATTGCAGCCAAGATCTCTGGCAATGAGAAATGGTCACCACACTTTAAAGATAGAGAACACTATTGTAGCAAAAGCAAATAATCCCAAGAACAGCACTTTACTTTTCTGCCTAGCAGAATCAATAGCATGGTAGCATGATTAAGTTGCCAGGGTCCCAAAATGAGTAGTGGCTCCATGCTTTAACAGTATTGTTATTTCCAATTCTGGAGAATATTGAATAAGATCTATTTGCATTTCCCAGTCCTTCCAGGACCACTAAGTATGCCAAACCTGACTACTACAAAATATTGCAAAAGACCAAATGGCACAATTTTTTAAGAAGAAAGGAAATATACTCAAAGAGAACTGAACCTTTTCCTGTCTTCGATGATGCTGTTAGAAGACATTGAGAATCAGCTATGCTTCTAAAATCATCATGTCCTCGGGGTTGGGGGCTAATCAGTGGCATAAATACAGTCAAGGTAGAGCTGGAAGATGCCTTGTTAAAAAATCAGACTGGGTTGTGGTCTGTTGGAGGGCTGATGCACATTGGGGCAGAAGGTGGGCAATGATGCTAGGGCAGGGGTCGGCAAACTTTTTTCTGCCAGGAGCCATTTTGACATTTATAACATTTATAACATCACTCGAGGGACAGGGGGCGGGGTTTGAGGGTGGGAGCCAATCGCGTGGAAGGGGGCGGGGTTTGCGGGCGGGAGCCAATTGCGTGGAAGGGGGCGGGGGAGGTTTGGAAGAAGGAGAAGGGAAAGAGGCTCAACTGCTCCAGTCGCCATGCACACCATGCCCGCTGCCGACGTAGGGATTTGGAAAGCGGAGGGAGGGAATTGGGAAGCGCGCACGCTGGTTCGTGGGGAAGAGAGCTAGAGGAGCGGAGCGACGTTAGTGAAATGACCTGGGGGAGAGAGGGCGGCGGGGAAGTTGTCCGTGCGCTGTACCTGGGGGAAGCGGCCCGAGCTCAGGGCTGATTCCTGGCTACCTTCCTGCAGGAATGTAGGATTGATATAGGAGCCGGGGCATCAAGCTTTGTGCACGGGGACTCGCTTCCCCCAAGGAGCTTCTCACTGGGGTAAGAATAGGATGGACGCGGGAGGGTTTGTGCGTATAAGCGGTGGGGCTGCCCCCGCCACGTCCGCCACTGCACCTGCCGCTGCCACAGCCGCCATGCCCGCCTCCGCACCTGCCCCCGCCATGCCCACCATGCCTGCCGCCACACTGGCTGCCATGCCCAGCATGCTCGCTGCCACGCCCAGCATGCCTGCCATTGCGCCTGCCCCTGCCACGTCCGCTGCCGCGCCTGTCCCCGCCACGCCTGCCTGTGCGCACCCGCACGTGATATTTTATGGAAGAGCCACACTCAAGGGGCCAAAGAGCCGCATGTGGCTCGCGAGCCGCGGTTTGCCGACCCTTGTGCTAGGGGAACTGTGGGGAGTGTGGCAGCCACCCTATGTGCATATTACCTAGGGTAATCACTAGATGCCAGCAAAGAGATATGGAAAACTAACTCTTTGCTGCCATCTAGTGCCATTCAGATTTTTGCAGCCTATATCTATGCAACCTATTGGCTCTGCCCCATCCCTGTGAGAGCTGCAACTATTGCCATTACTTATCAAAAGTAGCTTGTGTATTCAAATCCTATGTACCAGAAGAGGTCTACTTCCTCAAAGATAGCCATTAATGTAGTCTCAAATGACTAATGTTGGGCTAGGGAAAGGACATCTGAGAGGTTTGCCTTAGCGTCAAGAGAACTCTACTTACAACCATGGGACTGATTGTTGTTAGGAATTTCAGCATGCATGGAGGGTGTGGCAGAATACTTGACACTGGCTTTTATAGAGAGGACAAGCTCTTATGGAGAGCAGGTAGCCTCAAGTAGGGTCAGAAAAACAGCAGCAGCCTACCCTTCTTTTGCATTACTTTGGTCCTTCTAAAGCAGAAAGAGAATTATTCTTTTTCAGACTAAATGAATCACTTCAGGGAACATGATGGGAAGTCACTTTTAAGAGGCCTCTCATATATTTCCATATAATGATGTGATATAATTTGCGTAACTGAAGCAATATGGAGTGATTCATTGTTTTACATACAATGAATCATTCAAGAGAAAAGAAGGAAGGAAGGAAGGAAGGAAGGAAGGAAGGAAGGAAGGAAGGAAGGAAGGAAGGAAGGAAGGAAGGAAGGAAGGAAGGAAGGAAGGAAAGAAGGGGTTTGCATAAACATGTGACTTAAGAAATTAGATATGAGAATACCTAGATATACTCTTTTTTCCTTACCTGACTGCATGTGATGGAGAGATGCATCTCCATACCTAGATTGCTGCAACTAGTCATGTAAACCTGGATCAAGAGAAAGGAGTGCTGACTTCATTGCCATGGCCCTTCTTTTCCTTTTCCTTTCTTTCCAGAAAACAGTTTTGTACACTTCACACTAAGCATTTCTGAAGGGGTGAACAATATTTCAGTGTATGGAGCCCATATTTAACATTTGGAGGAAAGAGTAAAGGATGCATATGACTGATACCATGTCATGCCCATGGGCATAGGTAGTATTTTCTGGTTTTGGTTTTGGGGTTTTTTTTCCTGGATTTGGTGGAGGATTTTTTTTTGTTTGTTTGTCCCTCCCTCCCTTTGTTCCTTGTTCCTGTGATGACTCTGACTTCAATGTCCCAATAAACACTTCTCCATGCAATTCAATTGAAATGCAGAATAAGCTTTATTAAGGATACATGTAAATCAAAGCATGCTCAAAGATCCGAATGATGGTTTCCCACCAAACAGTCAAACTTAGCTCTCCCCCTTCACGCCAATCTTTTCATGCCCATGATGTCAGTGTCCGTTAGTTTCCCACTCCAAGCAAGCCCCCACCACACTCGTGCAGGTGGACGACCTTGGCACTCAGCACAACAGTCTCTGGCAGTCTGGCGCGGCTCCTGGAATGCGCTCCCCCTCCCATCATGTTCGAAGCTGACACGTATCATTTCAGTACATGGCAGGATTCACACCAGAACCATGACAGTTCCTTCTGCTTATGGACCAACTCTAAATGGCATATATTCCCAAACAAAATAAGAATATTTCTTAATTTTTTAAAAAATATATTTTATTATTTAAAAAAATTACAATAAACAATTTAACATACAAAACATATACTACAAACATACAAATACATTTATACATATAAATAGAAAAAGAGGAGAGTAAGAAAAATCAAAATTTTGATAGATTTAAAAAGACTTCCTACTATCCATCCGAAGAATCAAGATACATATCTAAATTATCTTTTCTAAATTGTTATCAAATTATATATCTGCTATTTCTATTAACATTTTATATTATATAATTAATTGGATATTTTGTGTTCTTCTAATATAATCAAAAAAAGGTTTCCAAGTCTGTTTATATTCGTCTATATTTTTCCCATGAATCTGATCACAATTAATGGAGAAGAAATGGAAGTTGTCAATGATTTCATTCTACTTGGATCAATGATCAATGCCAAGGGAAGTAGTAATCAAGAAATCAGACCGCATATCGCGCTGGGAAAATCTGCCATCCAAGACCTATCTAAGGTTTTCAGAAGTAAACAGACAGCAAGTTCCACTCCCTTTTCGCACTGAAGATGTTGCCTAGCCTGGCAATGAAACGTCTGCATGAAAACAACAAGGCTCAGAGAGCACCAAAGACTCCCCAGTTCAACCCTGAGCTACAAATATTCTCTTCGATTGGTAAAGATGTCAGTCGAAAAACAAAGGTGCGTCTGACTCACGCTATGGTTTTTTCAATTGCCACATATGCCTGTGAAACTTGGACATTAAAAAAGGAAGATAGAAGAAGAATTGATGCATTTGAATTGTGGTGTTGGTGAAGTTTACTGAAAGTACCATGGGCTGCCAGAAGAACAAACAAATCAGTTTTAGAAGAAATAAATCCAAAATATTCACTAGAGGTGAGGATAACTAGGCTTAGACTCTTATGTTTTGGGCACATTGTCAGGAAAGACCGATTGCTTGAAAAGGATATCATGTTTGGTAAAGTTGAGGGCCAGCACAAAAGAGGAAGACCTTCAACGCAATGGATTGACACAATTACTGCAACAATGGATGCAAACATTGGAACAGTCAGGCAATTGGTGCAAGGCCATTTAGCATTTCGTTCTATTATACATAGGGTCACTATGAGTCATAAACGACTCAACAGCAACTAACAACAACAACAATTGTCTCTTATGAATGGTATGTAAATGTTGTTTACCTCTATGTGTCTGTTTATGGCTTTGTCTGAGTGCCAAGCTTCCAGGAATTCTCTAGCGTTTTTTGGATTTGGCTTGGTTTAAGATGCTCACAGTTTCCCTGTTGAAAGTATGGTTGAGTCTGTCCATGTGTTGTGAGATTAAGGAGTTTTTGTCAATGCCTTGAAATTTGTTTTCCACTCAAAAGCATTAATTGTAAACAAACTGCCTTCTAACTATCCCTTATGTCTAGTGTTTGTATGCTGCCTTAATGAAAATTCAGAGTACACAACACCAAGAATTCAACATTTTCATCTTATTTTCCAATATTCTGTGTTTCTTTTGGAATGAAAATGATTTCTCAGGTTGCACTGAATTCAGATACAAAATAAAGTGGAAGGGTAGCAATTTTTTAGTATATATTTTTAAATATATATAATGGTTGATCTTGTTTTAATGAATCTTTAAATATATATGGTTGATCTTGTTTTAATAAATTTTCTTTCAGCCTTATTTGTACTCACCTATCCAGTATGAAATCACCTGGTTATTTTTACCTAGGTCTTCATTAAAATTTGGAGCTGGGCATTAGAATCCCTATCATTTCTTCAGTCCAATTTAGATTTTTACTTGTATATATAGGCAAATAGGGAGGTAATTGCTTCCACCCTCTGAGTCACCTTTTAATTTTGAATTTTGTTCTTTTTTGTTGTTCAGTCATTTAGTCGTGTCTTCCACTTTTTTTGTATTTGTCACTGATTAATGGAACTCTAGATTCTAGTTGTTTAAAAAACAATCAAAGTCACTCACACACATCTGAAATCTGCCCATCCTAGGAAAGATAATATTGTACTAAGTTAAATGAACTAGTGATCTGACTCATGGCAACATAGCTACTTTGTCTGCCTATAGTTGCTGATAAAAGTCACTCTTTCAAGAGCAGTTTAATATTAGTTTTCTTTAGGTCTGCTGACTACGTTAAAAAAAAGATGATTTGAGCAGTCTGTTCTTTTAGCAAGGGATGCTTTATAAAGAGAATAGTACAGTGCTTTCTAAAGTGCCGCAGTTGGCGACACATCAACAGCGGCAGTGGCGGTGCGGGCGGTGGCGGGGGAGTGCATGGCAGTGGTGCGGGGGGCGTGCGGGGGCGGCAGTGTGCATGGTGGCGGCAGCGGCGGCAGCCTCTGCTAAAACACGGAAGCGCTGATGGCGTGCCGCCGCTGCCGTGCACGCCCCCGCTGCCGCTTCTGGGTTGTGTGGCGACACACCAGACTGTGTGTTGCAACACACTAAAGTGTCGAGACACACTGTTTGGAAAGCTGTGGAATAGTAAATACATGCATTCAACATACAGTATATCTCCTGGAGTATCTCAACACCCAAAGTAGACCCAGCATTTTTGGATCATTTATTTATTATTTATTAAATTTATTTATTTTTTATTTAATTGTTTATTTAAATTTATATACCGCCAAATCCCAACAACTCAGAGCAACTTATTTATTAAATTTAAATCATGTAGGAAGATTGCAGCAAAGAAACATTTCTCCATTTTGCTCTTATTTGCCTTTGGGGTACTTTTTAACTGATTTGCAACTCATATTCAGGTAACAGGCTTCTGCATGAAAATGCTCAGCCTTAAGATTTTCTTCAGAGATTTTGCTCTATGTCCTCCCATAAATTGAAATGAGATGGGTTCTTTTTATTTATGACACCAAATTTATGCAACTGCTTTCCTAACTTAGCATTATCTCTATTTTCTTTTGGTGCCATAGGAATCAGTTTTATTTGCCCCGGCTTTTTAAATAAATACTGGATTTTTCCACCTAAGTGATGGTTTAGTATTGCTTTAGCTCTGGAAGTGTCTGACTGTTTAACTTGATATTGGAGAATATGTAGGCTGACCATATTTCCTTTAGACAAAAACGGGACATTGGGATGGAAAAAACGGGACAGGGGTCCGCGCCCCCCGGGTCCACGCAATTGGCTCCTGCCTGCAAACCCACCCCCGATCCGCGTGATTGGCTCCCGCCTGCAAACTCCGCCCCCTAGTCCGTGTGATTGGCTCCCGCCTGCAAACTCTGCCCCCTGGTCCGTGCGATTGGCTCCCACCTGCAAACCCCACCTCCTGGTCCACGCGATTGGCTCCTGCCTGCAAACACCGCCCCCTTCCGTGCGATTGGCTCCCGCCAGCAAACCCTGCCCCCGGTCCACCCAATTGGCTCCCGCCTGCAAACCCCGCCCCCCGTTATGCGCAATTGGCTCCCGCCTGCAAACCCCGCCCCCCGTTATGCGCGATTGGCTCCTGCCTGCAAACCCCGCCCCCCCAGTTCGTAGAAAAATTGTCTTCCATGAAACTGGTCCCTCGTGCCAAAAAGTTTGGGTACCCCTGCTTAAACAGATTACTGTTTATATAAAAAGACTTGCGATCACCCACAAGGTCTGGGTCAAGGTTCCCTTTTGCAATAGGGTGAGACTGGAAATATATATATTGACTGTCAAAGGGAACCTTGACCCAGACCTTGCCCTGCTGCCAATTGGTCCTATATTTCTAGTCTTGCCATATTGTCAAAGTTTGACAATACGGCAAGACTAGAAATATAGGACAAGGTCTAACTAAGGCACACTGGAGTTTGATATCCTAAGATGTTATGGACTGCAGATCTCATCAGCTCCGTCTATTCAGGCGGGAAGGGGCGCCCAGCCCACCGTGGCCCCAACGGTAGACTGTGCCTGTCCAGAGGGGTTCTCCCGCCAGCACCAGCTCCAGCACCGCAGACGCGAACATCGCCTCCCCCGCGCCTGTTCCGAAGGGACAGAACAGGATGTAGCCGGCCCCACCGCCATCCTGCGTACCTCCAGCGAGGGCTGGCATCACCAGCAGCAGCAGCAGCTCCAGGAGGCAGAGGCAGCTCCATACCCGGAGGGGCTGCATCCCACCGCGTAGCTCGGCGGTTCCCCGGCCAACCGGTTCCCTGGATTGCTCTGGCTGGGACGGCTCCTCCTGCCCGGTGTGGACAGGTGGTGAGAGCGCTCTCCTCCCATCCCAGGGCCCGCTGCTGCTACCGGGCTGGAGGAGCTCAGAGCGCCATGCCGGGAGACTTCCTGCCGTTCCTCGCTCAGTCCTCCCAGGGACCCGGGACAGCTCAGCTCAGCAGTGCTGCTGAAAGAGGAACTTCTCCGCCTGGCCGGAAGTTTGGAAAGGGTGTGTGAGTGCACATAAGCTAGGCTGGCTGCCAGGGTGGAGGGACTGGGGGCCGTGAGGCTCGGCTCGGCTGCAAGAGCGGTGGCGAGGCGAGGCGGCAAGACTGGAGCGCATGAATCGGGCAAAAGCGGCGGAGAGCCCAGTGGATTCCAGGGGGGAAGGCTGAGTGGGCGTTTGGACGCCGGCTTCTTCACAGCGAGGCAAGGCTTGGCAGCGGAACTCCCGGCAGAGAGGCAGGGATGGGATTCAGGGACCAGATCTTTGGTCAGGAGGCAAGGCTCAGGGTCAGGACTCACCACTGCAGGGCTTCGGAGCATGCGGCACCAACAGGATCAGGTAAGGAGGCAGGAATGGGGTGGACTGTGGTGCTAGTTCTGACGATGGGCTCGCACATGGCGAAACAACCGGGCTTCCAGGGCAGCGCAGAAGACCGGTGTAGACAGGTGTCTCCGGCAGCGCATGTTGGCTGTGCTGCCCCTTTTATTATTCGCATTTCGCGCCGTTTGTGCGTCTTGGCCAATTGGGCCTCGCACTGCTCGGCCCGCCTCTCCACCCTCCTTTGCTGTGCGCTGATAGGCAGGAGGGCTTCATTTTCCAGGCTGTCTCCCAAAACAGGACAATACTGAGATTTTTGTCAAAAAGACGGTATGGTTCAAAAATGCTAAAATAACGGGACTGTCCCGTTCAAAACGGGACGTATGGTCACCCTAAGAATATGAAAATATAAAATCAACTGTGGCTAGTCATTATCACAGTCACCATAATTTGTGGTTAATTCTCTTGTTAAGTTGCCCCAAAGAACTTGTGCTATAGCCCAGCCAATAAATTATATTGTATACATAAATGTATGTATAAATAAGTAAAGTTTAAATTGCAGTAGTGATGTTGTTCTCTACTGTGATTTACTATTGTGCTCTCATTGTCATTTTGCTTTTTATATATTATTCATTACCATTTATTTTGATTCATGGGTTTTATATAAGCTAGCCTAGGAGCCTTCTTGACTGAAGAATGGTGTAAAATGTAATCAGTTAACTAATCCTTCTTGATATGTATAACATGTTTTCGTCAAAATGCCTTCTGCATGTATTTTTTTAATCAGTAAATGAAGTAAAACAGCTATTTATCAACACACTGAAATGAAATATTATCTTCCTTACTTGCCTCACTTTGCCATGCAGCATAAGAAAATAGAAATACCATAAGGGAAAAACCTTTTATCCCCTTGCCCTTTAAAGATTCAGAATATATCCCTTTTGTGTTCCACCAAATTAAATTCATCTGTATCCAGGGCATCTTGACATAGGTCAGAGAGAGTAGGCTAGATGTGGTGAGGGTCAAGCATTTGATTCTAAATTTAGAAAACATGCTGCACTGCACAATGAACATTTCTATCAAAGCAGCATGGATGGGGTTTACAATTCTCTGATTCCTTAACCTGGCTGACATTTTGTTTATATACTTCGAAAGTGAAATACTGATATTATATGGAAAGCAGATCTCCCTCCAAACACCCTTGGAAAAATAAAGGTCTACAGTTTATGCAGCAGCATTAATGTTGTCTCATTCATTCATTTCAACTCAAGTGTACAAAGATAGGGACATGCTGTCCTGTTCTGACTAAGACTGACATGGAAGCATTACTGGAATTAACTTTATTTACACAGTTACACAAGCAGCCCAGTTTATACTACCCTCTTCTTCCCCTGCAGGCTGGATAGCAACAAGTCCGGGTGACACTCCTGGTCCAACAGGGAGGACCAAAGGGTTTGCAGGCTCTGTGGTCGAAGCTGCAGCCGACGGCGATCCGGAGGTGGCAGACAAGGTAACAGCAGGCGTGGAGCTAGCTTGGCTGGTGGGGCTTTGGGTAGACCGGGGCCCAACGAAGGCAGCCCACTGGTAACCGGCGTCGGCTGGGCTCAGCTGAGGATCTTGGCTGGTGGGGGTATGGGTAGACCGGGGCCCGACGAAAGCAGCCCACTGATAACTGGCGTCGGCTGGACTCAGTTGAGGGCTGGTTACATTCCTGATAGAAGGAGACCCCGAGGCGACACTTGGAAGCAGTGGCATGGGCGGAAACTGTTCAGGTTCGGAGATTAGCGGGGAATCCGGGGCGCAGGCAGTCACGGAATGGGCAGGCAATGCAGCGGCGCTTACCCCGGTGGTGGCCTCTTCCGCAGGGGACAAGGAGTGCTCCGAGCGACGTCCGGGATCTGGAGGTTCGCTGGGCAAAGGTGCGGTGGCAGGAGGCAGCTTGGCTCTCGGCGACAACAGGTAGGTGGATCTATCTCCTAGATCGGGTTCCTCCATGGCGATCAGGCTGGTTGCTGGGATTAGCTCGGTACAAGGTTCTTGGCTAGGCTCGGTTCAGTTAGTCCACATGGCAGGAGGATCAGTCACGGGCAAGGGTCCATGTCGCGGGTAGGATCGGTCACGGGCAAGGGTCCATGTCGTGGGTAGGATCGGTTGTCTCTGGCAACCGAGGTTCGTCGCATCGGTCTTTTATTTCGATTTTCGCGCCGTTGGGGAGCAGGGGCCAATCGAGCTTCGCATTGCTCGGCTCGCCTTTCTGCTCTTCTCTGGCATGCGCTGATTGGTGGAGGCGTCCTTCCTTCTGAGCCTCTGCCAATCAGCGTCTCCGTTTCTTCCTTCGGGTTCGTGCCAAGCCTGCTGCTTCCGGAGACTGGCTCCTCTTCCGACTCAGAGTCCAGCATGTCGGCTGGCAGCCAGGTGAGTGGTCTGAACATCACACATGCCTCTTTTGCAATGTACTGAGAAATTCTTGCAGAGAGAGGAAATTGGTAGGTTGATTTATAGATTGTTAGTATGAAATCACTGAACTGAAGTTGTAAGGCTTTTATTTTTAATTGTTCCCATATTCATCTTTCAAGAAGGAAGTTTCCCATGCCTATCTTATGTCTTACAGTAAGAATAGACAAGTTCTACTAGGTTTAGGACTGGGACTGACCTCACTGAGGGTTGTTGGCCAGTAATGTTGGGCAGGGGTTGAATAACAGAAGGGGTGGTGCTGAAATTTTTAGTCTAAGGCAAGTGTAGAAATGGGAACAATTCACCTCCCAGAATCCTCTTACCCTTTCTTACCCCTACTTTTGCAAAGAAAGATAAAGATCATACCACCAACATTCAGTCAATTCAGTCAAATTTCAGCCACATGATGCCATGGTGCTGGAAGGGTCAGATGGAGTGCTGGCTGAGGGATTGCTTACCTAAGCCAGATTTCTCAATCCTTCAGATAAGTCAATGATAAAGTACTTGAACCTTCTGAATGAATCAAGACTCAAGAAGTGAACAGAAGTAGCCAGCTGAACATTCGGGGGGTTCCAAGCTCTAAAAAGGGGAACAAGTAAAGGAATTTTCATGTTACTCCAGTGAGTAAGGTAAAAAGGTAAAGGTTCCCCCCGCACATTTGTGCAGTCATGTCCGACTCTAGGGGCCGGTGCTCATCTCCGTTTGTTAGCCGAAGAGCCAGCGCTGTCCGAAGACGCTTCCACGGTCATGTGGCCACATGACATGCGCGGAACGCTGTTACCTACCCACCAAAGTGGTACTTATTAATCTACTTGCATTTGCATACTTTCAAATTGCTAGGTTGGCAAGAGCTGGAGCTAGTGCGGGAGCTCACTCCGCACGCAGGGCTAGGGATTTGAACCTCCGAACTTGCGATCTTCCGATCGACAAGCCTGGTGTCTTACCCGCTGAGCCACCATGCCCCTACTCCAGTGAGTAGGACTGCCTAAATCTTTTGAATATGAACAACGTCTACTACTCAGAAGTGGCATGTAACTTTTTGTAATTATTAACCATGAATATAAATTTAAAATTTATATATATATATATATATATATATATATATATATATATTCATTTATATTAATAAATATTCAGAGAAAACAATCTGAAATAACTGAACACTGGATCCAATCAGAAGTTCAATTTTTGTTTCTGTTTTACCAAGAACATTTCACATTTCTATTTCCTTGGTCCTTTTTTGTAAAGTTGTGGCTGATATTGCTGTCACTTTCTGGTGACTGTGCCCCCCCCCCCCTTTATCTTGATACCTTTTCCTGCAATATTGACATAAAGGCTTATAACAAAATGTAAGCCGTATTCCCCTTTGCTGTCCTACTGAAATCTTCCTCACTCAAGCTGTCTGATTAAGAGAGAGCTGTGCCTTTTTCCTTATATGAAATCCCTGTTGTATGACCTCTAGTGGACAAGCCCAGAAGTTTTTTAATCTGGACACTCCAGAGAAGTGACAGTTACAATATGCTGTCATGATAGGTAAGACTTTCTCTGGTTGAGAACAAACCCTGGTGACAACACAGGCACTTCTACATAGCTTTCTTGGAAGCAATAGTCCCTTCTTTTGGAAGGTGTTTACTTCCCAGTCTAGCCTCCTGGGATTTTCTGATGATCTCTCATCCATGTCCTAACCGGATCAAACCCTATTTAGCTTTCTCTGATAATTGGCTAGAATAGATACTGCCCCTTGCTATGGGCAGCAAAATACTTCCTTACCATTTTCTCTGTTCTACATATTGCCTGAATTAAAGTCTGATGGGAATCTCGTACAAGCCAATAGTACTTAGATTAATTCCCCACAGTCATGAAGCTCACCGGATAACCACCCTCCTTATCTCTAAACCTACTGGATTGTTGTAGGATGAAGAAGAGGACTTAAATCCTGTTTACCACTTTGAACTCCTTAGAAAAAAGGCAGAATATAAAAGTATTTGAAAAACAAATACAGACTGGAAAATTATGAAAAGCACAACATATTTTTATAAGACGCAAGGCTTGTCGATCGGAAGATCGCAGGTTCGAATCCCTAGCCCTGCGTGCGGAGTGAGCTCCCGCACTAGCCCCAGCTCTTGCCAACCTAGCAATTT
Source organism: Charina bottae (assembly GCA_023362775.1). Lineage (NCBI taxonomy): Eukaryota > Metazoa > Chordata > Lepidosauria > Squamata > Charinaidae > Charina > Charina bottae. The sequence goes on from JALMGJ010000001.1 coordinate 172,286,030, forward strand.
GGAAGCATGCAAATGCAAGTAGATTAATAGGTACCACTTCAGTGGGTAGGTAACAGCGTTCCGCGCATGTCATGAGGCCACATGACCGTGGAAGCGTCTTCGGACAACGCTGGCTCTTCGGCTAACAAACGGAGATGTGCACTGGCCCCTAGAGTCGGACACGACTGCACAAATGTGCGGGGGGAACCTTTACCTTTACCTTATAGAGAATACATTGCTTTCTATGTAGGCTATGTGATGCAGTGGAGTCAATTCATGGATAGGGAAAAAACAGATGTTAACAGCTGTTCTTCCTTGAAATTTATATACCTTTGGCTTTTATTCTCAACATAGCCTTGTTTTCTTCTTCACCAATGATTGCCAGGAATGCATATGTTGGAATCAAAAAGAGTTGGTAGCATTCATCAGAAGATTCAATACACCTATTGTTTTCCAGTGTTCATTTGGGAAAATCTTTACATTTACTTTTTGTATGCGTGTATATATTTTTTTTAATTTCTCTTCTTGTTACTTTTTTTCTAAGAAAAAAGAGTCATTATTGAAATTATTATTATTATTATTTTAAATTAATTGGCATATAATATTTTAAAATGGTAAAAAAAAAATTTAAACTCTTACAATAGTATGTCCTGGAAAAAAATAATTTGAGGAAACAGATGGCAAACTTAAATATGATGGTGAAATTCTCTGATTGCTTTAATTTAGTGGCATTCATTTTTCAAACTGAAAACTATTAAATTTACTTTAGTCTTCATTTGCCCTATGTAGGAGACACTAATTTATCCTGGGATTTAAACTGATATAGGAGATTAAAAATGCAGAGTTTCACCAGTTTATCATGAATGAGAATTACAGATCTTGCATCTGTTTTGATGCTATGGTTAACAGGGGAATGTAGTTATGAATTATCGACCATCCAGAGAATACTCAATATAATGGAAGAGACTGACCCCAAATAGCAAAATCAACATCTATTCCTGTGTATGCATAGAAATATTTTTTGTCTACCAGGTTTTCTCTGGATCCAAATGGATTTAAGCAGAGAATTCCAATTTACAGTATCTGCTATAATTTCAACAGTGTAAAATTAGCAGAAATTAAACTTGTTTTTAGTAAAATGGTAATCATTAAAAATGTTATCACCACTGACTGTGTACATTATTTCTTGGAACATAAGCCAGATGTAGACTAAAATATATCTTGAAAACTAATCAGTTTTTCATCAGTCATATGGCATTCGTCTGACATTTTGCATTCAGCTCTTCTGTATGTTTCCTGAAATACAATATCTATTATTATATATTTACAAACACACACAGTATGCTTGCAAAAGAAAAAGAAAATTATTAGTTTTTCACTTAGAAAGGATAGAATTCAATATATATTCAGTTGCCTCAGGAAGAAATATTAAATGCTGTTTAAAAGCAGGGGGGAAGATTTTGGTATTGATATCTGCTTGATTGAAATTAACAATAAATGGTAAAAACAGAGAAATTGATCTATCTAGTTAGCTAGATAGTTAGCTATCTCCTTTTGGATAAATGCCTACCATTTCTTAATGATTTCATGATTTGGGACAATTTCAGACATAGCCTTTAAAATAAATATTATTTTAATCAACAAACTAATTATTTCCTGTATTCTTGCTAATATATTTTAAAGAAAAACCATACATTTAATATGTCATAGTACACAAGCACATCTCATATGATCATATCCCAAAATCAAATATGTAATGAACTCATAAATTCGTAACAAATAATTCCCCCTGTAACTGCATTGTTGTAACTATAAGTCTAATCTTTTAGAACAGTAGTATATGAGTCTTTGATACATTTTCAAACATTTTTAACTGTCCCTTAAGGACACAGAATCCAGTTTCTTAAAGGGTTTTTGTTCTGTTTTCTTTAATGTTGCTTCTCTTTACATAAGCATTATGTAAACATGCTTATTAAATTATTAAACATAATTGTGTAAACATAAGCATAATTATGTGGATATTACTATCAGGATTAAATCCCAGATCTCATAAAACCACTCATTCATTGTTGGTACTGGAAATCATTCACACATTTAATGTTATTGCAACAGTTAACAAGTTCCATTATAAATGAAGAGGGGTGAATTTAAAACTAATCATTTCAACAAAGAACGATACCATTTTTTTCTCTGAAAAGCATTCATCATTTCATCTGTCCACCACTTTTGTGTGAAGTTAATCTTTTCCATATTCTATGCTCAGCTAATCATTATGCTGTGGTATCAAATTAGAATAATGAAAAACTTCAAAATGGTTTTCACTTAAATTAACAGAAGAGAAATGAGCAGTTCATTTTGTAAATGTAATTTCCAAAGATCTTCAACAATTCTAGGGGTTTTTTTCCCCCAGTCTCAAAGGATAGATGATGTAGCAGGTCTGGCAGGATTTTAATCTCCTACTTGGGGTATTTGTGTCTCAAAAGGAGTTCATTTAAACTAACACAAAAGGCAAATCCTACTGACCTCCCACTTATCAGAAGGGGAAGACTGACAGAACTCTCCTCCATTTCATCCATGCTTCTGGGCTACTGAGAGGAAGCTGCAAAGCCAGCAAGATAGAATTTCCCTTAGAGGACCTGCGTGATCAGGCACCAGGAAAAGGGTAAGCAGAAGTTCTTTGCAATGGGGGAATGGAGCCACAGCATCTCAACCAAAACAGAACAGAACAAAAAGCAGAGTTTTCCAGTGGTTTCAATGCATTGCAAGAAAGCCAGAATGAAATCAGTTTTGCTCTCCAATACTGCTATTGTTCTCATGGGAATATAGAGGTCCAGAATGATTGCAATCTGCTGCGGTATCCTCATGTACAGTACATCTGCCCTTTCTCACAATTGTGACAAATATAAGACAGTAACATTAGCTGAATAAAGATCATAAATCCTAAAGGTCATAAAATTAACTTCAGAGTGGTTGTCAAGGTGTTCAAAGCTGAAAAACCTGGTGTCATCAGCTGTCATGCATTGTGGATGCTGCAAACTCACTGGAAGCTATGGACCCTGGGACTTCGCTGGGTTTAAAGAGTTGAACGGCAGTCTGCTCACCACTAGAGGATGCTGTACAGGAGCAACAGTAATTAAACAGCAGGCTGGAACAAACTCACTCTTACTGAGCTGAGAAATACTTGCAGAGTAAATCCTTGACATCCTTTGGTTACCTTGCAGGTATAGGGTGATTGAGGGGTCTTGGCTCAGTGAAAAAAAGATAGAGACTGGTGAAAAAGCTAAGGCAGAGCTCTCTTCCTAAACCCTATACAGGTTGTCCTTGCTTAACAACCACAACCACTCATTCAGCAACCATTCAAACTTGTGACAGCGCTGAACAAGTGGTACTTACAACTGGTTCTGAAAGTTCTGGCCATCGCAGTGTTCCCACGGTAACATGGTTGCCATTTGCAACATTCTTTGCCAGCTTCCTACGAGCAAAGTCAATGGGGAAGCCAGCAGGAGGTGGCAAATGGCAACCACGTGATGTCCTCGCGTAACGACCCATGGTGATTCACTTAACGACAGCAACCGGGAAGTGCCAGAATTGACATGACATCACGCTTTATGACTGCATCACTTAGTGATGGAAATTCCAGTCCCAATTGCTGTTGTTAAGTGAGGACTACCTGTATGTCAAAAAAGTGTGTTCTATACAGCTTCCCAAAACATAAAGATCAATGGCCATTTTTATATGTATGTGTCATGGAGTGATAAAGTTAAGGCTTATCTACTGTAGATATGAGCTCTAAAGAACATAACTGACTGGAAGCCAGCTGGGTGACCTTGGGCCAGTCACTCTCTCTCAGCCCAACTCACCTCACAGGGTTGTTGTTGTGGGGAAAATAGGAGGAAGAAGGAGTATTAGGTATGTTCCCCGCCTTGAGTTATTTATAAAAATAATAAAGGCGGGATAAAATTAAATAAATAAAATAAATAAAAATAAATAAATACTCATTCTTTCATAAACAATAGGTGTGCTCAATTGGCAGACAGGTTGACAGGATGAAATCCAGCAGTGGCCTTTTTTTTCTTTTTTCTTTTTCTTTTGCTTAGGCTGACCATATTTCCTTGAGACAAAAACGGGACATTGGGATGGCAAAACGGGACAGGGTCTTATGCTGCAATGCCGGCCTCCGAACCCCACCCCCAGTCTGCGCGATTGACTCCTGCCTGCAAACCCTGCCCCCCCGGTCCGTGTGACCTTTAATGACATCAAAATTCATGGTATCTAAAGCTTGTTCAGTGTCGGCAGGCTGCTGTAAGTTGACATAGGTGTAGCCTAGTGAGCGCCGGGTGATCATGTCCCAGCAGACGCAGATGGAGACGATGGGCCCAGCGGGGCTGAACTTCTCATAGAGCATGGCCTTGGTGACATTGGGGTGCAGGTCACCCACATAGAGCGAGGCCATCGGGTAGCTGGGGGTGCTGGGGTTCATGCTGGCAGGGGGACGGAGAGGGGGAAGAGGCGGCTGGGTAGATTTGCAAGCGCCGAGGAGGCCGCAATGGGCCGGTGGGTTCTAAACTCAACAGCTTGGTGGCAGGGTTGTGCTTGAGTGCTCGGGGCTGCTGGCGGGAGGAGGAGCCAATGGTCCTGCTGCTGCTGGCAGCTCTTCTTGCTGCTGCTGCATGGATGGAGGTGGTTTGGGCAGGTCTCATCTTGGCTGAGCCGGGTCCAGGACTTTGCTTCACTTCACCAGGTTATTTTATACTAAACTAGCCAGTTACAGGTGGGGGCGGGTGGTAAGGCGAGGGATTTTTAAAAAATATTTTTTCGGATTTTAATTTTTTTTTTAATTTTTAAAGGTTTTTTTTTTCTTCTAGTAGTAAATGGTGCAGCAGAGCTGGTGTGTCCGGGGAAGGCTGGAGCACATACACTGTGCACACAGCACCGTCATCGGCCGGGGGACAAGGGGCGGGGATGGAGGGGATGGAGGCCCACCACTGCCCCATCCCCCTCGGGCTTGGCCAAGGGAGGGAGGAGGGTCACTGCTGCTGCCACTGCCGCAGAGCAAGAGAAGCAGGAGCTGGCCGCGCTGGAGGGCTTCAGCCGCACCACTCTGCCCCTTGCCGCCCATGGGGCTGCGGGAGCTCCCACAGCCCAGCAGGTGGCAAGGTGCAGCTGAAGCCCCCCAGCGCGGCTGGCTCCTGCCGAGGATGGAGGCCCACCACTGCCCCGGCCCCCTCAAGCTTGGCCAAGGGAGGGAGGAGAGTCGCTGCTGCTGCTGCTGCTGCCACCACTGCCGTGTAGGAGAAGCAGGAGCCAGCTGCACTGGGGGGCTTCGGCCACACCACCTCTTGCCGCCTGCCGGGCTGCGGGAGCTCCCGCAGCCCGTCAGGTGGCAAGGGGTGGTGTGGTGCGGCTGATGCCCCCCAGCGCAGCTGGCTCCTGCCGAGGACAGAGGCCCACCACTGCCCCGGCCCCCTCGAGCTTGGCCGAGGGAGGGAGGAGAGTCATTGCTGCCGCCGCCACCACCACCAATGAGCAGGAAAAGCAGGAGGCGGGCAGCAGCGCAGCGTGATGAGGTTGTGATGTCTCCCAGGAGAGTTGTGGTGGTGGCGGGGAGAGGGATGGTTCTGTTAAAGTTATTTGGTAAAGTTATGCTATGTAGAATCAAACGCATGGCATTTTCTTCACTATGAATCTGGCCAGAAAGTGGAAATTTCCAAGCATTTCTGCTGTAAGAGTAAACAACAGGTGCCCTTCTAGCCAAAACAAACCGTTATCAGTATTTTTCCCAGGAGAACTGAATCTCGAGGGAAAGCCAATGTGCAACACTGCCATCGTGTGAGGCTTTATAGTAAGTACAATTGTTACCAAAATGTTAGGCCGAAAGAGGTGCCTGGCCCATTTTAACCAATCAGAATTCTGAGCCATGGGTATATTTCAGCTATGAACCATGGGTATTCATTCTCACTTATGTTTTTCCTATGCTTTCTTTATGTAGACTGCTATCTACATGTACTTTTGTATCTGAACTGTAACTATGCCTGGTCTTTGCACAGACCATGATGTTTTCTTTCCATTCTGGTGATGGAACTCTGCTTATGCTTTGATTTTTCCTTTTTGCAATAATGCACTATACATCCATTATTGCCTTATGCTATCAATAAAGATATTGTTAGCCTTACAACACGTTGTTTGGATTACTTCAAGCCTGAAACCCCAAAGGCCACCATCATCTATCAGGTTACGGGCCCAGGCTGGATGGATCGCTGTTTGCTGTGCTGGATCTGGCTGTAACAATGGGGTTTGTTTTTTAAGGCTGCATTTTGGAGTAAACGTGTTTGTTTTTCTTTGAGTGGTCAGCATGGCTGCTGCTGCAGGGCTAACCAGTCTGCCCTTTGAGCGTTTGAATGGCACAAACTATCGCACCTGGTGTGTGAAGATCAAGTCTTTCTTCCTAAAAGAAGGTTTGTGGAAGTATGTGAAAGACGCACCTCCAGCTGGTGTTATTACTGAAGAAGTGCAGTTGTGTTTGGATCGTGCGTATGGCAACTTGATTCTGGGATTGGAATCATCACAGCTACTGCATATCAGCAATCTGGACACTGCACATGCATGTTGGGAAGCTCTTAAAGCCCTTTATTCCAAGCAAACCTCTGCTGCCATTGTTGGTCTATCACGTCAGCTTTACAATTTGAAGCTGCAGCCCGGTGGAAACGTGATGACCCACCTCCATAAACTCAAGACTTTGTTTCTTGAACTTGAGGAGTGGGATGTTGTGATCCCTGATACCCAGAGAGCTTGTGTTATCCTGTCAAGCCTGGACAAGAGCTTTGACATGCTCATCGAGGCAACTCAGACGTTGAGGCCCCAAGACCTAACTGTGGATTATCTTACAAATTGGCTGCAAGAAATCCAGCAAGCTCGTGACCTAGAGAAAATACAGGGTAAGCCATCTGTTGCTGTTCCTGAGGCTTCTGCACAGCGTTTTCCAGCTGGAACAGAGGCTGCGTGTGCTGTAAGGAGATGTTTCCGGTGCAACTCGACCCAACACTTCATGAGAGACTGTCCCCAGCCACCTCGCCCAGCCAGTGGAGCCAGTGGAAAGAGGTTCGTGCGAAAGAAGGGGAAGCAAGCGCCTAGACAACGTACCCAGGTGTCTGCTTTGCTCACGGCTGTGAGTAGACGTTCCCCAGAGACTTGGCTTTTGGACTCAGCCTGTAGCCAAATCATTGTGAACAATGAACGGTTGTTGTTATCAAAAAGCAAGCCTAAAATCCAACAGGTTGCTCTGGCTGATTGATCTATGGCTGATGTGTCCTTTCAGGGTGAAGTATACATTCCTTGTTTGGGGATAAATGTGCAAAATGTGTTATGTGTTCCTACACTTGACTTTTCCCTCCTTAGCGTTCCAGCCCTGGTGAAGTCTGGTTATACTGTTGTGTTCAAGGGTACTGGATGTTCTATTGAAAAAGATGGAATTGAATGTGCTAGGGGGAGGTTAGTGAATCAATTATATGAAATGCTTCCTAAGCAGGGGATTGTGTCAGGAAATTGTATTTGGCAAGGGTTAAAAAGAGTCCTACGTTACCTTAAAGGCACAGCTGATTTTTGCCTTAAAGTGTCAGCTACTAAAGCTGAAATGCCTGTGATTTATGCTGACAGCTCATTTGCAGAAGAGGGAGACAGAAAGTCTGTGAGTGGCTTTGTTTGTTTGTTTGCAAATACACCCATTGCCTGGAGAGCAAGAAAACAAAATGCAATAGCCGTTTCCACGTGTGAGGCCGAATTCGCGGCCCTCAGTGAGGCAATCAATGAAATATACTGGTTAAAACAATTGTTTGTAGATCTTTCTGTAGATATAACCTTACCAATGACAGTGTATGAAGACTCCCAGGCCTGTCTTTCACTTGCAGTTTTGGAACTGAGCAAGTCAATTTACTGTGTTCAAAATACAGAAAACACATAAGGTTTTTTTTCTTTTGCTGAAAATACAATTATAATCAATCAGTCCAATGACTTCAAATTTGCAATAGGCAAAAAAATAAAGCAAATTTGTCACAAGTTATACAGATATGGTGACATTCGAACATCAGAACAAACAGTTTCAGGAGCGCCAAAAATGATGGCTATTCTAATAACATTCCTAGCAGCCAGTGCAGACTGTGATTGTGGCTTCAGTTTAATGAACATTCTAAAAACCAAATTACAGAATTGTTTACAACTAAATCATCTGGACGTGCTGATGCATATTAAGAAAATTATCAGTTCGATGGATTATCTGGACAGTGTTTATTTTGCATGAGCAAATGCCAAAAATTTCAGGGAAAAACTAAAAGATATATTATACTTTTCTCTCTACCATCTTTCACCAGGCCCATTTAATAGCTGTAGAACAGACTAGCAGACTAGCATGTCTCCACTGTACCTTATTATAGCTTGAAATACATGAATTATCATGCTGTAAAATTATTTTCATTTGAAATTAAGAAAATGGGTTTTAGAAGTCTCCATGTTATTTGCATTCACTTGGAATGAACTCTGGTTCCAAAAATTGTCTGAAGTTGCAGGGCTCAAGTGGATGAAATACAGTACATACAACCCTTTACTATGATAGAACTCTAGAACTACTTATTAGTTGTGGACCTTCCTAGATGATTTGGAATGGAGAAGAGGATGAGTTCATGATATCCATCCCATCTTAACTGAATTAAAATCTGTTCTCTGATTTGGAACTTGCCCTCCCCACTAATGAGAGCATCGCCCTAAGAGAAAATGCTATAAAAAGAAGGGTAAGAAGAAGGAGGTAGAAAACATATATTTTTCTAAAATGTTCTAAATGTTCTGGTTATCTAAAGGACCATTTGTCTTCTGTGGCTTCTTCCTGGCCTGTACAATCATGGAAAATCAGCATGCTTCAGGTCCTATCTATTAAGCAGTGTCACCGGATGGGACCTAGGAAGCATGCCTTCTATCACGGCACCTGCTCTCTGAAACACCATTTTCTCCAAGATACTTCTGGCCCCCAACCTGCCTAGGTTCAAAGAGCTCTGAAAACCTGGCTCTTTCCCCAGGCCTGGGGTTAGAGTGGGTGGCAGATCCTGTGTGTTTGTCTTTAATGGTTATTTTTCCTCTGGAATTGTTAATGTAATGTATTTTTTTTTTACTGTACCCCTCCCAAAGTCTTTGCAGATTTGTAACTTATAACTTTTTAAAAATAAAGTAAAGTAAAGTAAAAATAAAATAAAACAAATAATAAAATAAAATAAAATAAAATAAAATAAAATAAAATAAAATAAAATAATAAAATAAAAAATAAAATAAAATAAAATAAAATAAAATAAAATAAAATAATAAAATAAAATAAAATAAAATAAAATAAAACAAATAATAAAATAAAATAAAATAAAATAATAAAATAAAATAAAATAAAATAAAATAAAATAAAATAAAATAATAAAATAAAATAAAATAAAATAAAATAAAATAAAATAAAATAAAATAAATAAAATAAAATAAAATAAAATAAAATAAAATATAAAATAAAATATAAAATATAAAATATAAAATAAAATAAAATAAAATAAAATAAAATAAATAAAATAAAATAAAATAATAAAATAAAAAATAAAATAAAAAAATAAAATAAAATAAAATAAAATAAAATAAAATAAAATAAAATAAAATAAAATAAAATAAAATAAAATAAAATAAAATAAAATAAGGATTAGTTGAAATGTATGAGCTACCAGGGAAAAGAGGAAGATGGAAAGGGAATGATTCTGAAGTCAAAACAGTGGATTTAATCCACATTATACGAAATTCATATCACTTAAAATATATGATCATTAACTTCCTGCCTCTCTGAACTCTTGGCTGTGAAGGTTATTATAATTAGAATGTTGTTGCAGTCAGAATAGTACCACAAGAAACCACACCAAAGGGTTGGAAAGATTTTTGCTTTAAGTAATTAATGCTGCTGAATTCATGTTGTCATGCTGAATGGTGAAGATCTATATGATAAGTATTTTTTAACATGGTAGAACTCATTTCAAGTAGGCTATCCTTGCTTAATAAGTCAGAGTTCGAAGTGTTAAATCTATGGGATGTCTGAAAAATCCATTTTCCATAAACATAGATTTGGTGAATTTCTTCATGAGTTTTGAAAGTAATAACTATGAGGCCTGTCACTGTGAGATAGGTGCATAAAAAGAATAAAAAAACTAATTCCAATGAGTCAAAGCTTTGAAGCTAATTTAAATACTTCAAAGTTGGCAATAATAGGCAGAGAAAACAGAGTATACTATTGTAGCCATAAACATTTAGAAACATGTCAGCAGTAAGAGTGCTCCAAGCACTGTTGACAGCCCTAAAAACATCTGTTGAACTCTGTAGGCAACTATTATACAGTGTAATCTAGAGCAAATTGCCATGGAAATCAATCTAGTTAATTTTTAAGTAGAATTTCACATCAGGTCAAAGTCAAGCTACATCTTACAGCTGTCATAGACATGTTGTTAAAAGCCAAGTACTTGTAGTACATTCTTCACATATTAATACATAGTAAGTGTAGCTAATCTAAGGTTCTGGGGTTCCATGAACCCCCAAGATCCCTTTTTGGTATCAGAGTTTCGTGTACTTTTGAGGTGGAAACACTAGAAATAGTAGTAGACTTTACATGGTTTAAAATTCAAAGAAGGATCCCCAAATTTCCCAAATCCAGAAAAAAGAAGAGAAAATATTGTCCCCTCCCCCTTTGCACCATTACCCTGCCTATTGTGGCCCTTAAACCCATATCCAATGTTAAGCTGGGCCTCCTGCCCCCCAAAAGATGTTTATCTTTAATGGATCAAGCATCATAGAGTGCAGCTTCATTATATTGGACAGTAACCCATGACCATTCATATTATTAACTGTGGAAATGGAGCTGTGGTAGGTTTGTTTGTTTGTTTGTTTGTTTATTATTAGTTTGATTTATTTAGCCCCTTGCTCAACACATGACTCAGAGTGGCATCAGTAATCAATCTACAATCAATTCCATATAAAAACAGCACAATGAACAAATTTTAAAAAATGACAACATAAGGAAATACAGTGCCACAAAAATTCATACCACTCCCTGGCCTGGGGAAACAGCCAGGATTTTAATGCTTTTCAAAAGGCAGGCAGGGTCAAGACCTACACAATCTCAGGGAGGATGCAGTTCCAGAGAACAGGAACAGCAACAGAGAAGGCACACTTCTGGGTCCCACCAGATGGCATTGCCTAAGCAACAGGGACTGAAGCATGCGGACCCTGTCAGTTCTTAACAGAAGGGTAGAAATAAGTGTAGATAGTTGGTACCACAAATAACCTGACCCTGTGCCATGAAGGCTTTATAGATGAGAATCAGCTCCTTGAATTGCACCTGGAAGCTCACTGGTAACCGTACATCTTGCAAAGTAGAGGTGTTGTAAGAGCTTACCAAGTTATACCCATAACTACCCATGACGCTGTATTCTGGACCAGCTGCAGCTTCCAAGTGGTTATCAAGGGTATCCCCATGTAGAGCACATTGAAGTAATCCAATTGCAAGATGTCCAAGGTATGAGTGAGTGTAAGAAAGGCCTCCTGATCCAGAAGCAGGCACAGTTGGTGCACAAGGTAGAGCTACTCAAAGTCCCTCTGAGCCACAGCCACCATCTAGTCTTTGAGCAAGAGCAATGAGCCTAGGAGGATCCCCAAATTGTAGACCAGATGTATTTGGGGGAGTGTGACTCCATCCAGAACCAAAGATAGAAAATCCACATCCAGGTGGCCCCAGAGTCTCACAAGTCTGTTCTTCTCTATTTAGGTTCCTACAGATTCCAGACACCAAAAAAGAGCCATGATGGCATTACTAAACTAGTTAAACTAGGGGGAATTGGAATTGTCACTGTCAGTGGCATATATGAAGTTAGTTGCCTTCAGGTTAAGGGCTGGTGATCATGGGATGAAGAAGAGGTCTGTGTCTCTTTCTGCTGCCACAATCTAATGGGACTTGAACCTAGAAATCTACCTTATATCATTAGTCAGACCACTATTTTGTAACAGGCTGAATGGTAATGATGCTCCAGCCTTTTTTCCAGCCTTGAGAAATTCCTGGATTGCACCTCATATTCATTTCATCAAAAGCATTTCCTCTGAACCTCAAAGGAAGCTTGATACAGTGAAGTCTGCAGAGGAATCTTGCCACTGAACAGCCAAATGTCATCAATCTTTTCTTTCTGTGCTTGAATGTATCCCTACTTCAGAAGAAAAAAAAGTGTAAGAAATTTTAAGTTTATATTTGGGGCCAAGTCATCCTAGATGTCACAGCAAAAATAACCTTTCTTTGGACATGAAGAACTATGCCAGTGACTTTTTCAAATTTGACAGGCTATAAATTATTTTTAGTGGACGGTGTGGTGGTGTAATGGTTAAGACTACCAACTGTTGAATGAAAGGATGGCAGGTCAGCAGTTTGAGACCCAGAAGCACCGCGTAACAGGGTGAGCTCCCATTCCCGCCCAGCTCCTGCCAACCTAGCAGTTCGAAAGCACATAAAAATGCAAGTAGATAAATAGGTACCACTCCGGTGGGAAGGTAACAGCGTCCTGTGCGCCTCGGCATTTAGTCATGCTGGCCACATGACCACGGAAGTGTCTATGGACAACACTGGCTCCCTCGGCCGAGAATCAGAGATTTATTTTATTAAAAATAAATAAAAATAAATAAAAATCAGAGATGAGTGCCGCCCCCTAGAGCCGGATACGACTGGAAGGGGAAACCTTACCTTACCTTACCTTACTAAAATATCTTTATAGGACCCAGTAACCCAAATCTGCTCTTTGTCCCCTGTCAGAGCATAGCTCTGTGTAAACCCCATTTCTGAATTCCCAAATTTAGATGTTTTCATGATAAATGACACAGTCATATATTTATAAATAAGGAGAATACTAATGCTACTGTTTAATATTTTTTAGTGCCAGCAGGGGCTAAATACTATACAGTCCCTTCTGTGGAATTGCCTCCTTTCAGGTTGTTCTTCCACTCTCACACCTCATTAGCAACTGAAGTGCAGATATAACACCTTCCCTGAAGAGAGGAACATATGCTGGAACAACATCTCCCATGGAAGGAGATATGTACGTATATTCTCATTTGGGCATTAAAGACTGACTCATGGTTCTCTCTATATCTGCAAATGTCATTTGTATCCAAGGCCATTTCTAGATGGGTAATTCTAGTTACGGGTAATTTCATACCTACATTTATTTGTATCTTCCAGCTCTAAATCTTTGGGTCCATCTGCTTTGTAATCCCATTTCAATGGCTCTCATGTCTCATGTTGACATTTTGCCTCAGAATTTTTAGAACATTCTCAAATAGAAACTTTCAGGATCAGTTTAATAGAAATAAATAAATCTAGATTTCACAACACTAGTAGTAAAAGACAGAAAATAAGAAAGGAAGGAAATTAAAAGGTGTTCTAGTATCATCATCATCTCTCCAGAGAACATTGAGAACTCTATTTCCTGAATACCATTTCCTGTTCCATTTTTTTTAATTACAATTCCCAGAAATCTCTGGCAAAACAAGTATAACAGGAGGGATTCCATCACATTACAATAGAGAGAGTAGGAAAGCAGGCCCTGAGCATTGGCAATCCTGCCTGGTTGTGATAAGAACTGTATAATATAGATTGGATGCTCCAGTTTGCTTGTTTTTTTGCTTACTTTCTTTAAGCTTTTCCATTTTCTTTTTCTTAGGTTGGAACCTTGAATTTGTTTGTTTTCTCTTGTTCTGTAACCTGCTCAGGAGTCTCTTTTAATTAAAAAAGCAGAGAAAATGCTTTTTAATGAATAGAGCGAAGGCCAAGCTGCATTGCCAATGGGCCCCTGGGCGAGTCTTTAACTTCACCATACTGCTGCCCTGACATGGACCTTGTTGTTCAGTCGTTCAGTCGTGTCCGACTCTTCGTGACCTCATGGACCATAGCACGCCAGGCCTTCCTGTCCTCCACTGTCTCTCGGAGATTACTCAAATTCATGTTCATTACATCGGTGATGCTATCTAACCATCTCATCCTCTGCCGTCCCCTTCTCCTTTTGCCCTCAGTCTTTCCCAGCATCTAATGAGTACCAATTACTTTCCCCACACATATGGTTATTTTCTGGAGGAGCAATGATCATGTTTTTGTACTGGGATCAGAGCCTCTGCTCCAACTTGGTCACTCATCATGTAAGATTATTCAGATTAAAACGTGTTCTAATATCATCATCATCATCACCATAATCTCTCCAGAGAACATTGAGAACTGTATTTCCTGAATGGCATGGAGGTGGCAAGGGATTTCTTACCATGTCCTGTTCCATATTTTTTAAAAATCTTCAACCATTGTCAAGCCACTGCATTTTAGGTAAATTAACATGGAAGGCTACTAGCGTCCAGGCCAGGCTTAGCACATTCAAGTACTCATCTACTTGGCAACAGGAAGAGGGAATTACAGGAACAAGCCAAAGCTGTGATGGCAGCAATCAAGGCCAGGCATTGGGTTCAAAGATTGAAGGCTTGGTGGGATCAGGGATGGTCTGGACCTTTAGCAGTTTCCCAGTCTTGTAGGCCTTCCATCATCCCAATAATATAATGAAGATATATGTAGATGTAATGTCAATATACTCCATAAAAGCTATTACTTTTTTCCAAATTAACCTCTATAGGTCTTTCAGAATTTTTTATGCAAAGTATAATTCTCAGTTGAAGTAAAATCTAGTCTAGTAAGTGCCTGCTGCTGGGTGCAGGAGGGTGCACAAGGGTGCGCAAGGGGCCAGTGCAATGTGGTGCAAGCACAGTGGGGCTTGGGGTGGCTCCTGCAGGGTGCATGAGGGTGCACGAGGGGCCGGCATGGCACGGCATGAGCATGGCAGGGCTTGGGGTGGAGAGGCTGCTGCACATGAGGGGCCAGTGCAGTACGGCACAAGTGCGGTGGGGCTTAGGTGCCTGCTGCAGGGTGCATGAGGGTGCGGGAGGGGCTAGTGAGGCATGGCACAAGTGCGGTGGGGCTGGGGGTGGCTGCTGCAAGGTGGGGGAGACTTACCTAAATGACTTGCAACCTTCCTGCTGGCTTCACCATTGACTTTGCTGATATTCATATCAGCCACTTGATTGGCTCAGAAGCAACCTGGGGTCCCCAGGCCCACTGACAAAACCACATCTTCAGGGCCTTCTGGAAAAGGAACAAGGAGGGGGCCAACCTTATCTCTGGGGGAATGATGTTCCAAAGGGAGGGAGTATGTCGATGAAGGTTCTCAGTCATCCAGGTGGAATTGTCTGTAGCTTGAATCATGTCAACTGGATTTCTATTTTCTCAGTGGAAACATTTCGCTCCTTATCCAAGAAGCTTCTTCAGTCTGAGCAAAGTTTGTAAGGGAATCCTTAAATATGTTTCTAGGGTGGCTGTGTGACCTTGCACCTGGGGCTAGGTCATGGTTATTTTGAGATGTTTATTTCTAAGTCCCTTTCTTTCATCCTCCTTTGGATGAGAAAGGGACTTAGAAATAAACATCTCAAAATAACCATGACCTAGCCCCAGGTGCAAGGTCACACAGCCACCCTAGAAACATATTTAAGGATTCCCTTACAAACTTTGCTCAGACTGAAGAAGCTTCTTGGATAAGGAGCGAAACGTTTCCACTGAGAAAATAGAAATCCAGTTGACATGATTCAAGCTACAGACAAAGGGAGGGAGCCACCACAGAGAAGACCCTTTTCCTTGGCCTCACGAGATGTACTTCCCTAACCGAAGGGACCCGCAACATACCCTGCCTCCCCGCTCTGGTGGCCTGGGTTGATGTAACTGGGGAAAGGCGGTCCTGCAAATTACCTGGCCCCAAGCCATGTAGGGCTTTAAAGGTGATAACCAGCACCTTGAATTGGACCCGGAAGCAAATCGGCAACCAATGGAGCTCCCGCAAAGGAGGTGACACATGCGCAAATCTAGGCTTGTGCAAAACTATGCGGGCCACTGCATTTTGAACCAACTGAAGCTTCCGGATACTCTTCAATGGCAGCCCCATGTAGAGTACATTACAGTAATCCAAATGGGAGGTGACTAGGGCGTGGTGATGTGAGACGGGCATGTTGGTTCAGGAATGGGCATAGCTGGCACGCAACACACAGTTAAACAAAAAAAAGATAAAGTCAAGAACGAATACAACAGTGAGTGGCCTGTAATATAAAAAGAATACATTGAAGTGGTTTGGTCATTTAGAGAGGATGAATGAGGATCAAATTGCAACACACATACATGAAGGAAGAGGAAATAGTTGACAGGAAGAAGAGAATGCGAAAATCATGGTTGGATTGAGTTGATGAGGTCCTCAAAAGAGACATGTGAGTTTAAAGAACAAAAATTAAGGTATGAAACATTGTACGAATGTGGTGGAAGCTGGGTTGGTTTGCAGGAATAGAAAGATATGGAGAAGTACGATGAATGTTGTTGGTATAAAATAGTTTTAGCTATATTTCCCTTTTTTTCTTAATTTTCTTTGGGTTACAATTTATTTGTAATATCATTGCAAACTTTTTTCTTTTGCATAATGTTCCAAAGGAAATAACCTGGTGGGTGAGTATGTAGCTCTATTTTTTTCCAAACAGTATTCTAAACGTAGTATAAGCCGATAAGACAGAATATATTTTTTCATGCTTTTTCTGCCAGAAATTGTACTTTTCTGAGCAAGGGAAAAAAATTCAGATGGAACCTTGTGAGCATACTCTGCACCAAGGGAACTTAGTGAAGAAATAAGCCTTGACCCAGAGCTGAAAGGGTAAATAGACAGCATTCGCCAATGTGTCTGCTGACCATAACCCCTCAGCAACCAGATGTGCAACATGCACGAGGAAGAAGCTCCTAAATTTGCTTAACACACTTGATACCTTTCCTGTGTACTGTGTCCTAATTTGGAATACAAAAAAAAAAACCTCTAATGTTGCATGCCATGTAAGGATGCCCAAAGAAACTAGTGAAAAAAGCACTCTGAATATAGTCCAGGTCTGTCAAACATTGCTAATATAACAATTAGAGAGTCCCTGGGAGATGGGCGGTGATAGAAATTTGAATAATAAATAAATACAATTATTAAAATAGGTTAAGGGTTCAACTGGAGCCATTATTTCTAGCTTATGTATTCTTCAGCCTTCATACAGTTACCACTAGATGGCACCAGAATAGTCTGTTAAAATTGTTAATTGTAACTGTCAATAGCATTAATAGGCCTGTGCAAGGCTGCTTTGGTTCACCTTGAGGAGGAGCTTCACCTCAAAGGCATGAAACAAAATGTGCCTTTCGGGTACCTGCAAAAGCTGGAAGAGGTTTCTGCAAGGAAAAACCTTGTCCGCCTATTGCAAGCATTGGAAAAGGCTGTGAAGGAGGCAGACAAAGCTAAGCAAAATGGCCACCTTCCTCTTAGGCGTGAGGGGTTTGTGTTGCTTCAGGAAGCAGCTTCAGGGGGTACTTTCCTTCATAGAATCATGGAAGTTGCTATCGGTTACCTATTTCATCATAGCACTCAGTAAGTGAGCCATGAGGCAAGGTAACTCCAACACCATCAATAATGGCTTGTGGTAGCCCATGATCATTTGCCTCCACAGCATAGGCAGCAGCCTTGAGAGCATCCCAAATCTCCTTGCATCCCTCAAAGGCAGGTGCTGTATCCCAGAATTCATCCCGCTTGCTCCTTAGTTGCCCATCCGACATTGGGTAATCGCTCTTCCACTTGGGGTGACCCTTTTTTAGAGGTTCATTACGGCCTGCTCGCTTGTGCAGGTTTCCTGAGGTGATCGGCCCCTCTCTGCATTGTCTTCCCACACAGCTGCCCATGGCCGCAGCCCCAGGGTGCAACTTCGAAGGACCTACGTGCCTGAGCCCAGCTCAGGGCTCTCTCACTCCACGTGAGGCAGGATCCCAGTTTGCCCTGCGGACGCACAAACTTTGTGAGGCGCGGTTGGGCCTTTTTCCTCCACAGTTTAGATCCTCAGGTTTTCCTTGCAAAAAAGGAAGCCCACAAAGAGGCTCCGTATTGCTTAAGCGAGATCCACACTAGCCAGGCCCAGGGACTCTAATATTCATTACAGTACTACAACCACCACTACACAGAGACCCAGGGCTCTGAGCCGGGAAGAGTCCCGCGGCCTTGAACCTTCATTGAAGCAAAGCGGCTCCTTCACATTCTGCCCAGACCTAAGAAGTCATGATGGGCACAATATACATGACCAGACAGACATTGTTGTTTTTTTTCAGATTTTGTCATATATTTTATATGTCATATATTTTATAGGCATCATTTGACTGAATCATGGCCCAGGACTTATTTTAAAATTTTATTTTATTTAATTTTGGATTAAACATTGGAGATCAGATTCGTCCCCTCCATGCAGGCCTTTTGGAAGTTGTTAATGTTGGAATTAAACAGGTTTTCAGCTCAGCATGTCTCACACAAACATGAAGGAGGGGATTCTATGTTAAGCCTAACCCTACTGCTTGTGTGGGAGGTGTCTGAGTCAATTGACTTCCTGTCTCCCCTTTTCCCCCCTCTCTCTCTCCTTGGACCTCCACGAGGGAGGGAGGTTTTTTACCTTCTCTCTCCTCGTGGCTCATACTTGCATCCAGCAGGGCCACATGCGTGGGTCTGGTCAGAACAACTCGCTTGCACGCATGGGACCGTTTCAACAATGAAACTGCTTGTGACAAGATCTGCAAATAAAATGTAAGCAATCTTTATTTTTCTTTTTACATTGACTAAATGTGTGAAGAGTGTTTATTTCTCTGAACTAAAAAGATAAGCCTTCTGTGCAAGTTGATTGCTGGACGCTTCTACTCTGCTAAACTAAATAAAATGCTGCTTGGGTTTTCTGTTACTAACATTTCAGAACCCAACAGTTAAACTCTGAATTATTATGGAGAGCATTTTCATGATGGTGTTGATTTAATTGATTGCACCTTGTTTATGATTTTTACTGGTTCTCGTTGATTTGGTATTCTATGTATATGTTTAAATTGTCATTTCCTTGTACTGACTGTAAGCTGCCAAGAGACAATTGATTATGGCAGGATATGTATTCAATAAACAAACAAACAGAATCTAAAAAACTGTCCTGGGACTTCAAAGATTTCAGTAATGGGGAAGGTCCTCACACTGCACCATTATAGAAATTAGTCACTGAGGGAATGTCTAACACAGTGTTTCTCAACCTTGGCCACTTGAAGATGGCTGGCTGGCATGGCTGGGTGGGGAATTCTGGGAGGTGAAGTCCACACATCTTCAAGTGGCCAAAGCTGAGAAACACTGGTCTAACAGAACATTCACGAAAGAGAAGGAATGGCATATTTCCCATATCCCCAGCTTCCAATGATGTCTCCTTACAAAATCCTCAAGCTCTGGTAAATTACCACCAAATCCTCTCTCATCTTTACCCAGCTGTAGAATTCAAAACCATGTGAGCTAATTTATTTATTGCATCTCAGATTCTCAGTATTTTCTTAGAGTAATAAAAACAAGAGTAGGACTCTTTAGGAATATTTAGGCTTTATTTCTGAACTGGCAATTAATGAAAGCAGGAATTGTGTTTAAAAAAGGATATAATTGTTTGCATATTTTAATAAAATTAAAATTCAGATCATACCAACATACCTTATAGAGACCAACCACCGAAATGAATGCTATATTCTGATATTATAATTATAGTACATGCGGAGGACATCTTCCAGACTGATTTTTAAAAGGAATGTCAAACAACTCAGCAGTTATGTCATTTAACATCCTTGCAACTAGAGATGCAAACATGTTCTTACTTAGTATGGTTGCCCATTTTTTAAAATCCAAAAATACTTTTGGTATATGTCTTTTACTTAGCAAAAGATGTTCCACATAGCAAACAGAAATCACAAAATAGAACCTTTCCTGTCCCTTTGTTCCTATGCCAGGAAATATCTCCCTTCCGGAGTGTTACCCATTTTATGGACCTTCAAAGGTGTGTCATCTCCATCCATATGATGGTGGCATACTGTACCTTGCATCACAGCAACAATAATAGTTTTTCCAGACCTAACAGGTTTGAATATACTGATTTAATCAGCCACCAGGTGGCAGTAATAATACATTTAGGCCACTATTTATGGTCTATGGCTGAAAATCCTGCAGATGATGCCATGGTTCCCTCCAAAAGTACAGTATAAATCCAAACACCTCCTCACTCAAGACTGCCTGTGATTTAGTGTGATTTTTTTTCTCAATGAAAACACAGCATAGGGAAAATTCCAGCCATTGTCCAAATACAGCCATGGTGGAGTTCTTCCCAAGTGCCCCTTTCACAGGCGCTCCTTACTCACAGATATAGAAGAAGAAGAAGAAGAAATTTTAGTCTGATCAGGGAAATCAGCTTTACCCCAATCTCTGCGAGGCTTGTCAGTGGAAGCTATTTCTGAGCCTTCTACCACTTGGCATATATTCAAGAGCAATTTGTTGATGAGGAAAGAAATACTTTCTTCCCTCTACAATTCAGTGAAATTCCCTAAAAACTCGTCTCTACAGTGCAACTGGATTTTAAAAAGAGCTTCTACTGACCTTGGGATGTGTCCTTACCCACTGATGGGGTGCTATTGCCAATAGCCTTGCTCAATCCTTGTGGCAAAAGACATTCTCCTTTACCTATGTGATCCTAGAAAACAACAGAGCCTTTCCAAGCCACTCTTTGAGCTGGAGCCATGAGTCTAAGAGGACCCCCCAATTGTGCACCAGATCTGTTTGAGGCAGTGCAACCACATCCAGAACCAGAAGGTGAAAAGTCCAGATCCAGATGGTCCCAAAATCCACAGCTACTCAGTCTTACAAACTTTGAGTCTGAGTCTTTTCTCCCCAATCCAGCTTCCAGACACCAAAACAGAACTCTAGTGGCATCACTTAGAGGGCCAGGGGGTGAAATGTACAACTGGTAGTATCTAAACCCATGGCAATCGATGACCTCACCCAGCAGTCTCATGTAAATGTCAAACAGGATTGCTAACAAACCCACTGAAGAATAAATATTGGAAATCAATTTCTATGGCAGGCAATAGTTAGATTCTACATCTAGACCAGTGCTTTCCAAAGTTTTCCCGCGGCGACACACCAACCGCCGTTGGTGTGTTGCCGTGGGAAAACCCGGAAGTGCTGCCATTGCGGCAGCGTGCAAAAACCCAGAAGCGCTGCTGCCGCTTTCGGGTTTTTGCATGGCGCCATTGGTGTGTCGCCGCGGGAAAACCCGGAAGCGCTGATGATGATCAGCGCTTCTGGGTTGTGTGGCGACACACCAGACTGTGTGTGGCAACACACTTTTGTGTCGCGACACACAGTTTGGAAAGCTCTGATCTAGACTTTCTTTTGCTTTTCAGGGCTCAGCTCACCAGCACTAAAGAAGCCAGCTTGTTTGCTTGCGGTAAAAAGGGAGTAGGAGTTTTCTCCTGGAATCACTATCATATGCATAGTAAAGGAGGCTCTTCTCTTGAGTCCTTTTTAATAAGAAATTAGGCATTTAAGACATGGGTGTCTGGGACAAACTGTGAAAATGAAACAATGACAAAATATGCATCCCAGTGCAAACCCCATCATTTCATACTGGTGTCGCAAAGACTGTTTGCATTGTGATATCAACACATGCTTTCTGTCACTTGCCTCCCCTCCCTATGGGATCTAGGAAGTTGGCTTTCTCAGGAATGACTTGTAGAATATTTTATAATATTCCTTTTTTATTATTTTTATTAATTAATTCAATTAAATAAATTTTACACAATAAAAACACTACAAGCATAGAAAAAAAGAAAGTAAAGTGATAAGTAATTAAGAAAAAATAGAAGAAACAGAAACAGAAACAGAAACAGGAACAGGAACAGGAAAAGGAAAGGAAAGGAAAGGAAAGGAAAGGAAAGGAAAGGAAAGGAAAGGAAAGGAAAGGAAAGGAAAGGAAAGGAAAGGAAAGGAAAAGAAAGGAAAGGAAAGGAAAGGAAAGGAAAGGAAAGGAAAGGAAAGGAAAGGAAGATATAAAGGAGTGGCTTCCGATTTTCATTGCAACAGTTATAAATGCATTTATATTTTATCCTCTCTCTCTCTCAGGTTACATCATGGCTCCCTTCTTTCCATATTCTACCCGTTCTAATAATCAAACCCATAAATCACAAATTCATTTTTTTCCATTTTCAGCAAAAAGTCCATAAAGGGTTTCCAGTCACTCAAAGTGTAGTTATTGTCTTTTCTCTAATCAAACAAGTCAATTTTGCCATCTCTGCAGAATATTTTATAATATTCCAATAGAATATCTATTTATATATTATATTGCAACATATGCCTCTTGTATATTGCCCTGAGTCCTTAGGATAAGGGGCAGGTTGTACATTACTTGAATAAATTTATTAAATGATAAGTTTGGTCTACATCCAGTTTGGTGTGGTGGTGAAGGCACCAGGCTAGAAACCAGGAGTCTGAGAGTTCTAGTCCCGCCTGAGGCATGAAAGCCAGCTGGGTGACCTTGGGCCAGTCACTCCCTCTCAGCCCAACTTACCTCACAGGGTTGCTGTTGTGGGGAAAATAGGAGGAGGAAGGAGTATTAGGTATGTTCGCCGCCTTGAGTTATTTATAAAAATAATAAAGGCGGGATAAAAAGTTTTTTTTAAAAAAAGTTACATCCTCATATTCACCAAGGTCAGAGAAACACAAAAGGAGGAAGGATAGTTACACTCTTTTTCTTCTTTCCTCCCTTCTGTCACCATGTATGAGTTGAGGTTGAACATATGTGGTGGAGAAGCTTTTACAGCCGTGTGATGTTGAATCCAAAAAGATCAGTGCTGTATATGATGTAGGAAAGCTGTCTAGATATAAATCTGCTGCAGAGGTTTACCCTCCACATAGATGATTTATATGGCAACTAATATGTCACATGTTTGTTCAACTAGGTCTCACAGCTCTGGGTTGCAAATATCCAAACAATCATGAGATGGCAGCAAAAATTAAAGATTTCTCTTTGCTGCTAATTAGTGGATATGCAGATTTTTGCATTCCATATATTTGTTAAATTCCCAAACAATACCTGAACAGAGCTAGTGATCTGTCTAAATCTACCCAGTGAAATTCACCTCTGAGTCTTCCCTTTCTAAACTATATTCTACCCATCCTATCAACCTGTTTTTTTCTGAACATAAAGCTCTAAATCTAGACTAAGAATTTTTCATTCTTCTCTACCACATGGCAATTTAATACAGAAACCCTTTTTTCTCTTTCAAAATCCACATGGATGCCCTATTCCACATTTTCAATGAGGAACAGCTTTCAAATATAGACACTATTCAATTTACCAGAAATACACTATATCAATTTTACAACATCTAAAACAAGAAGCATTGTCGCGGTCATAACTCTCTAAGGTCTTAAAATGAATCCCTGAATAGTTGGCTTGCAATATCCAAAGACCTTAGAGCTAATGTAAAGCTTGGAAAAAATTAGCAGTGATATTGCATTTTATTGTATCAAGCCTTATGTTTACACTGTCGGAATGACATTTTTATATATTTATAACCGCCCAGAGTCTACCACAGTAGAGATGGGCGGGGATAAATCCAATTAATTAATTAATTAATTAATTAATCATGTTATCATACATCTTAAGATTTAAATTGAGCTTCAAATATTATACCTGCTACCCGAGTCCAGTATGGCTAGCTTTTTTGACCATTTCAAATTAACTGCAACACCGAATGCTTGTTTTCTGTAATTCAAAAACCAGAAGTGAAATAAAAACAAGTGACAGCTGTAAATCATGTACTTTTGAAATAGCATCATTATGGGTAGGAGAACTAAGATACTGTATTGAATGTTCACAGTTATGGCTAAAGTTGAATTAGGAAATGTAGCCCTATACAGAATAATTTTGTTAAAAGATGAAAATGGTTTACCGGGTATTGACATAGGCTGTTCAGCAGCTGTTTCTTAAAATACAGACTACATTGCATGTTTCTCACCCCACATATTTCTGCCCACTTTTTATTTCCTAATTCACTACTGGCAAAAGTTTCAAAAAGCCCCTCTCTAAAAGCATTTCAGGCTTGAAAGTGTATTTGGGTTATCTATGGAGAAAACTCATTTCTTTGTTATAAAATTAGGAGTTCTGGCAGCAAATCATAGACAGAAAAAAATACTAGTGATAGCACTGCATGTAGATATCAGGCTTTAAATTAAATTCCTGTTTTAACTGGTACCTTTAAAGAAATCGTTTTCACTTAGGACTTTTCACTTTCTCCATTATTGAATTGAAGGGCTACTCACTAAGGTAGCTTCCTTGTTGTTTGCAGATTCTCTGGATTATGGTAGTCAGTCTAGATTTCTATGGGATTTTATGCTTCTTCTAGTCTCCAGATCCCAAAGGCCAACTTGATTGCTGGAAGTTCCTTATTCCAGATAGAACAGTCTTGTCCTGAGAAGTTCAGTTTCCTGGAATAATATGCACAAGGTATGTGTATTTTCCACAGCTTGCAGCAGAATGGACCTCGTAGCAGCATCTGAAACATCTGTTTAAATGGAACAGTTGAGTAGGGTCAGGGCATTGTAGGATAGGCTGAGTAGAAAATGCTTCCTTTCACTTTTCAAAAAGGAGCCAGGGCACTCCAAATTCATGGAGTTGCTTGTACAATAAAGGGGCTGTGAGCTCAGCAAACCTGGAGTGAAGGACCTATAATTGTTTATCCAAGCCCATTCATTTCTAATGTCCTTGATTCTCTGGAGAGGTTACCAGGACTGGATAGCTTCCATCTTGCGCGGGTCCATGCAGATCCCTCTTGGAGAGATACAATGCCCACAGAAATTTGTGGCGGTGGCTTCAAACTCACATTTCTCCAACTTAGCATACAGGTGACATTCTCAGAGATCTGCAAGACTGCTCGCATATGATGTGTGAGTTCCTTCGGGAGGATGAATAGATCAGAATATCCTCCAGATATATTATACAAATTGATCCATAAAATCCTGGAAGATGTTGTTTATTGGTTGCTGGAAGACTGCAACTGTATTGCATAACCCAAATGGCATCACTGAATATTCAAAGTGGACATATTGGATAAGGAAAGAAATTTTCCATTTTGTCACCTTCTGAGACATGGTGGAAATGGTAAGCCCCACAGGTGTCCAACTTAGTGAAGATGCATGCCTTTCACAAACACTCCAAAAGTTCAGTGATCACAGACAGTTGATATCTATTCCAGAAGGAGTTCTGGCTGAGAGCCAGTAATCATTGAAAAGTCATAGTTCCCTGATTTCTTTTTTACGAACAGCACAGAGGCAACACTAGGTGATGTACAGGGGCAGATTAATCTTCTCTTAAGATTCTTGCTGATGAAATCCCACAAAGCAAACTTTGAATGGGGGTAGATCTGCCCAACTGGAATTTGGCTCCAGGGATCAGGTCAATGGGCAGTTGTAGAACTGCTGAGGTGGTACCTGATCAGCCTTTTGCTCATTGAAGACATCTGCAAAGTTGGGTATGTTTAGCTTGCAAAAGAAAAAAAAACTTAGTGGAGGTATCATAGCCATTGACAAATATCTAAAACATGCAACCAGGACAGATCTGTTCTCTGTTAAAACTGAGGGCAGGACACAGGCCAGTACATATATAAAAATTAATGAGTTGAGATTTAAAAAGATTCAGGCTGAATATTAGGAGAAATTTCCTCATGGTAAGATCGGCTAAGCAATGGAATATTTTGCCTAGAACAGTGGTGGATCTCCCCTCACTGGTTGGTCCCAAATTGTAACGGTATGTGGGAATGACCTTGGGAGACAGGAGGGAGAGCTGCAGACTGGACAACCAGCATGTAAAAGGTGTCTCAGCCTACATGAGGGGGATGGCGTAGGAAATGTTTCAGAAGGGACCCTCCCTAGTTTTCTGGAGTGTAAAAGGAAAGGAGGGGGGAAATACTTTCAGTCTTTCAAGATTCTGTTAATGTAACTTAATAATAAAGATAGAGCTAGTACTCCTGATTGTGCTGCTTGTCTGGACTACCTAACAGGGCTAACACAAACTTTGACAGCCACTTCTCAGAATTGGTTTATTAGATTTTTGTTCTGGGCAAGATGTTGGGTTAGATAGCCTATTATGTCCATCCTACTCATACTTTCTTGATTCTATGACTGCCTTTGTATCTACCTTTGCCTTTGTTTTTGCTGTTTGAATCTGAGATTGCTTAATAGGTCACATTTGGATCATATTTCTGCTCAACACTCTGCCTGTCTATTGTATCTTTGCAGGAACTTTGATTGTTTCATATCCCCAGTTGCCTTCCTGCTTAGCACAATTGATTGGACAAGATGGTACCATGCAGCAGTTTAGGGCCAGAACTTTGCAGTTTTTATCAGGACAGGACAGGACAGGACAGGACAGGACAGGACAGGACAGGACAGATTAGAGCTATCTACTCCACTTGGGAAAACCATAAGTCTGGTTCAAATTCCCCTAGTTTACCTCAGGATTTGATCATTTTTTCTGATTTCCTGGACAGCTAGTCCAACTTAAATATTTATGCTATCAAATGGAGGATTTGTGATCCAAGTGGAATTTGGAAAATAGTAAGAATCCATCCTAAATCCATCCATCCTGGAAGAAAAGGGAAGACAACATCTGCATAGTTGCTAAGAAAACTATGCCTGCAATTCATACAATCTTCACTCCTTCACTCAGAGCTATCTACTCCACTTGGGAAAACCATAAGTCTGGTCCAAATTCCCCTAGTTTACCTCAGGATTTGATCATTTTTTCTGATTTCCTGGACAGCTAGTCCAACTTAAATATTTATGCTATCAAATGGAAGATTTGTGATCCAAGTAAAATTTGGAAAATAGTGATCCAAGTAGAATTTGGAAAATAGTAAGAATCCATCCTAAATCCATCCATCCTGGAAGAAAAGGGAAGACAACGTCTGCATAGTTGCTAAGAAAACTATCAATCGAAGATAAAACTATGCCTGCAATTCATACAATTTTCACTCTTCTATTACAGTATGTTCTTGCTCACTCAGCTCCATAGATTCCTTAGTGCAGCCATTCTGTCTGAGAATCCTGCAGTCCCAGCACATATCAAAAAGGCCAGATTGGGGAAAGGTACTCTAAGGGGCGCGGTGGCTCAGCGGGTAAGACGCCAGGCTTGTCGATCGGAAGGTCGCAAGTTCGGAGGTTCGAATCCCCAGCCCTGCGTGACGGAGTGAGCTCCCGCACTCGCCCCAGCTCTTGCCAACCTAGCAATTCGAAAGCATGCAAATGCAAGTAGATGAATAGGTACCACTTCAGTGGGTAGGTAACAGCGTTCCGCGTGCATCATGCCGGCCACATGACCGTGGAAGCGTCTTTGGACAACGCTGGCTCTTCAGCTAACAAACGGAGATGAGCACCGGCCCCTAGAGTCGGACACGACTGCACAACTGTGCGGGGGGAACCTTTACCTTTTTTTACTCTAACTGCATTATTATTTTGCTAATAATATCCCTGTTACAATATATAAAGAGGTCATGTCATGTTTTCTGGCAGCCTTTTTTTTTCTGCTAATTTGCATGACAGCAATAGTGTTCATGGTGTTCTTTTTACAAGGTTTGTCTCAGTGTCTGGCTATAAGTTCATGCTCTTTCACCAGGATTAAAAATAATGTCAACTCTCTTAATACCCTGCAGATCCTTCAGGTGTCAGTTACTTCTCATTTTGTATAAAAAGGACATTGTGAGGCTTTCCTCTCTCAGCAGGTAATTCCAGCAAGTCTAGGACAGGTAACTTTTCCTCAGATTTACATTGTTTGGCAAATGACAAACTCTTTATAAAACTGCATGCTTTTTAAATATGGTAGTAGTAATAACATTTGCTGCCTCATTTATTGATTATATTCTTTTTTTTAAAAATCATTTCTAGGAATAAAAAGGATGTTCATTGATTACTATTTTTAATTATTCAGGTGTTAACTGGTCCTCTCTTTCATGCATATAAACACAATACTGAACAGATCTCTTGTCCTCTAACTATAATTCTAAAATAATTTTCCTGTTCAAACATGGTAATTGTTGTCTATTTCTAGAGGTCTGTGGAAATGTACACCCCTCTGTTTAAATTTTTCTAAATTCTTGGATTTGAATTACAGGATGAAGGCAACCAGTGTTTATGTTCTGTTATTTTTTTGCTGGAAAATGATTTATTGTGATTCCTGTGAGCTGTCCAATATTACAATAGCTGTGGAGAAAGAAGAATGTGGCTTTTGCATCAGTGTGAATGCAACCTGGTGCTCTGGTTACTGCTTAACAAAGGTGAGGATTCAGGAGGGTAAAAAGTATAGCATTTCCAAAACACTGTACATACAAGCCATAATTCACAATTCTGACAAATGTTTCTGTCAAGTTCAGAAACATAATTGCCATAACTGTCAAATGACAAGAACTGGTGATCTGACTTTAAGAAGATGAATGTAGAACTAGTCCAGTGGAAAATCCTTTTGAATAGATATCTCTACAGAGCAATTCTGTGCATTTTATTTGGAAAGAAAGCAGTTGTATTCAAGCATGGATAAAATTGCCACTTCATACTTCAAACCTAAACTCAACTTCCTGGAAATACTTTTCATTAAAATCAGTAGGGTTTAATGTCCAAATGAAAGTTCTCTTTCTAAATTTTATAGCCTAGAGACATATTCCTAGTTTGTATAGCTCTAAATGATCTGGCATTTATGCCTGATCTCCTAGTGTAAGAATGTTTCTGTGGCTGCAGTGCTAACTCCTTGTTGAAGGCATATTTTATGAAACAGAAGATATAATTAATATCATTTATATATTTATAGGATGCACATATAAATGTATTGTTTATATGAGACAGGTGATGGAGCTTAGTAGTTTCCTGAATTCTATTGACTTACTGTCATGCATAGCTGAACTCCAAGGAAAAGTGGACTCTACCTGGAATAAACTAATAAACAAATTATTGTTTCTAGGGAAGGAAGTATTTTTATTTCTCTTATTTCTTTGCTGTTATTCTAGTTGTTATTCAATTTCAAGAGTTGTCGGTTTTCTTACAGAGCAAAATGCATACGGTATTGCCTCCTGGATACAGAACTGGAGCAAACAGTCTTGTAACAAATGTTTTGAGATATGGCAAACCCTAAAATAGGACTTAGGTCTAATTTAACTAATTGTTAAAGTTCCAGAATATGATCAACTTGTTTAATATGGGGTTTGATGATATTCCTAGCAATAACAAAGTATTGGGGTTAAATACTTCAGAAAGGCCATTTGTTGGCATCTGGGATTTAACATTTCTTTTCTTTTTTCTCCCATAATTAGGATCCAAATGATAAGAGCTTTCCAATAAAACGTGCCCAGAATGTCTGCACATTCAAGTCAATTGTGTATGAGACTGTAAAGATCCCAGGTTGTGCTGGTCATGCAGAATCATTTTATTCCTACCCAGTTGCAACAGGATGTCACTGCAAGACCTGTGACACAGACATTACCGACTGCACCTGGAGAGTCTTGGAGCCAAATTATTGTTCCTATGGCCAACATCGGATCAGGGAGTGAGGCTTCGCGGTGTTCTTTGTAATGCTTGCTCTGTAAAATCATTATTAACCAAAAAACCCTGTAAAGAATATAAGAGAAAGGGTAAGGCATAAAGCCAGCCCATCAGCTTTATATACATGTTGCATTCTTCTTCAGTAACCTAGCCAGGGCACTACAATGTTTTCTCTGACACTCAAACGTTTAATGGCCTTTAAAACTCATATCCTCCAAGTTTTGGCCCTAACCCATCCTTCCTCTCCCTCCAATTCTGAACTTCTTATTCCTGCTTCCATTATTATTATTATTATTATTATTATTATTTAATTATCAACCGAGTATTTCTCATTTCCCACATTTCTCTGCTGAGTGTCAGTATTGCCACACTTATTGTACATTACATGTTATTCTCCTGCTTATTATTACTGTCTATATGAGGAACCTAGTCTCCAGTTTTGTGATGAGATAATACAGAGGTTTGATTTCAGCAGGATTCAGCTACATATAATGCATAAGGCTCACTTGGCAGAGCTTGGAAGTTTGTTTTATACCACATTCTATAAATGTGATCTATAACTGGGGTTTGGGCAGAAGATAGACTAGATCTACTGGTAGATTTTAAGGAAACTTTTTTTAAGTTTTTAAAATTCTAAGTTTTAAATTTTTTAAAGAAAGATCAGCAATTATTTAACAATAGCAGCATCAGCAACAGCAGCAAGAAAATAGCTCCCCTCCCTGAAATTATACTGTTGAATGAAAAAGGATAACCACAGTAGATTTGAGGGTGGGGGGAACAAACTGTTCTGGTGCTCAGAACAAATCCCTGAGCTCATAATTCTTTTATACTGAGGTTCGGTGAATTTTGGGCTTCTAGTAAAAAAGAATACCACTGGCCAAAAATTTGTTTACTGCTGCTACAGCTTAAATACTGTATCCTGAGTTTATGTGTATTGAACACTGCATTTTGGGTATGGTGCATCCTCCCCCACCCCAGCCCCACCTCCGCCAAAGAAAGAGTTGGGACAGCAATGAAGTGGATTTTCAGACCAAGCCCAATTGTCTTCATGTAAATGGAGGCATATCTGGTTAGATAGTTGCATTAAGTTACAGTATGAAATGTTCAGTGTCCATTGATTTGTTTCAGACATTCTAGACAAAATGGACCAAGGCTCATTTATATCCTATTCAATGTATATTTAGATCTGTTTCTGTAAATAAATATTTCTTTGAAATAATAAACATTTTATTTTGTTGCACTTAACTTATGTGATTCTTTAAAAAAAAATGAACATGAAAGCTAAGGGCAAAGCATCTGATCATGCATTTCTAAAACAATTTCCTCATGCTGTAGACTCTTACAAACAATTTCTTTAAAGTCAAGGCTTGTTCATTCCCAACTTGCGCCTTTCCTGCCTCTACTTTTGTACAGTACATGCCAACCTGTCATGACATAAATTGATACCTGATGGATCAGTCTCTTCTGCCTGGGGCTCTGTACCTTTCTATGCCTTTCCATAGAAATCACAGAAAATATATTCTTATGGTTGCAACCCGAAAATTCCTGGGACATACTAGGGATCAATGAGTTATTTGGGTTTCTCCTTCCAAGGTCAGAGAAAAAGCTCCAATCTTAAAAGATTAAATCTACTTTCATTTCCCTGCCAACTTCTCTTACAAATGTGTCAGAAGTGTGGTAAGGCAGGGATTTTTAAATTTTGTTTTTATGTAATTAATGCAATTTAGAGGCCGCCCAACTCCAAATGACTCTGGGCAGCTTACATTTTAAAAAGCAAGAACAATAACAATAAGGAAACAGATTACATGCATCCAGAAGACAACCTCTCTACAACGACATCAACAAATCCAGCAAGGGCTC
The DNA here is from genome assembly GCA_023362775.1 of Charina bottae. Lineage (NCBI taxonomy): Eukaryota > Metazoa > Chordata > Lepidosauria > Squamata > Charinaidae > Charina > Charina bottae. The sequence continues at coordinate 172,317,466 of JALMGJ010000001.1, forward strand.
AACAACCACTCTGCCCCAAGGCCTGCAAGAACAGCCACATTTACAGTGACTTTTTGAATGTCATCAGGGTGGGAGCCATAAAGATCTCTGGGGGGAGGCTGTTCCAGAAGGAACACAGGGAAGACACACTTCCTAGATCCCGATAGATGACACTGTTTAATCAAAGGGACCCAAAGCGCACCCACTGTGCCTGATTTCACTGGACATGCAAAAACAGTTGGAGATAGGTGATCCTTTAAATGATTAAAATATGCCATGAAGGACTTTATAGGTGGTAACCAGCACCTTGAATTGCACCCAGAAGTCAACCAGTGCACTCATGGAGCAGTGGAGTCACACGGGCATATCGTGGCATGCCCATCATTGCCTGCACTGCTGCATTCTGGACCAGCTGTAACTTCAGCCCATATAGTGTATATTGCAGTAATACATTCATGAAGTAACTAGGGTGTGAGTGATTGTCTGAAGGGTCTCCCAATCCTGGAACAGGCACAACTGGCACAATAGATGAATTTGTATGAAGGCCCTCTTGGCTACAACTGCCAGTGGCGTTGAGCAGCAGCTGTGAATCCAAGACAACCAACAATCAGAAAGAGATCTGACTACAGCAACAGGCTGATGGGAATGTCCTCCAGTACCAAATCAATCACAATTGCCCCAAGACAAAAAACAGATCTCTTTCAATCAAAGGACTGTCCTTGTATTTGAAAATGCAAGGGTTTCTATTTTAATTCTTATGAGTAAAACTAATAAAAGTGATGGTTGTTGTGGGTCTTCCGGGCTGTGTGGCCGTGTTCTGGAACATGGCCACACAGCCCGGAAGACCCACAACAACCATCAAACTCCGGCCGTGAAAGCCTTCGACAATACATTAATAAAAGTGATGTTTGCTGTGATCAGGCATCCACCATCTACTTAACCTAATTTCTTCCTCTGTTTGCAACCCTGTTCTTTTCTCCAGAAAAACAAAGCTCACTTTGTGAATGGCAATCAAAAGAGCAGGTGGCAGGGACTCCACTAAAGACAGGAGAGGCAGTGTCCATTGTTATTCAAGAACATAGAGGATGCTGACAGCATCACCCATTTTATTTACTTCTGGAAAGAAATGATGAGCATATCCACAATGGAGGACTTAATCACTTATTTGACCCACTGTGGCAATGCTATTGTAAGACATAATAACACTAACCATATTACCAGGCTGATTATCCTCCAGTGTTATATATGTCATCACCTGCCAGCAATGTCCTTCTGCTCCCTTCCTTATCATTTAATTTTTGTCCCACAACATATCCAAGAGGTGGTGGGTGTGCAAAGTGCTAACTACTACACATGTTCCTTTCTGAGAGCTTGGCTGTCATTAGATTATCCAATTCAGTCTGTTGTCTGTGGGTGTTTGATCTTCTTTTTCATTTCTTGTCCAGGCAACTTGGCCTTGATTTTATAGCTGGCTCAGTCAATGATGACTAATACTCTCCAGACACCTGGATGAGAACCTCATCTATCAGTCATAACATGCCTAATTAAATTGTTGGCTTAATCCTAACCTTATTGAATACAGAGAATTCCACATCAAACAACCTTCATTTGATTCTCCTTCCCACGTTGCAAGAATGGATGGGATTAGTACTTTTTAAAATAGTGAAAGGTGAGCTTCCCTCTGCTCAGTTCTGAAATACCTGGGTATTTACAAGCTCTTGTTACAAACAGTTGGGGAAAACCTGTTTTCTAATCATTCTATTCCAGTTGGCTCAGATATTGCAATGATATATTTTGCCCTTTTCCATAATGCATTTTATATTTAAAAAAAAATTCCCTTCTCACCCCTATGGGTGGTATGTGTCTTCCTCAACCTCGGGTCCTCTACCAGAGGCCTGGGAGTTTGATGGTTCTGCGCAGTATCTTAGCTGTTCCTAGAACTCTTCTGGACAGAGAGCTCTGACGTTGCTCCTGGGATCTGTTGAAGCCACTCTCCCAGCTTAGGAGTCACAGCCCCGAGTGCTCCTACCACCACTGAGACCACTTTGGCCTTCACTTTCCACATCCTCTCTAGTTCCTCCTTCAGGTGCTGGTACTTCTCCAGCTTCTCAAACTCCTTCTTCCTGATGTTGCTGTCACTTGGCACTGCTACATCTATCACCACCGCCATCTTCTGGTCCTTGTCTACTACCACAATGTCTGGTTGATTGGCCAGTACCTGCCTGTCTGTCTGGATCTGGAAGTCCCACAGGATCTTAGCCCTGTCATTCTCCATGACCTTCTGTGGAATCTCCCATCTGGACTTTGGAGGGTCTAGCCCATACGCTGTGCAGACGTTCCTGTACACAATGCCAGCTACTTGGTTGTGCTGTTCAGTGTATGCTGTTCCTGCCTGCATTTTACACCCTGCCACTATGTGTTGTCTCTGAGGCCTCTCTGCACAGTCTGCACCTTGAGTCCTGTCTAGTGTGGTAGACCCCTGCTTCTATGGATCGGGTGCTTAGTGCCTGTTCTTGTGCTGCTATGATCAGTGCCTCAGTGCTGTCTTTTAGTCCAGCCCTTTCCAGCCACTGGTAGGATTTCCCAATGTTAGCCACCCCAGCTATCTGTCGATGGTACATCCCATGCAGGATCTTGTCTTGCCATGGCACATCCTCTGCTTGATCTTCCTTCCATGTCTGCTGCTGCTTCAGGCATTCTCTCAGCAGCTCATCTTTAGGTGCCATCTTACTGATGTACTCCTGGATGCTCTGGGTCTCATCCAGGACCGTGGCTTTGACATTCACCAGATATATACAGTATGTATATATGTGTGTGTATATATATATATATATTTCTGTTCAATCGTGTCCGATTCTCAGAGACTACCTGGACAAGTCCCTGCAGTTTTGTTGGCAAGATTTTCAGAAGTGGTTTGCCATT